>JAFMSR010000017.1:28323368-28665868 GCA_022818135.1 Saxidomus purpurata
GTTTACCTTCCATGTCTAGATATTTTCGTCTGGTTTACAAAAACAGTAATCTCTATCACCGGAGTGCAAATCGATATACATGAACAAAAACAAGCGTCAATATGTTTTTGTAGGGAACCCGTCGAAAAGTCATGGACCCAGCAGACGCGCAGTATGCGCTTGGCAACATTCTGAATCAAAGCCAGGGAACAGTTAATATTCACAACAAAATGGCAGCTGTTAGGAGAGCTTTGATTCATTCCGTTGTTATTTTGTATACTTTCCGTGAACTAATCGTCTGATTCTTTAAGGACTTCTTCAGGTCTTTAAAATGGTAAGTGCTTTATCATATATGGAGAACGACAGGTGCTGTTAATTCGTATTTATTATGAATTTTGTGTTAAATTTCAGACCTTGCCTTGCCTAATGAAATTTATCATTTCATGTTGTTTTTTTGCAATTGCACAAATAGTTCAAATTAGGAACAAAAGGAATATTGTTAGGCAAAATCGATCACATCAATGACACAGACACTTCGGGATCTGTCTAGAGGTGTAATGATACACTTTTCTTACGATACTGTACGATACATAGGCTATCACGATACACAGTTGCGATACGATACATAACGGTTCGAATGGATATAAAGTCTGAATAACCAAGTTGATGGAAATATTTATTAAGATAGTTGGCTGCAATTTGCATTTAAGGTTTTCATACTTTATTTTCATTCCCACCAATTTGAAACCAAAATATTGCTAAACTGGCGACCAAAACATTTCTAACAGGACCCACACTTTCTGAAAAAACTATTACTCAAAAGAGCTTGAAGAAACAAAACATTAAATGTACTGATCATAAAAAGAACATTCCACATTTTTTTCTTATTTTCACTTTCTTCTATAATGACGCCCTTGGTCCGCTGATTTGAACATCTAAAATGTGACCGGTTCACCAACAGTGGACCCGGTTTCGCACACCCTGCTATTTTTAAACTACGGATCAGTTATCAAAACAAGTGATGAAAAAGAAGGAATAACATCTTAAAGCTGTAAAATGATATTATTTCACATTTTCTATCTATTTGATATATATAGACTACAAGGAATACCTCACTATAGCACCATCTGCAAATTTAGCAATGGCTTTAACAGCTGTAGAGACTTCAAAACATCAAATTTTGTAACAAAAGTTTAGCTAAAACTAAGCATAGAGTCACTGGGCTGTCCTGCACTGTAAAGAAATACTCGATTAAAATTCACTATCCGAAAATATGAAAAAGCTAAATCAAGTCAGCTATTTGTTGGGAGAACAAGAAAAACAACGATTTTTCACATTATTCTACGTAACAAACATGAAAAAACTTACAGATTTGCTGGATTATAGATTGAAATAGAGACTGTGAATTTCAGGTGAAAATGCCACTTGCATTGACTTTTAAAATTTTTGCAACAACCAGTGGCCTCGGTTTGATTTGTTTATGTTTACGTCTGCCTTTTCCAAATTGAGGCCCAGAAAAGGATCCTTCCGATGTCATTTTCGTCTGAGTCTACCCAAATCCCATAAAAATAAAACAAAAACAAGCCAAAATCAACAACAGTTTATTCAGAATTTACATAGAACTAGAAGGTGTGCGAAACCGCGTCCTGTGCGAAATCGGGTACACTGAGTAACGCATTTTTCAATTCAACATAAATGGGCAGACATTTTAGTAGGCTTGCCGAATTATAATTAAATCATGTGCCAGCATTTGTTAATCAATATTTCTAAGCCAATGAAAATCTACATAACAAAAAAAGTTTATTTGAGCTCTTCAAAAGGGTTACTTCCCTTCACACTGAATACCAACAGTAAATACTGGGTCGTACAGAACCGAATTTTGGTAATGGTGTGACGTGAACGGTGAAAGTAAAAGAAACCGCGGTGGATCGTGAACTGCGATGAATCGTTACACCTCTAGATTTGTCCCAGTCAAGCGTGTCAGGTCGGTCTCAAGTTTTACATGACAGACATCTACCATCATCAACTGAATAACCATACATCGTGCCAAAGCCATTATCAAAAAAATGTTTTTTGAGGTGTATACATGTATGTGTAAAAGTAACAATGTTGGCTGTTTTTCAGGTCGTTTCTCTAAATAAACATAACAAGCTCCTAAGTGTCTGGTGTCACTTGTAAAGGCATTCATTCCTCTATACATCAGTACCAACAACTTACCTGACTCTTCGCCTATTTGGAAATATTCTGCAAAACACTTAAACTTTGGCAGTGAATATAAATCATATTTCTTGATATTATGATGGTCCCTTTGAAGGGTAATATCACTGTACCATGTCTACCATGATAAATTACATTATAATTGTGTGGAAAATGAATCCCAGCTATACAACTTTAGTTCTGGATAAACTACTGATGTTGGAAATTATATATTTGAATAAATTGTATTGGTTCTCAGATGTTGAATAGCAAATCCTAAACAAATGGCAAGGATCTGTTCACATGTAGTGGCAACAATAACAAGTCAAATGTATATATGAGAGGGTTTAATCCAGAAGGGCCAACTACCAGAAAGGCCCAGTCAAGAATGGTCCACTTTTAGGTCCAGAATGGCCCACTTATTATTGAATTAATCATTAAAGGGGATTGTCGCTGGTAAAGTTTTTTGTGTAATTAGTGATAATCATTGTATTTACTTCAGTGAATGCATGTTGGTTACATCTGACATGATAATACGGGAAAATTTTGAACGATTTCTCTGTAATCATGGTAATATGATAATTAACTGATTATTTTTCTTTTCACAGACATGTCTGCTATTTCCTCCATAAAGCTATTACTGTGATTAACAATTTGATATTATGTCATGCAGAAGGTTTATTTCTTCCTAGAAAATACTTATGACTGTGCAATCCCAGTGTCTTAAAACTTTTCTCATTATATCAAGACAACTTTCATTTTAAAAACAAAAAGTTGGCCTTTTAAGACTGGACCTTTCTAAATACACTTATTAACATTAATTACACAAAAACCTTGACCAGCGACAATTCCCTTCAATGATTAATTCATCATTTTTAGCCTAGAAAAGGGAGCATCCCGCCGGGTCGGGTGGCGCACACCTTGGTTAAGTTTTCGACCACCCCACTATATTTCAAAAGTATTAGAGGTAGGCTTTGAAACTTACCATACTTGTTTACCATCATAACCTCCATCTACAGACAAGAGACATGACTCTGTCAAGGTTTTTGACAAATTATGCCCTTTTTACTTAGAAAGTGTATGAGCTTGGTTAGTTTTTGTACCACCCCACTTTATTTCAAAACCATTGGAGGTATTGCTTTGAAACTAACCATACTTGTTAACCATCATGACCTTCATCAACAGACAAGAGGACATAACTCTGTCAAGGTTTTGACAGAATTATGCCCCTTTTTGACTTAGAAAATACATTGAATATGGGTAAAACCACTTATTGCCTTAACCCTTTGAGAATTGCTTTGAAACTTTTAAGCTATTTCACATCATTACCCCCATCTGTACGCAAAAGAAGGTAACTCTGTCAGGGATTTGTTTTAAAAATTAAAGGCCTTTTATCGACTTAGAATCTTGGTTAGTTTTTTGTACCAGTCCACTTTTTGACTGAACTGTTTGAGATATTAATTTGAAAGTTGGAATACTTGTTTACCATCATGATTCCCAAACATGGGCAGGAGAAGGTAATTCTGTCAAGGATTTTATTTGAATTATGGCCCTTTTTGACTTAGAAACTCAGTTAAAATTTTCATTCTTGTCCATTGTTAACTTAACCATTTGAGATATTACTTTGAAAGTTGGAGTACTTATGTACCATCGTAAGACCTATCTGTAAGCAAAAAGAAGATAACTCTGTGAAAAATTTTCTTGATTTGTACTTGAAATCCTAGTTAAAGCTTGTGTGCCCTTAACTGTCAAAGTTTTGTTTTATTGGCAAGCACTAAAAAAGTCGAGCACGCTGTCCTACTGACAGCTCTTGTTACTATTATACTACAATGTCACCTACAAGTGGGCCGTTCTTGACTGGGTCTTTCCCGTAGTGGGCCGTTCTTGTACTCGTCTGTTCAGGAAGTGGGCCGTTCTGGACCTACACCATATGAGAGAGTACTCCTTGATTTCAGTCTTTAGAAATGATTTTATCGACAAGCCAGTTAGCCATCATCATATTTTGTTGTAGAATATTGAAGAAGTGCCGAGCCTGTTGTCAGGGCGGGATGAGGTGGGCAGAGACTTTGATGATGAAATTATAGCGGAGGATGAGACCGATGAACCTCCGGATGTTGAAAGTAAATCTAACACATTTTTTTGTGATGATAATTTAAATGACTTGCCTCACTGAATTTCTAAAATTTACTTGTCTGTCGTTCAGTTTGGGCAGTACCATTAAATTGAATTGCTCGAAAGTGGTATTCATGGAAAATAACTGACTGGGTAGCAAACAGTTGAATTGTGATCGGCTTGATCATGATCTGCACTTGTCTCAAAGACAATTTGGTATAATGTAAATTGGGTTATATTTGCGTTGATTTAATTTTTGCTATTTTCCTGAATTGCTCATTTCGTTAATATGAAAGATCTTGCTAAAGGTTAAGTTCACATACAATGACATATAGATTTACTATTTGAGAATCCTATTTTTGCCAAATGAAAATTCTGAATATGTCAGTCCGCTCACAAATGATGAAATCACATGAAAAATTAACCAGTTTACAGTACATTGTTTTTGATATAATTGTTTATTTTTTTAAAAACAGTATGCTTTACTCTTTCATAATGTCTGTAGTAAGAATTTACCAGGTGACTTTGAACTTGCTTGTGTTTCTTTCGTAATTGCCGAGGTGCAGAATTTAAACCCATTATACATGTAAATGAGTGGTTTGTATTTCTTAGTCAGTTACTTCGCTAGAAGGTACTTCAGTTATTTATATTCATCTTTTATGAAGTGTGAGCAAAATTTCGAATACTGTAAAAGTCCTTTAAAATTTATTCGCGAGTTGTTTATTTCGAGATTTTTCAATTTTTCATTAATTTTATTCATGAGTTTTTTAATTCACGAGTGAGCACTGTTTTATATTATAAATTATTATTATATTATAATTCATAATCATTGTTTGGTATTTTAGTGAGTACAATGAATTGTGTTGGACTTCATCTGCAAAAGTTAGTGAAATAAAAACCTGTGGAAAGAAAAAACTTTCACAGTTATTGGTATCGAGGCTCTTGTCTTTCATTCCACAGGTCAGTTAGAGCAGTTCAGGCAGCAGTGGCAGGCTGAATTAAAGGGAGATAATTCAAGGAAGACAAATTCGGGGGATGCTGATGGAATTGACAAAGAGAAAGAGGTTAAGTCCCTTGTGTGAAATGATTATTTAGCCAGATTGAACTATTGAAATTCGTCGGTTTTAGAGAAAATTTAGATTTATAGTTCTATGAATATTGATTAAATCTACTTATTTCAGGGTATAATATAATAGTACAATATTGACAAGTTGATCAACCTCAGGGTCGAGTTGTTAGAGTCACTGACTTGAAATCACTGTAACCTCACATATGATTGACTGTCATGGGTTCAAGCCCTGCTACTGACCATGTATACTATGTGAGACAGTTGGCAGTTTCTTACGGAGGATAGGGTTTTAGTACTGGTCCTTCCAAGGAATGGAAGTTAGGTAAACTGACTGCCAGCCTTTAAAAATACAATTGAAACAAGCACTAAACTCTAAGAAACAAAAGAGAAATTTACAGGTAAAATTATAATGAAGCATATTCAAGAAAATTATAATAATGTAGTTGTAATGATAACCTCAATTTCGTTTTCCCCTAAAATTTCACTTTTGGCCAAAAAAGGGTTGACAGATTTTCGGAGCCTATGAGAGGCCTGGATCACAGTATATTTGAATTATAAATGTCAGTACCTGATTGTTTTATTTCTTTTAGGCTGCTGCCTTGTTTCTGATGGGATCCAAGCTGGAACAGGAAGGGTCGCTTTATGAAGGTAGGAATTATTCTAGATTGCCAAAAAAGGGCTGGGTGCCCCTCAGAAAAGGGCAAGGTGCACTGAGCTAGGGGCAGGGCATATTTTGCATTTTAGAAAGTATCCTTTAGAATTCAAATCTTTGCTTATAGAAAAATGTAACACCTTTTATAATGAAAATGTTCTTCTATGAAGCTAAGAGATGTTTCTCAATGGAGTTCAAACGGTTTTGGTATCTTTTAATATGTGGGTTACATGGAAAAGGCAGCAAGGGTAGAAAGGGCAGCAAGGGAGAAGAAAAAAGAACAGGGTACAGCACCCTGGTAAAATTGCTCTAGAAAAGTCTCTAAAAGTATGAAGGTACAGTAAACGCTCGAGCTCGTACTCGAGAACCCGGATAACTCGAGGACTCCTGTGGTCGGCAATTTAACCTATAGTTAACCAGAAAATACTATGGATAACTCGAGCCATACTCGAGAACCCCGGTACTCGAGGACACCTGTGGTCCCGCCAGGTAGATTTCTTACTAAATTACCTGCGGCAACTCGAGGTCACTGATTATCTTATTTTTCTCACCTCCGATCATTATTTTGACACGTCATGGAAAAAACCTCTATTGTTAATTGATTGCTCTCGTTAATTATCGATTAATCGACCGTCCAGTGGCCAAAGTGTATAAAATGTTATTCGCACATTTAAATCGTCTTAAAGCATGTGAATTACACCCACTTGTTACTTTTTTGAATAAGAAGAAAATAAAAAGAAAAATATGTTTATGGAAGTTTTTAATTACGAGAACTTAATGATGAGATGATAATTTTGAGTCTGAGTAGACTTTTGATAATAAAGTTTGAGAGAAAACCCACAACTGCATATTTTTTCTAGAATAATCTCTATCAAATTATTATGTTAGAAATAAACATAGTGTCCGAGCAATCTAGTGAAGGACCCGATCTGCATTAATCAGTTGTCAAATAGTAATTACCCTGATTGTACATGTATGCAAACAAAACGAACAGGATTTTATCAAATAAGTACGAAAGGTAATCAGAGCTTGTGATTTAATGTAATAAATACATTTTGTAAATGTATAAATCCGACTTCAACATAAAGGTCCTCAAATAACTCGTTGTTCATAAGATATATGAAAGCAGAAAAACTTGTAAAATGTCCATGGTTCGGATAACTCGAGACCTCGGATAACTCGAGCATTTTACTCGTCCCCGTGCGACCTCGAGTTATCGAGGTTTTACTGTACTACAAAACTTGAAAATTCAGTTACTGGTAGATACTGTCAAGTTTTAACTTACTAGTATGATTAAAGTAGACTTAAGCCAGAACAGAAGTTATAGCTAAAAAGCACATAGTGCATATGTCCACATAAAATCTTTAAATGGTTCATAGTTTATGTACAAGGTATTACTTGGTGCTTTGATTGGACTGAATAATGGCAAATTGTCTTAGTGTCTTGACTGGTCACAAATTGTGTGCTTCAATTTGATTTTAATTGTCCAAAACAGAACAAACACTTGAACCATTTCAGAATTTGTATATGATTCAGTTAATCCCCTAGTGGACCAAAACCAGTAGTTGAATTGAATTAAGAAATAACAAATCCCTTACTGTGATTTAACATGTATTAAATCACTGTTAGGAGTTCAAATGGGTAGTAATTAAATCACAAGGCCCGTTAGGGCCAGTGATCTAATTACATGCATTTGAATGACTAACCGTGATTTATTACATGTTAAATCACAGTTAAGAATTAATATTTCACTTCTAACATGACTTTGTCTTTGAAAAATACCCCAAACTATTTTCAGTGCTTAGTAAGATTTTATTGTAACTTATCAACACAGAATGCAATTGGACTGGTGTGTCACTTATTTCACATGGAAAACGTAATGCATTTTACAATGAATTAATGAAAATTAATTCACCAATTCTTTTCCTCTATAATTATGCATAAAGGAAAAGTTGCGGGTCGTGTTAGAATTAATCTTAAACTACCCATGTGTTGATATTTTGTTACCTTTATCCAATTTATTCAGAGTTGTTTCAGTTGCGGTTTTTTATAACAATGACTTTTATGTTCTTTAGCTGTAAATTTTTACCGTCGAGCTATGCAACTTGTACCAGACATCGAGATGAAGATAGAGTATACAGTTAGAAGTCCCAGGGAACGTTTTGAAAGTGAAAGTTCTGTAGATAGGTGAGGAACAGTACTATAAATTGGGTAATATTACAGATGATTGATTTTTCGCGAACTTCCCACTTGCCTATATTAAATTTAAAAATCTTTTGAAAGATTTATTTCACATAGTTTTAATATAAGAGTTACATATATTTAAAATTAGAGAAATCTCCTTTTGGGAAGTTTAGTTTCGCCAATAAGTCTGTCTGCTCACAAATTGTAAAATATTTGTAATGTTCAAATTACCCATTTTACCCCAGCAGACAGAAGCAAATTTAAATAACCATCAATTGATCACAAATGTGGGGTGGGGAAGGGGGTTGTGCAGTATAGTGTATGTTTATTTCATTTTGTTGATCATGAAACTGTTAAAATGGCTGTTTTGATCTTCTGCCTTACCAAATTATACCTAAATTTTTACAATGGGGTCTACTGACTTCCGATTTGTGGAAGTCTATTACTTCAGATAGGGGTGTTTTGCAGAATTGTGATTCAAAAGGCTGCCAACTTTAATCCTGATCAGACGACATTGTATTTGTTGTCTGCTTCAGAGTATAGCTATTTGTAGAGCCGCATGGCGCAGTGGTAGCGCGTTGACCTCAGGATTGAAGGGCCCCAGGTTTGATCCCTACCATATCCATGTCGGTAGTGTCCTTAGGCAAGACACATATAATTACACATTGCCTCTCTTCCATCTGGAATGAGTCTCGAGAGCGATTAATCTAAGTTGTAAGAACTTGTTTCGCAACCGCGAATAAATAAATTAGTACATGTATATATATCAGCTATTTGAAAAGGTATATATTTTAGTACCAGTCTACACTAGGCATGAATGGTGTTATTAACTGCTGAAACAGTAGATTGTATATTACCAGCGGATTTTGTATTTGTTTACAGTTATGATGGAGAAGAACTGGAGTCAGACTTGATCACCAAGTTCCATAATTTGAAAGTTGAAGAGAAGAGAATATGTACACCAGCATACCAGCAAAGGGTGAGTCAAAGGCATTCCTTACCATTCCCTGTATGTATATATGGGTAGAGCAAATCATTTCCTAATAAGAGAATTTCTTTAAACTTTGGTATGTTGACTGAAAATCAAGTTTGAAATAGAAATCTGAAATAAAAAGTCTTACCACAACAGCCTTGGATTTTGAATTATCTGCCCTTGAACACTTGGTTTTGTTATATTTTCTAATTTTCAAGGGCAGTTAATTCAAGATCAGGGTCGGTGACCTATGATTTTTAGAACGAAGAAAGAAGTCATCAAACATTTCAATAGACGTTTCTGTTACAGGCCTGTCATATCTCTGCTCTGCCTGTAGAGGTGCTGATGTACATCTTTAAGTGGGTGGTATCGTCACAGCTTGATATGAAGTCATTGGAGAATATCTCAGAGGTGAGTGACTAATGCATTATTAGATATTATCAAAACCAATGATGCAATGAAAGATTTTGAAGCACTAAGCACAAACAATGTATAACTGATGTCTACAAAAAACTTACATGTATAAGAATGAATGCTTTAATTTTAAATTTAGTAATTTCGCACGACTAAAATTTCGAGATTTGTTAGCAAACAGACTTATTCGTGAATTTTAAATTTGCGAAAGGAAAATTATCTCAAAGGAAATCTATGTGAAATTAATGTTTTGCAACATTTTTAAATTAGCAAATTGGGAAATCCGCTAAAATAGTGAAAATTTAATCATTGCAAATATTTCCCAATTCACAGTACCTTACATGTATATGAGGTTTTAAACAAAATAAGACATAGAAGCACCATGCTGTCAGCTCAGAATAAGTGCATTTTAGGTGAGAATGCGGCATTGAATTAATTTTCATGTTGCTTTAGGTGTGCCGTGGTTTCCATCTGTGCGCACGGGATGAGGAGCTTTGGAGGCTTGCTTGTCTTAGGTATGTTTTTCTTAGCTGAAGTGTTTGTGAGAATGGATTGTGACATAAAAGCAAAATTAACAAACTTCTTTTAATTTACACTAATGTTTTTATTCTCGATCGCGAACCAAGTTCTTACAACTTAGATTAAGCACCCTTGAGACTGATTCCAGATGAAACCAGTCATCTCTGCTTTTCCAAGAAGTATGCAGAAATGTTTATTTTGCTGTAATTTGTAAACAAGTTTTTAGTGAAATTGTAACCTTGCAGGGTGTGGGATTCCAACACTGGAAAAGTGAAGAAATATGGCACATGGAGAAACATGTACATAGAACGTCCACATCTGCAATTTGTTGGTAAATTCTTTATTCTGTAAACCATTAATTCAGCATGTGCAAATCCTGGCTTTTGCATTGTAACAAAGGTCCAGTTAGCTCAGTCGTTCGAGTGCTGCTTCCCTCAACTGCGGCCCAGGTTTGATCCCTGGTGTCGGCATGTAGGATGGTTATGTGGTCACCAAGCAGGTCAAGGTGGTTTTCTCTGTGTAGTCTGGTTTCCTCCACCGTAAAAGGTCACAGCAATGCGACCATCTGTGCCAACAAGCTTTTCTAGCATAAGTTGTATAACTTGTATTGCAACCATTGTAAAATAAATAAGATTTAAACAAATTCAACCTGTTTTTCCAATTACTTAACTTCTTTGTGTGGTTGCTCTAGGTGACTGCTTAAAACATCTTTAACTGTATCAGCTACTATAATGGAGTACTTGTCAAGAACGTGTGGCTTATTGCATACATTAAACTCCTTATATAACGTCTCCAGATATAGCAAAATTTCGGATATAAGGAACAAATTTTCTTGACCCGAATTGTTTCCATATTTCATTATTTGTGAAAATGCTAGATAGATATAACATACTCTGGATTTAAGGAACACATTTAATTGGTCCGGAAGAGTTCATTATATACAGAGTTTACTGTATTATGTTTGCAGGTTGTTACATTAGTAAAGTGTCATATTTGAGACAAGGAGAGAAAAGCCTAGATGGATTCTATAGCCCCTGGCATAGTGTTGAGTACTACAGATACATCAGATTCTTCTCTGAAGGTATTGACATCTTTGTATTTTCTGTAAGCTTATGTGAAGTGCTGTTTACCCCTTCAAGGGGAAAGCCTATTTGGGTAGAATTTGCCGCAGATTTGGATGGCAACTTCTACCTAAAAAATCCCCTTTTTAGACAATAAATTCAGTTTAATAGCATTATGGGAGAAATTCTGGGGTCCGCCGTAAGAGGGGCAGACCTTATTAACCCAGTAAAGTTAAAGTAAGTGTTATTTGAATTATACTCTTTTATTTAATACATTCAGTTGCAAAACAATGTTTATAACTTATATTGACGGCTCTCGAGACATGCTCCAGATGGAAGCAACCCCAAAAAAAGAGAGAGAGAGGCAGTATGGAGGTTTTTTTTGGCGTCTTGCCAAAGGTCATTATCCAATACTTGGCACTGGTGGAGATCGAACCAGGGACCCTCTCATCCAGAGGCCAACGTGCTTCAGCTGCACCATGGCAACTGCACAGTTTAGTTGTATTTAAAGTGAAATGATACTTGAAATGACATTTCTTTAAAAAATTGATTTAAAGTTATATTACTGTTCAGAATGACTATTTTACATAGAGGATAATTGTCTGGTTTAAGTATAATATCATTTTATAATATCACCGAGTGGGCACCAAAAGTGATATTTTCACAAAGTGGCACATACACATGAAAATCTACTTTTGGTGTTCATAGGTGAAAGTAAAGTGATTTTACATCAATAACAATAATTTTTCTGGTTATTTTATATTCAAAACTCTACTTTTGTTGTGTGTGTTTCAATAAAGTGTCGACAAATCGCAGGAGGCGTCATCAGAAAGCATAGCATGCATTTTAACGACATCATCGTCATATGGTTTCCAGCATTCTGTATGCTTGGTATACTTTTTGATATTATGCTGGGCAGAAGATTTAGATAGTTTCAATTAGGTTATTCCAAGGAGGCGTAGTATCTTAAGTATTTAGTAAAGCACAATCTAAATTTAGTTTCATAAAGATAAACTGACAATAATCAATTTGAGTTTTTAAGAAACAGTACGAGATGTGGTTAATAAACCAAATTATAGGACAAAGATTTTGCAAAAGGTCAAGGTCACCTCATTAGGAAGGGGTTCTTGCAGCTTACAAGAATATATCATATTTTATACTATGTACATTTTTATACCCCCAAAACGAAGTTTAGGGGGGTATATAGGAGTCACCCGGTGGTTGGTCGGTCGGGCGGTCTGTTGCATTTTCCTTGTCCGGAGCATAACTTGAAAACTACAAGTTGGAATTCAATACAACTTCATACAATGGTCAAGCACATTGAGAGGAAGTGCAGTGCACAAGAACTATAACTCCATCTTGACTAATTACAGAGTTATTGCCCTTTGTTACTTTTCCTTGTCCGGAGCATAACTTGAAAACTACTGGTTGGAATTCAATACAAATTCATACAATGGTCAAGCACATTGCGAGAAAGTGCAGTGCACAAGAACCATAACTCCATCTTGATTAATTTCAGAGTTATTGCCCTTTGTTACTTTTCCTTGTCCGGAGCATAACTTGAAAACTACTGGTTGGAATTCAATACAACTTCATTCAATGGTCAAGCACATTGAGAGGAAGTGCAGTGCACAAGAACCATAACTCCATCTTGACTAATTTCAGAGTTATTTCCCTTTGTTAGTTTTCCTTGTCCGGGCATAACTTGAAAACTACTGGTTGGAATTCAATACAACTTCATACAATGGTCAAGCACATTGAGAGGAAGTGCAGTGCACAAGAACCATAACTCCATCTTGACAAATTACAGAGTTATTGCCCTTTGTTACTTTTCCTTGTCCGGAGCATAACTTGAAAACTACTGGTTGGAATTCAATACAAATTCATACAATGGTCAAGCACATTGAGAGGAAGTGCAGTGCACAAGAACCATAACTCCATCTTGATTAATTTCAGAGTTATTGCCCTTTGTTACTTTTCCTTGTCCGGAGCATAACTTGAAAACTACTGGTTGGAATTCAATACAACTTCATTCAATGGTCAAGCACATTGAAAGGAAGTGCAGTGCACAAGAACCATAACTCCATCTTGACTAATTTCAGAGTTATTCCCCTTTGTTAGTTTTCCTTGTCCGGGCATAACTTGAAAACTACTGGTTGGAATTCAATACAACTTCATACAATGGTCAAGCACATTGAGAGGAAGTGCAGTGCACAAGAACCATAACTCCATCTTGACTAATTTCAGAGTTATTGCCCTTTGTTAGTTTTCCTTGTCCGGAGCATAACTTGAAAACTAAAGGTTGGAATTCAATACAATTTCATACAATGATCAAGCAAACTCAGAGGAAGTGCAGTGCACAAGAACCATAACTCTATCTTGAGTATTTACTGAGTTATTGCCCTTTGTTAGTTTTCCTTGTCCAAAGCATAACTTGAAAACTACAAGTTGGAATTCAATACAACTTCATACAATGGTCAAGCACATTGAGAGGAAGTGCAGTGCACAAGAACCATAACTCCATCTTGACTAATTTTAGAGTTATTGCCCTTTGTTACTTTTCCTTGTCCGGAGCATAACTTGAAAACTACTAGTTGGAATTCAATACAATTTCATACAATGATCAAGCAAACTCAGAGGAAGTGCAGTGTACAAGAACTATAACTCTATTTTGAGTATTTACTGAGTTATTGCCCTTTGTTAGTTTTCCTTGTCAGGAGCATAACTTGAAAACTACAAGTTGGAATTCAATAAGACTTCATACAATGGTCAAGCACATTGAGAGGAAGTGCAGTGTACAAGATACATAACTCTATCTTGACAAATTACAGAGTTATTGCCAAGAACAATATCTCTTTTTAGTTTGTTTGCAAGGTATTATGTTACTACGAACTTCTTCAGTTTATAAAGCAGTCTTTTGGGGGTATTAATCACATTTAGTGATAGCTCTAGTGTAAATAGAGCTATGAAAATGTGATGAAAATTTTGATACTGTAAAAGTCGTTCTGTTTTGCGAGGTTTTTATTGTCACTAATTTTCGCAAATGAAGCACTTAGCGAATTCATCAAAATGGCTTAAATAGCAAATAAACAATGATTGTGTATAATATAGTGCTCACTTGGGAATTCCAAAGCTCAAGAATAAATAGAAAATTAGAAAATAGCGAAATAAACAGTTTAAAATAATTATAAAGACTTTTATAGTAGCATAATAAGAGTTTTTCATGTTTTACATACTGACACTGTAAGTGTTTATGTATCTCAGGTAAGGTGCTGATGATGACAAGTGCTGAGGACCCATATATGACCCTTCCCAAGTTTAAATACTCACATGTGAAATCTGCAGGGATGATGAAAGGTGTTTATAAACTCTCAGGGAATAGGGTAAGTCAAACATCAAACATCAAACATTCAGATATACATTGTTTGCAAGCATTTAGCTGTCCCAGCAATGTGCAATGTGTTTGATAGAGCACAGTTGACTTGTCTTGAAGCACAGTTGACCATCCCTGGACACAGTTGGCTGTCCCTGGGCACAGATGGCTGTCCCTGGGCACAGGTTGCTGTCCTTGGGCACAGTTGGCTGTCCCTGGACACAGTTTGCTGTCCTTTGGCACAGTTGACCATCCCAGGGCACAGTTGGCTTTTACAGAGCACAGTTTGCTGCCCCTTGGCACAGTTGGCTGTCCCTGGGCACAGTTGGCTTTTGCAGAGCACAGTTGGCTGTCCCTGGGCACAGTTGGCTTTTGCAGAGCACAGTTGGCTGTCCATGGGCACAGTTGGCTTTTGCAGAGCACAGTTGACTTTTGCAGAGTACAGTTGGCTGTCCCTGGACACAGTTGGCTTTTGCAGAGCACAGCAGCTTGCTGTCCTTGAACACTGTTGGCATTTCTTGTCAATATGAGATTACTTACATGAAAAGCTGTAACTTTATTGACTGAAACCACTGACCTAATTTCTTAATCTTTTCTTCTATAATTTTAAACACTGTCACTATTTCTTGAGGTTGAATCACTTTTTCTGGAGGTTGGATTATCACTGTTTCTAGAGGTTGAATCACTATTTCAAGAGGTTGGATTATCACTGTTTCTAGAGGTTGAATCACTTTTTCTGGAGGTTGGATTATCACTGTTTCTAGAGGTTGAATCACTATTTCAAGAGGTTGGATTATCACTGTTTCTAGAGGTTGAATCACTATTTCTGGAGGTTGGATTATCACTGTTTCTAGAGGTTGAATCACTATTTCAAGAGGTTGGATTATCACTGTTTCTAGAGGTTGAATCACTATTTCTGGAGGTTGGATTATCACTGTTTCTAGAGGTTGAATCACTATTTCAAGAGGTTGGATTATCACTGTTTCTAGAGGTTGAATCACTTTTTCTGGAGGTTGGATTATCACTGTTTCTAGAGGTTGAATCACTTTTTCTGGAGGTTGGATTATCACTGTTTCTAGAGGTTGAATCTCTTTTTCTGAAGGTTGGATTATCACTGTTTCTAGAGGTTGAATCACTATTTCAAGAGGTTGGATTATCACTGTTTCTAGAGGTTGAATCACTATTTCTAAAAGTAGAAAATCATTTCACATGCACATTCTTTTGGTTGATTCAAATATTATGTCCTTATGAAATTGCTTGAGATTTTGATCTTTATGTACATAGTTTAGCAATATAGGGCCTTCTTGGCCCTCTTGTTATACCCCCACAAAACAAAATTTGGGGGGTGGTATATAGGAGTGAGCTTGTCGGTTTGTTTGTCGGTTTGTCGGTCGGTCTGTTGGTTTTCATGGTTTCCGGATGATAACTCATGAACGACTTTACCCTTTTGAATAATTTTTGGTACACACATGCAACTTCATGAAATACAGGTCAAGTTCAACTTTGGGGTCAGTAGGTCAAAGGTCAAGGTCACAGTGACTCTGAACTGTAAAACAGTTTCCGGATGATAACTCATGAAAGGCTTGACCGATTTGAATAATTTTTGGTACACACGTGCAACTTCATGAAATACAGGTCAAGGTTGACTTAGGGGTCAGTAGGTCAAGGTCACAGTGACTCTGAACTGTAAAACAGTTTCCGGATGATAACTCATGAAAGGCTTGACCAATTTAAATAATTTTCGGTACACAGCTGTAACATCATCAAATACAGGTCAAGTTCGACTTTGGGGTCAGTAGGTCAAAGGTCAAGGTCAAGGTCACAGTGACTCTGAACTGTAATGTATAACAGTTTCCGAATGATAACTCATGAAAGGCTTGACCGATTTAATTAATTTTCGGTACACAGCTGTAACATCATGAAATACAGGTCAAGTTCGACTTTGGGGTCAGTAGGTCAAAGGTCAAGGTCACAGTGAGCCTGAACAGTAAAATGGTTTACAGTAAAATGGTTAACTTGGAACATTTGAATGGTTTTTATTTCTTACGCTTGTCCAGGCACAATTTTTTACGCTTGTCCAGGCGCTTTCTTTTAAACTAATTACTTTGGGGTCAGTAGGTCAAAGGTCATAATGTATAATAACTCAACTCTATGTCCTTTTGGCCATTCCTTTCTTATGGTTGCCATACTTCTGTGACAAAGCTGTATTGTGGGGGTATAATTCGTCACTCTTGTGACAGTTCTAGTTTATAGAGTTATTTTGGTTGGAAATTCTACACAATAAAGGTTCATTGAGTTTCTTGTGTGGGCCTTGATGTTAAACCAACTGTGCCAGCTCAGACTGGTATCAGGCAGACATGTTTTTGTATCAAAAACAACCTTCTTGTCTCCACTACAAGGTCATTCAAAAACCAGTCTGTCAAAATTAGTTACCCCCTATCCTGCTGTTGGCAATTGATTGTACCCTTTGCAGTCGGTTTAATATCAAAAATCGAATCAAGTTACTAATTATTTTATCATCCAAAGTGCTCCTGGCACTTTTTCAGTTCTTTCTGTTCTTAATTAAAAATCTACTGACTGAATATTTTTCTAAATCGTCATTTAGTCTTGCTTATTTATTGCATGTACATCATCTTCTTCAACAGCTGAACTTTGTGAATATGTAATACCTCAAAAATCATTGATGGTAGTTTATATGGTTGACAACTATTAATATTTCCATTTGCAGCATCTGAGTATATATGATTAGAATGTAGACTGTCAAAAGATCGTAAAGAAATTCAATATAATGAATATACTTTGTAAAACTAGATATTCTTTAAAAATGTAATCTCACGAGATACAATTTAGACTCTGCTATAGTCCTGCCCAACACATACAGTGTAGAGCCTGCCCTCATGGTCGAATTGTGAAGTTGCTGACTTGAAATCATTGTAACCACTCGTAGATTGAGAGTCATGGGTTTGAGCACTGCTACCGGCAATGTCTCTTTATGTTAGAAAGTTAGCAGTTTCTTAAGGAGGATAATAGTCTAGTACTGGTTCTTCCTAGGAAAGATGGTTAAGTAAACTGTCTGCCTGCTAACATGAACAAAATACAGTTGGAATTGGCGTTAAAACTTCTGCAGCAACAAAACAGTGTAGACTTAACCCTTCTCCTGCTGGCGACTAGTAACTCTGACTTTGCAGATCAGGATCAGCATGTACATCAATTTTGCTCACTATTGTGAGGACCTGTATGAAAAATCAATGGTACAATTTAATGACGTAAGGATTATAATTATGTAGTTTGGATCAATAATTCATAACGTTTACCATATGGTTAAAAAGGACAAGATGTATGTTTTAATAAATTATGTAACACCTTGTCTGTACATGTGTATGTGTATTGTGAACATTTATACATGTATGTTTGGTCATGAAATAAAGACACATTCAAACAAAATGGCTTCTAATCACTGTAAAGAAGGGAATGTTACACTGGAGTGTGCAGTGTTGTACATTTTGGAGATACGAATGTGTACGGGACATTTTGTTCCAAATATCAGATGTTCCGAACTATGTTTTTTATACAAGTACATCCCAAACATTTATGAAGTATATCCCAAAACATGCAAGATTGTACACTCCTGTATATCAAAAAAAAATTTGCAGTGAATGCACTTGTATACCGATTGTCCTTAGTATATTAAATGCTCATGTATCTGATGTTGTTTTATAGGTGACTGCGGTGTTGAAGAGGGTGCAGACAAATGACACTACTTCAAACTACAAAACAAAGCGAAACAAAAACCAGATACAACAGTATGAAGTCCAACAGACCTTCAATATTGTTAGTAGTTTTATTTAATAGTAAATATAAGCACATATGTATTGTAAACACTTTGAAAATTCACAAATTTTTTATCTCCAGGTCAAGTCACAAGACCATGAATTAGCAATCAAGTGATCCCCTACCTTTCCCCGCATATTTCCTGAAATTGTTCATTTCCAGAGAACTTCAGTCTGTGGTTAGCGAAATGAAATGATGAATACACAAACCAGTACTCACGTAAAAAAAAATCCCGCAGAAAATAAAGTTCGAATTTGTTTGCCTGATGTTGGCATGATTTGCTGAGTCAGTGCAGTGTAAATCATGATCTGTACTGTTTCACTGTTTAGTCGTTAAATTTCTGTGAGCAATCTTTAATGGTACTGATACACTTTCAGATTTTGGTGAAAAAGTAAAGTTCTTCAAACTGACTGAAATCAACATGTTTTAGAACAAATTCCTGTAATGTATAATAATAGCTGTATTTCGAAATTGCATGCTACCAAATTATAAAGCATAACAAAATGCTTTTGAAATTCCAATATAAACATATAGTGTAGCGGTGTCATCGAATCATGCTCACCAACATTTTCAGCAGATTTTCTTGAATTGCTATGTAGATTTTTAATCGTGTTTTTGAGTCTAGCCATGTATTGTGGTACATATCATTTTGGAGAAATTAATTTTTTTCACCTGAAACAGTGAAAGAGCAAATTGAAAGATGGACCTAGTGTAGATCATTCTAGAGATTTATTATAGTCAGGGTTAATGGTCAGGTGAAATAGACGTGGAAAATTTAACATAATGTGGGTAAATTTAAATGTACAACACACAGGCTCTGTCCTGTTTCACAAGATGGTTTGAGAAATTAAACTTCTTCACCATTTTGTAAAATTGACCTAAAACATTGTCCTACTGCATATACATGTATAAGCAGACGGAATATGAAAACTGAGAGAGATGAAAGTTGAACTTTGATCATTGATGATTACATACCGGTATGTTGATCTTTTCTAGGAGCTTGAAATCCAGAACATTGGTAAAAGGAATGGATGTAAGCTGGCATGGGTTAGCTACCTTGTAAGGACATTCTATGGGTAAGTATGTAGCAAAGTCACATCCAGGGGATGGGCCAGTATATAGTGTTCAATCCCTTTACACCATTTTTCGTACAGATAACTAAACTTTTCTGAGTTATTCATGATCTTAAATTTGCAGTTTACCGTAAATTGGGTAAATTTTTGCGGGATGAGAATTTCGCAATTTGTGAGCAGACATACTTATTTGCGAATTATAATTTAGCAAAAGGAGAATTATCTAACAGTAAATCTATTTGAAATGAATCTTTCGTGAGATTTTAAAATAAACGAAGTGGGAAAATAGCAAAAATGAAATCGTCACCAATATTACCTAATTTACTGTACTTGAACAAGTCAATTCATAAAATAAGTACCTAGCAAAAATGAAATCGTCACCAATATTACCCAATTTACTGTACTTGAACAAGACAATTCATAAAATAAGTACCCGATGAATATTTATGATTTTACATTAATGTCAAATAAAGTTGCCATTTGCACCTATCAGCATGTTGACATGTTTTCTTCATCACCAAAAGTTGTATCTTGAATTGAAGTTGATGCAAAACCACCAAATCAATTTTAAAGTGCTTTCATCAGTAAATCTTTAAAGCTTTTGTTTTGATGGTTTATATTCAATGATGTGTTATATGTTTTGTTTTATTTCTCACCAACAGCTCCACAGGGGAGGTCAATGACACCAACTTCGAGCTGAACAGCCAAGCTTACCCGCCACTTGCGTTTTCCCGAGTGAAAAGCTTCGCAACTGGTTCAGATTCCTGTCTCAAGCATTGAAGAGTCCTAGGTTGCCATAGAGACAGTCGATGTCTTGTTTACATCTTCTTTGAATATATGCAGAATCAATAGCTGGTGTGATTTTGTTTTTAGTTTTAAATTCTTTTTTAGTCACAAATTCAGAGATTTTTTAATGCAATTATATAACCAAATCACTGATTTTAAGCATTTTATAACATAACGCACATTTCATGTCAGCATCCCAGTTCAGCGAACTCATTGTAGGATTCAATGGAATATTATTGAGTGATTTAAAATAAGAAAATAAAAATACAAAAACAAAACAGTAGTGAAATCAGAATGAAATGAAAGAAAACTTGAACATCATGTCAGAGTTTTTTTACTGTGTAAAAGTGTGACATGATAATGTTGATCCCCATCAAACTTGTTATGTATGATATACTGTAAATTTGGTAATTTTGTAATGAAGAATGTTTTGCCATTTTAGAGCATACCAGACTCTTTTGCGAATTTGAAATTCGTGGAAATAGAATTCTCTAATAGTGAATCTATGTGAAATGAATCTTTTCGCAAGATTTTTGAATTACCGAAGTAGGAATTGTACGAAAATAGCGAAAATCATATAATTGCGAATATTACCCAATTTAAAGTACGGTCAACTGTATACTGCTGTACAGTTTACATTTTAATTTTTTTCTTTAAAATTACTGATGTGCATTCCACTTTTGAGCAAGTACATTGTACTATGTAGTATTTATTGTGTTCAGTTTTAACAAATCCTGCATAATTGTTTAGTCTGTTGTAATAGGAGAAAAACCCTTCCCCTAAGCTGAAATTCCCACTTATTTTGGGCTCAAGCTATCTACACATGTACCTGTCTGTACTCATGTCATGTTGTTTTTTCACATAGTGAGTCTTGCTTTCTTAATATCTTAATACGAACTTCAAACCTTTGCTGCTAGTATTCATCCGAATCAGCTGGCCCATGTTTTACCCAATCATGATGAAAAAAGTTGAAATGTTTTTGGTCAGAATATTATGTCTGAAAGATCTCTAGTTTGTAAGACTGATGTTAGATGCTGAGAGTAATTAAGAAGTTATAAATCCTACCCCCATGTGTTGTCATGTAATAAATTACATGTGGAAGTTCTGATGCATAGAATTAGGAGTTCAGATGTGTTTTGACTTAAGAGATGTGTAGAGTTAGGAGTTCTGTTCTGATGCATGCTAGTAATTAGATAAAAATATCTGCTACGTGGAGTGATCTCATTACATGACTTCAGATGCGTAGAGTTAGGAGTTCAGATGCATAGTAATTAGATGAAAAATCTGCTAGATGGAATGATCTTATTACATGCAAATAAACTGAATTACCTAGCAATTTAGTTGAGACATAATAAGTGTTGAATAAAATACAGTCAGGAGTTTGGATGTGCAGTAATTAAATCATGAGTGATTTAGTATTTCACATACAAACGACTTTCTGTATGTTATTTAACGATAAAGTAAAAGGTAGCATTTATAATCTCGATTCTAACCTGACATCATCTTCGCAAAATATCCCGAACTATGTGCAACGTGTTGCAACATTTCATTGTAATTCATAAACACTGAATGTGATTGGACCAGTGCATCATTTACTGCATGTGTTGCCCGTGGTTACCATGATGTATTTTATCCTACAATAATGTACAGATTCTTTTCTTCTACATTTATATAGGAAAAGTTGCGAAACATGTTAGAATACATGTTAAAAAGTCAGTACAGATCTATTCAATCAGTTCTAACACAACTCATCCTAGCACAGAATGTTGAGAACACTGTTTAAATGGTCAGACACTTTTTCTTGCTCTTTGTGTAACGTCAGATTTCTTCACATGACATCAATGGTGGCCTCTCTTTGTATTTACATTTATCATCATACAACCTAAATTTCTTCTCTGCATGTAGAAGTTACTGCATTTGTCATGTTAAAAATGAGAAATAAACCTTTGGCTTTGCTAGGGTATTGGTCACCCTGTCACAGTTACAGTATATTTAAATGCGTAATTGATCTATTTATATGAATATATAATGTATAATTTTGCTTTTTGGGGGAAATGAAATTCAATGTAGTGACATTTGTACAGAATATTTCTGATAAATTGTAAAATTTGGATAGGGCCTATATGTTTCATCTGCCAGGCCCTGCATGATCAGGCGAGACAGTCTGCCTGTCACTGGTTCCAGCAAATGAATAAGAGTTGAAAATTAATAATTTCTTCTAAATTTTTGATAAATTGTTGAATAAATAGTTTCCTCTAACCTGATTATTTCAAAATACCTAGCTAATTACTTACCATCTTGTTTGCCGATCTTGCGAGAACATCATGCCAAATGTGCCGGATTTTACCTTGGACATGAAATGAATGCCTAGACTCTTGCGAGCAAGTTACTGGCATTTGCCGGGTGTATGCCCGGATGATGTAACATATAGCCCGATAGATTCAGTTGGTCTTTTGAAAACTTAGCACATGTTTAGAATTCTGTCAACTGGTGTATATACTTATTATTGTTAATGATGTAATTAGTTTTTGTCAGACGTAATTAGTTTTCATCTTTTTATATAGTATTATTTATTTATGCCAGTTGGTTTTATATCATACAGTCCTAACAGGATTGTTACTGTGGGTTTGATATGACTTAAAATGTTTTGGTAATTTTGTATTGTGGTTTGTACATGTATGGCTATGTATTGTTGTATTTATACATTGATACAGTATTTAAAAGTTATCGTTTACATTGATATATCATGGAATAAATTTTGTGAGCTTCTGATCTCCTAACTGCTTGATATAGTACGGAAATAAATGTCATTTTCTCCCCTACTTACAGTACTGCAAGAACTGCCATTTTATCCTGCACTTACAGTATCAGAATTGTACATTTTATCCCCGAGTTGAAATTCCATCCATTTTATTCAAGATTCTACAATAATTTGAGTATTTTCAATGCAGAACCCTTGAGTTAAGCATTTTTTATGGTCAAATATACTTTTTTTTTGTTCAATTTCATCTAAGATACTTCATTTTGTTTTGAACTGACAAATAAATGGTTTCGTGTATTTTTCAACCATTGAGTATGGGATTTTGTTAATCCAGTACTGTAAACCTTGAAAAAATCGTGAGAACTTTATTTTCACTTTGTTTTTTTTTCCCCTAGAGCACTCCTTCATAAATTCATTATTTCTCTAATCTTTAATGCTCCGGAAATAAGCGGATTGTTGCAACAGTGTGAAACAGCCAGATGGCTTGTTTATGAATTCAAAGTTTTGTGAATTGACCCAGACATTTTAAAATTGCATTTAGTGTTTGTCTCGCAAATTCGAAGTGATTTGCAATACTTGACTCTCGGACACAATTTATTCAAGTTGGAATGACTAATGTAGGTCTATAAATGATGAAAAAGTCAGATTTTAACTGGTATTTTAAATATGTACTTAGACCTCTGTAGTAAAGTCTATTTATTCCTATTATACTGAGGAATTTGCTTGAAATTCCTTATAAATGTGATTATTTTTTGTATGTGTTCATCATTAAACCGGTGTGTTTCAGCTGTTTTTGATAATGCAGCAGTTCTGAGATTACAGAGGTATTTAGCTGAACCATATAGACTCTCCTTTGTCTAGACTTCAAGTAGATTTCTTAGTTATTTTATGTTGTTGCACAAAACCTCTATAGAACTTGAGCTGATTGCTATGTGTACAGAATTTGATGAACGAATATATTTTCAGTACTTTGTTTAGTAAAGAAAGTCAATTCTTTAAGACATTTTGTTGACTTCTCTGCAAAGTTTTATATGTATTAGGTGTGTTCTTATATTACTGGGTATAAAGATAATCACTTGTTTTCAGGTACAGACAGGAATGATTTTCTTTTTTTTTATAAATTATAAACCCTATGTTACCATGTACATGCATAGACACATTGCTTGTACATGTTTTTTTCACTGCAAAATAGACACACGTGTATAATGTATATGTATGTATACATGTACATATATCTAAGTGTTAAAAGTTTAAAAGTTTAATAAAGCTTAGTAGACTGAATAAATTCCATGCAATTTCTCAGCAACCAAATGGTGGGAAATCAATGAAACTTCACAGGAGTGATTGATACCAAGTCTATTTTTGCATATCCTTGGCATCTTTCACTCAGAATGATTTTCATAGCTGTTGTGCGAATATGGGTCAACTGGTGTTAAAAACTAGGTCACCAGGTCAAATCATAGAAAAACCTTGTACATGTATATGCAATAGAGGTTGCATTTTTCATTGGATCTTCGTCAGAATGATTATTTTGATGAAATCTAGGTCAAGTTTAAATATGGGTCATCTGAGTCAAAAACGAGGTTACTTGGTCAAATCATAGAAAATGCTTGTAATCTGCATTTTTCACTGAAACTTCATGAAATTTGGTCAGAATGACTGCCTTGATGAAATTTAGGTCAAGTTCCAATATAGGTCATCTGGAGTTAAAACTAAGTCACTTGGTCAAAAAATAGAAATGTGTATGCCATAGAGGTGAAATTTACAACCCAATCATCATGGAAATTGGTCAGAATTTTTGTCTCAATGATTTCTAGGCAAACATTCAAATCTGGGTCACCTGGGCTTAAAAACTAGGTCACACAGTCAAATCAAAGAAACACCTTGTTAACACTCTAGAGGCCACATTTATTACCCAATCATCATGTAAATAGGCATGAATTTTTTTTTTGTAAAGGTCACACAGAATGTTTGTGCTTATGATGCATAGTTAAGGGTTGAATTTTGGTCACATAAGGTCATTAGTAGGTATCAAGTGAGTGATATAGGGCCATCTTGGCCCTCTTGTTTATTAAATCACTGATGTTTTCCATCTGGTCTTCTGATGAAAGAAACGTTTCTTCATTTCTTGTTCATCTACTCACATTTTGTGAAAGAAATCTCAAACACATCCTGATTCTTTTCATAACAAAACCGAATAAATTGTATACTGCACATTTTAAAACGAATCTGTGAAAAAGTAAATTCGTTTATGTTTTATACAATATAACTGTTCAAACTTTAGCCTTTTTTATTCCATTTCTTTTATTTTGTTTGTTTATCCACTTTTAACACTTGTAGGTGTTACATGTCTTAGACAGACCTTGTATTAATATTTTGAAATGCCATATTGTTTTGTATGCAGCACACCCACTCTGTTATGTAACTAGTTATGCAATTTTTGTTGTTACCATTTCACCATGTTCAGTGTTCTTGTCAGGGTCAAAACTGTCGTAACTTTCATGAAATAAAGAAGGATTTACGACAGTTTTGCAATCAACCCTCGGTGTGTCACAGAACCTCGTACAGTGTAAATTCTCATTAAACAGATGTTTTTGCATTCTAAAATAATTAATGGTCTTAAACTATTGGTTTGAGTAGCATTAATCGCCGAGATTCCTCTGTGGTCCATTCAGATGTAATCTTTTTATACCCCCGAAGTTTAGATGGGTAAATAGGAGTTACCCAGTGGTTGGTCGGTCTGTCGGTCGGTCTTTTGCATTTTCCTTGTCTGGAGCATAACTTGAACACTACTGGTTGGAATTCAATACAACTTCATACAATGATCAAGCACAGAGGAAGTGCAGCGCACAAGAACTATAACTCTATCTTGACTAATGACAGAGTTATTGTCCTTAGTTACTTTCCCTTGTCCGGATCATAACTTGAAAACTACTGGTTGGAATTCAATACAACTTCATGCAATGGTCAAGCACAATGAAAGTAAGTGCAGTGTACAAGAATCATAACTATATCTTGAGTTATTTCAGAGTTATTGCCCTTTGTTACTTTTCCTTGAATGGAGCATAATTTGAAAACTCTTCAGTTGATAAAGGGTTGGGGGATACACATTTAGGATAGGCAAGTTATAAAATGCAGTAGTGCCATTTTCTTTCAAGTTTGGAAAACATTTTCATGGAAGTTTTTTTTTCAGTCTGATGTTCAGTCATTAAAATGGATCCACTGCAGGTGTAGATTTTGATCCATCTTACAGGCTACTGTGACTAAATCTGAAATGCTAGCTTAAAGGATTTTTTACGAGCGTTATGACATTTGACAGGTGCACAAAGCATGCACTTTCACATATTTTACTGTCAAAATCATGATTTGAAAAGTATAATAAAGTGAAGAGACACATCAATTGCAGAATATTTGAAGAGGATTATAGCAAAAAATGAATCTTGGTTGACTATTCTGGTCTTGGGGAAACACCATACCAGTGCACCTTTACGACAGTGTGTTAGAATACTTGGCATTGCATGGCAATAGCCTATTTGCTTACGTACATTACTAGTTTGTGAATTTAAAAATTGCATGCTGTATGGTGACATATACAGTCATGTACATTGAACATGGTGTACCAGTATGTATTAGATATGTCAGGATAATTCCTGCATAGATGTACAGGAGGTATCATATCAGCTGTGTGTGGATTGTTTTATGCTCTGAAGTCACATTAAATTTGTTGAAGCATATTAAGTGTTGCTGTCTTTTAGTTTATGTACTAAAACTGAAAACACAGGGTGAGAGTTTATAAACTGGATGCTTTGTCAGAATAACCAATAATTTTGTGACAAAATCTTAACTACAAAAACGGGCATAACTCTGTCAAATATGACGTTATTTAACAAAATTTGGCGGCATCATGATTCTTATGTCATAAGCAATACAATTTGAAAGTTTGATGAAGGAATCTTAAGAAATGGCAAAGTTATAGCCAACATTAAGTTTTTGTGACCGACGGACGGAACAACAGACAAAGCAATCCCTATGTATCGCCTTTTCTCCAAAAGGGTGGCACAAAAAAGCTGTTAGCTTTCTACTCTATCCTGTATGTATTGATTATGTAATGTTCATTTTTAGCTCACCTGGCTACGCCAGGGTGAGCTTTTCTGATCGATGATTGTCCGTCGTCCGTCCGTCGTCCGTCAACATTTTGATTCAAATGACATCTCCTCTGAAACCTCTAGGCCAATGTTGATAAAACTATGCAGGAATGTTCCTTGCATGAAGCTCTACCAAAATTGTTCAAAGAATTCCATTCCATGCAGAACTCTGGTTGCTATGGCAACAAATAGGAAAAACTTTAAAAATCTTCTTCTCTGAAACCACAAGGCCTAGAGCTTAGATATTTGGCATGTAGCATTGTCTAGTGGACCTCTACCAAGATTGTTCAAATTATGACCCCCGGGTCAAAATTGACCCCGTGCGGGTGGGCCCTTAGTTTTTGCATAGGAATATATAGGGAAAACTTTAAAAATCTTCTTCTCTGAAACCACAAGGCCTAGAGCTAAGATATTTGGCATGTAGCATTGTCTAGTAGACCTCTACCAATATTGTTCAAATTATGAGCCCCGGGTCAAAATTGACCCTGCACCGGGGGTCACTTAGTTTTGCATAGGAATATATAGGAAAAACTTAAAAAATCTTCTTCTCTGAAACCACAAGGCCTAGAGCTTAGATATTTGGCATGTAGCATTGGCTAGTGGACCTCTACCAATATTGTTCAAATTATGAGCCCCGGGTCAAAATTGACCCCGCCCCGGGGGTCACTTAGTTTTGCATAGGAATATATAGGAAAAACTTAAAAAATCTTCTTCTCTGAAATCACAAGGCCTAGAGCTTAGATATTTGGCATGTAGCATTGGCTAGTGGACCTCTACCAAGATTGTTCAATTATGAGCCCCGGATCAAAATTGACCCTGCACCGGGGGTCACTTAGTTTTGCATAGGAATATATAGTTAAAACTTAAAAAATCTTCTTCTCTGAAACCACAAGGCCTAGAGCTTAGATATTTGGCATGTGGCATTGCCTAGTAGACCTCTTTAAAGTTTGTTCAAATTATGCCCCTGGGGTCAAAATTGACCTTGCCGGGGGGGGATCATTTGTTTTACAAAGGCGTATATAGGAAAACTTATTTGGTATATAACATTATCTAGTGATCTTCCACCAGGCAAGTGGACTTGTACCAAGGTGAGCGATATAGGGCCATCTTGGCCCTCTTGTTTGTAAATGGATTGAGTTAATAGAATATTATTTAAACTAAAACACCAGGTGGTCACAATAGCTCAACTTGCGCTAAAGTTGTTGAGTTTAACGTCTGTTCCAACTGTAATTTTTGGTCATTTTAACAGGCGTGCAAATTATTTAACAATATTTCCTTGGAAGGACCAGTACTAGGACTCGTATCCTACGTAAAAACTGCCAACTTTATCACACAGAGAGGCATGGTCGTAGCAGGGCTTGAACCCTGGTGACCCTCAATCAGTTAAAGGTTAAAGTGATTTCAAGTCAGCAACTCTAACCACTCAACCACTGAGGTCTTGAGCACAAGTCCTCAGATAAGGTTATAAATGTGACAGCTTGTTACATTCATAACGAGCTGTCAGTAGGACAGCGCGCTCGACTTTTTTAGTGCTTGCCAATAAAACAAAACTTTGACAGTTAAGGGCACACAAGACTTTAACTAGGAATTTCTAAGTACAAATCAAGAAACATTTTCACAGAGTTATCTTCTCTTGCTTACAGATAGGTCTCATGATGGTACATAAGTACTCCAACTTTCAAAGTAATATCTCAAATGGTTAAGTCAACAAGTGGACAAGAATGAAAATTTTAACTGAGTTTCTAAGACAAAAAGGGCCATAATTCACATAAAATCCTTGACAGAATTACCTTCTCCTGCCCATGTTTTGGGATCATGATGGTAAACAAGTATTCAAACTTTCAAAGTAATATCTCGAACAGTTTAGTCAAAAAGTGGACTGGTACGAAAAACTTTACCAAGATTCTAAGTCGATAAAGGGGCTTAATTTTTAAAACAAATCCCTCACAGACTTACCTTCTCTTGCCTACAGATGGGGGTAATGATGTAAACAAGCATTCAAAGTTTCAAAGCAATATCTCAAAGGGTTAAGGCAATAAGTGGATTTTACCCATATTCAAAGTATTTTCTAAGTAAAAAAGGGGCATAATTCTGTCAAAAACCTTGACAGAGTTATGTACTCTTGTCTGTTGATGTAGGTCATGATGGTAAACAAGTATGATTAGTTTCAAAGCAATACCTCCAATGGTTTTGAAATAAAGTGAGGTGGTACGAAAAACTTAACCAAGCTCAATACACTTTCTAAGTCAAAAAAGGGCCATAATTCTGCCAAAAACCTTGACAGAGTTATGTACTCTTGTCTGTAGATGGAGGTTATGATGGTAAACAAGTATGGTAAGTTTCAAAGCCATCTATCTATCTATCTATCTTGTTATACTGCCTCACACCTCTCACGAGTATTGTGGGCAGGGTGCACGCCGGGTGTTAATAAAAGATAAAACTACTGCAAGATAGCTCCTACAGTCAAGAGAAACAAGACGGTTAAAACTGTTAAAATAGTAAAAGAGTAAAAGGGTTAAAAACAACTGTTGTATGACATACCTCCAATACTTTTGAAATAAAGTGGGGTGGTACGAAAAACTTAACCAAGGTGTGACGCCAACGCCGACGCCGACGCCGACGCCGACGCCGGGGCGAGTAGGATAGCTCCCCTTTTCATAGAAAAGTCGAGCTAAAAAGGAGTCGTAAAGAATACATTTCAATATCAAAAAGTGTTTTTATAAACAAAACAAAAAATGCTTTGTAATGTACATTCCTCGACAAATTTGAAATTGTTCAAGTAAAAGAATGATGCTCGTATTAGTGCTTAAAAATTTGGATCAAATACAATTTGCTGTCTTTCATAAAACCAAATGCGTATGGATACACTTTGCCAAAATTGTCTCTGCATTTAAAGAAAATAGACGAAACACTCTGCAACTTGAACAAGTTGAGCACAACAACAAATCAGAATCAGTTCTTGTATTAATCCTTAGTCATTAAATAAAAAGCAAATTTAGCTCACCTGAGGACAATATGCACCTGGTGAGCTTTTTGTCTGTCCCCAGTCATCGTCATGCAACATAATTATGTCGTATGTCATTGAAAATTTGCTTCAAATGACATCTCTTAAACCTCATGACAGAAGTTGATGAAACTATGCAGTTATGTTCCTTTGTTGGTCATTTACCAAAGTTGTTCAAAGAATACCATTTTATGCAGAACTCTGGTTGCTATGGCAACAAATAAGAAATCTTCAAAAAAAACTTGAAAGTCAAGAACTTAGATATTGTGCATATAGTACTAGATTCCTTTCTTTCTAAGAAACTGCCAGTTTTCTCACATTAAAAGGCATGGTCGGTAGCAGGGTTCGAACCAATGAACCTCAATGTATGAGAGGTAACAGTGATTTCAAGTCAGTGACTGTAACAACTAGTGTCTCAAGTCGAAAATCTATTGAAAAATCATGAAAACATTGTGGTATGAAACTTAAATTTAAAATAATATATTGGAATAATTAAATACTAAGGTGGCGTAATAACAAAGTCGGTGTTCTTGAATGAAAATTAGCCTCTCTACCAGGCTAGATTGTAGTATGATAGTTTTATTGAAAAGTAAGAAGAAGACTTTCAGCCCTTTCCTGCTAACAGGGCTCGATCATGCGGCAATTAGGGAGTTGTTTTTGACAGAAATGAGTGGTAGATAAACATAAAATAGAAATAAGGTGAAAAATGCAAGGAGTGAATGCCAGTCTAAATGTACATCTGCAATGGGAAAGTCATGGTGCCTAGAACAAAACATAAAAGAAACTACATGTACGTTACAGGTTTAGCTCTGACGTAACAATAGAAGTTGCGACCCAAGCTAAATTTGTGTAAATCGGAGTTTATTCTTATGAACAAGTGCGTCATGAATGTACAGATTTTCATGCAATATATACGAAAATGTAGTATTTTGAATTCACTTTCAAATGATATTCAAACATAAATGCTAACTTAGCCATTTTGGAGAAAAATAACATCATGAAAGTACAAAAAAATGGGTATGTAACTACGTAACAAAAACGATTGACGGTACAACCTATATTTTCTATGCATGCAGAACTCATGGCAACAAATAGGAAAAACTTTAAAGATATTCTCCTCTGAAATCACAAGGCCTAGAGCTTAGATATTTGCATGTATCATTGCCTAGTTGACATCTTCCAAGAATGTTCAAATCATGTTCCCCCAGGTCAAAACTGATTCCTTTCTGCTATTGATGACCTTGTATTATAGTCAATGGTAACCAGGTGAGCGATATGGGGCCATCTTGGCCCTCTTGTTTTAAAATCTCCTGGCATTAATTCAACCCTTTGAAGCATGTATGTCAAGCACAATGAAAGTGCAGAGTACAATAACTATAACTCTATTTTGCGTTATTGCCCTTTGTTACTTTTCTTTTGTTATTTTTCCTTGTCCGGAGCATAACTTGGAAAACTACTAGTTGGAATTCAAAACAAGTTCATACAATGGTCAAGCACAACGAGAGGAAGTGCAGTGTACATAACTCTACCTTGATTTTTTACAGAGTAATCGCCCTTTGTTATTTTTCCTTCTCTGGAACATAACTTGAAAACATCTGGTTCCAATTCAGTACAACTTCATACAATGGTCAAGCACAATGAGAGGAAGTGCAGTGTACAAGAACCATAACTCTATTTTAGTTCTTTTACAAGATATTCTGTCACTAATAACTTCTTCAGTTGACAAAGCAGTCTTTCGGAGATATTAATCACATTTAGTGATAGATCTAGTTTCATTTGGCGGGGATATAAATTGATTGAATTAGCTTGTATTGTTTGGAATAATGACAGATTTATGCTTGTTTTGCCCTTTTACTGTCAAAACTTTTGTCTTGTTGGCAAACACTTTGAATAATTTAGTAAGCTGTCTTACAGACATCTCTTGTTAACTCTAATGGACGAAGGCCAGCAGAGCTCATGTCATGGTGGATTGTCAGTTGTCTGTAAACTCTCCCTTGAAAACACTATACAGGTCTCAATTTTCATTTGAATTAGATGAAACTTGCTCAGAAGATTCCCTGCAACATGTAGATGTTCCCTGTTGTTTTTGCGTTCAGTGGTTCAAAGTGGGTCAAATTTCAAGATCACAGTGACCTCTGTTAGATTTTCCTTGATTACACTCTACAGGTCACAGTTTTCATTCACTCTCCACCAAACTTGCTCAGAAGGTTCCCTATCCCTATAGTTTTTTGGGGTCAGTAGGTCAAAGGTCAAGGTCACAGTGACTTCGGATAGCGTCTCCTTGATAACACTCCACAGGGCACAGTTTTCTTTCAACTTTCATCAAACTTGCTCACAAGATTCCCTGTTACATGTAGATGATCCCTATTGTTTTTGGAGTCGGTTGGGCAAAGATCAAAGTCAAAGTGACCTCCGTTAGATTTTCCTTGAAAATGCTATACAGGTCACAGCTTCCATTCAACTTTCATCAGTCTTACTCAGAAGGTTCCTTGCAATATGTAGATGATCCTATTGTTTTTCGAGTCAGTTGGTCAAAGGTCAGGGTCACAGTGACCTCCGTTAGATTTTCCTTGATAACGCTATATAGGTCACAGTTTTCATTTAACTTTCATCAAACTTTCTCAGAAGGTTCCATGTAACGTAGATGATCCCTTTATATTTTCAGGTTAGTGGCTTAAAGATCAAGGTCATAGGGACCTGAACTTTGAAAATCTTTTCCGCTCAATAACTTGAGATCTGCTAGTATTTGACCCACAGTCTTCAAACTTCATAGGATGATTGGTCTTAACGAATAGATGATGTCTATCGTTTTTGGGGTCAGTGGGTCAAAGGTCGAAGTCACAGTGACCCGAAATTTGAAAATATTTTCAACTCAATATCTTGAGATCTACATCACCCACAGTATTCAAACGTCAAAGGATGATTGAGTTTACTGAGTAGATGATCCCAACTTTTTTGGGGGTCAAGGTCACAGTGATCTCTGTTAGGTTTTCCTTGATAACACTGCAAAAGATTTCCACAAAACTTACTCAAAGCAGTCAATTCAGACTAGTAGAGCGATACTGGCCCTTTTTGGCCACTTGTTAGTGGAGTTGTTGCCCTTGATTTGCCAAATTTTAAGATGTGTGCTCTAATTCTTCTGTATGAATCAAGCTGCACAGGAGTTATTAGTATGAGATCTAGTTCTGCACTGTTCAGGTTCATTGATATTTACCTCGACTATTTAGAGAAAAAGGAGGGCTATTACAGTATCCTTGTGTCGGCGTAGGCACCGCACATTTGGTTAAACAATGGCTGAAATCTATAGATAATAGAAAACTTGTAGGCAGTGTATTTCTTGATTTTAGAAAGGCTTTTGATTTGGTCAATCACGAAATACTTCTGCATAAATTTACCACTTTTCTGACAGAACATTATGCTGGTTTAAATCATATCTGCAGAACAGACAACAAGCCGTCAAAATCGGTGATAAAAAAGTCTCATACATGTCATTCAACTGTAATAATCGGATCGAGTTCCCCAGGGTAAGATGTTTTTACCTTTGCTTTTATACGTTAATGATCTACCATTACATGTTTTGAACTCTGAAGCAGATATATATGCCGACGACTCGACAATTTACTACTGTTCAGAAAACATTCAAGATATTGAATAAAACTTACAAAAAGACCTAAAAAGTATTGAAAAATGGTGTTCTTTGAATAATACGGCTTTAAATCCAAATAAAACAACAACATTCTATGCTTCTTTGTTGTAAACAAAAAAGTACTAGACCCTTGTCACTGCATGTAAAAAAATTGTCTTAAAATGGTAAAACTAACCAACAGGTTTTGGGTTTACCAGTAGACGAGTCATTAGACACGACGAAGTTATTTTACAATGCATATATTATGCCAATTTTTGACTACTTTTGCACTTTATGGTCAACTTGCAACCAGTCAAGCACATATAAATTTGCTAAACTCCAAAAAAGCGCCGTATGACTAATACTATGCGTACCATACAAAAAACATTCACACGATATGTTTAAACACTTATCTTGGTTGCCAATCCGGGTGAGATTTACATATCACATTGCTATTCAAAATTACAAGGCCATTAATAAGCTAGTACCTGACTATTACTGCAACTTATCACAGAAATCTCTCACGATCAGTTAACCTGTAAGAAACTGCAAGCTCAATATCTTAAGAAAACATTTGGTTACTGTGGAATGGCTGTATGGAATGCATTTCCACTGCAAATAAATGAGCAAATAAAACTGAAGCAATTCAAACTTGCCCTCTATAAATTACTTTTTCTCAAATTTATACAATGATATCTCGTCGTTGACAGTGCACACGTCATTACTATAAATGAATAAAAAATATATGAACTAAGTAAATGATTGTATAATATTATAGAATAAATATGCAAATACATATCAGTTTTGCTTTATGCAGGAAGTAATCAAAACTAAGATACTTTAATAATGGTTTATTTGAATAATGATAGCACACAATATTGCTGTCACCAGCATATGAAACAGGCTCTTATCGCATCAAATAAGCTGCAAAGCAATGATATATATACAAGAATAGCCAAATTGAGAGAAAATTGATTAATGCATTCTGTCCGTTTTTAAAGGAACTAATGAAAACATTCTTTCAACAAATATTAAAAGTCTTAAAATACCTGCCTCTGCTTGCCGTGATTAAGATTGCGGACTTAAAATCGCAAAACTCTAACTTATCAAGTGTCATGGATTTGATGCCCACCATCAGGCTGCCTATGTATGGATGATGGCTGTTTCTTACAGAGGTTTGGCATATAGCACTGCACCCTCCTGGGGTAAATTGTTCGCCTGTAAATAACTGAAATACTATTGAAACAGGTGTTAACAGCCAAGAAAAAAGAATTAAATACAAAAGAGAGAAAACATTATACGTTTTAACAATTTTAAATTCATCGTGGTAATTAAGACAGTGAAATACAGTTAACTTAACTTAAATCAACAATAAAACAAACGATCTCACCGCACATTTTGATGGTTTGTTGAAGTATTGAAACTCGTAGAACACTATCAATGAATAGCTATTAACTGAAAAAGTTAAGTATCGCATACATTTCTGTACAACATGTGTATAACAGTTTTGAGTCTTGAAAAACAAAACATTAAAAATTTCCTTATCAAATGATCATACTTCTAATTAATTGATACTAGTTGTATTAAAATCCAGACCATGTAATGTTTAAAAAGAACAGTGTTTCATAATAGTTGATTACTATGAATTTTGATAAATCTTTCAGCAACCACTACAAAGAATATTTTAAATTTGGAAAGCAGCAACAGTTTAGTCATAGTTTGTAACTTTTCTGAAGAGTATATCAAAAACTTTAATTTGATTACTCTCACCCCCAACGCAGATCTGACTTCTGTCAGCACTGTAACATATAGACTGTGGACTGCTCAGACCAGCCATTACTGTCTGTCCTTGTTCTAAATCTGCCAATACACGATGAATGGTGTTGTTCTTATAGCAGCATACCAGCATTGATCCATCATCTAACATCAACATTCCCGTAGGTCCACATAGATCCTGATCCTTGTACACCTCATATACTTCACCCTCTAATGTAACACTTACTACAGACTTGTTACCACAGTAACTGACATGTACAAGTTCGTGAATCTCATCCAGCACTTCAGGAATGTTTGCTACTTGTATGTAGTTTGGAGAAGAGAAACCTTTTGTATCTTCCAATGAGATTGAGGCCGTGAGTTTCCCTTTCATATCAAGTACATGAATACAACGGGGGTCCCAGAACAGCACATACAGACAGTCTTGATGATAGGTTACACCTGAACATTGTCCTTTAACTGCAATACTTTTGTCAGTTGAGAGTTTACCAGCTGTTGTCATTAGAAGGATCTGTCTCTTGTTTGGCAATGTCACAGCAATGCGGTCCTCAGGAAGTACAGCAATGTCCCATGGTCCAGTACCAAGCTTCTTCTCCTCTACCACAGCTTTCTTCTGTATGTCTACAAGTTTTAGTGTCTTATTGCTATAGTCAGCTAGCACCAGTCTACTGGAAGATAGTACATCAATCCCAGTGATACCACATTCACCCTTATCTGACTTTGTTTTAACATCAATGTCAGCTTTATGGCTTAGACAGCTGAATGTCTCATCAATGTCCACATCATCTCCGAGTAGAGTATCAAAGCAAAATTTAATAGGAGCCACAAAACTATCAGTGCGAGAGGCAGCAGTATTGGCTTTGGGTAGGACAGTAGTGCTAGAACTGGATCCGGAAGCAGTGTCAGTATATAATTCAGTCAGCCTTCCAAAGTTCTCCAGTGACAGAATGTGTTCTAGATCTCTGCTACGGTGAAAAATAAGTTGTGTATTTACTTCGTCTAGAGTAAACCCAGCTTGTTCCACTTCCGTTGATTGGAGTCTAGCCTTTGCTCGTCTGATATCAAGAAAGAGTTGACCATTTTTTCCACCAGCTTTACTATGTTGCAGTATAGATTGTAGTTTCTTCAAGTCAGTTGTAAATGTTGTACATGAAGTAAGGACTGATTGAATTTCCTGTTTGTTAGTTGATTTTATTATGCTGGCATTGGTTGCAATCTTGTTTTGAAGAATATCCAAGTGATCATCTATTTCCTTCCTAAATGCCGCAAATTCTTTATTGACTGTATCATAGCTGCAATCTATATCTTTATCTTTAGTTGTAGCTTTTTTCACGACAACATTTGTTTCTTTTATTTCCACTTCAAGTTTTTTCATGATCTCCCCATACTCCTCACCATCCCCTATATCCACACATTCATCTGGTATAAAGTCCAGTTCACAATTACTATGGTTCATGGTCATGCAGTCAAAACAGCCAACGTAATCATGCCAGGGGCAGAAAAACTTTATTTCATTCTTGTGGATGGAACATATCTCAGTGCTGACTTCAGCAGGTTTAGTAGAGGTTGCATGTTTGTCTATCTGATCTTGGTCCAGTAATTGGTGAAACTTCGAGGCTTTGTTCCTTTGATGACATCTGAGGCAATGTTTGCAGAGGTACTCTTGGCAGTTGACACAGAATCCATGAGCTTCCACATATTGATCATCAGTCAAACAAGAATCACAGCTGTGATCAAAGTCTTCAGCCGAGCCTCGTGATATTGAGGTCTGAAAATCTGATATTTTACGACTTGATAATGCCATATCTAGATGTCTTCAGTGTTAAAATCCATCATTCCAGTCCATTTCATAATGGTATCACAGTTGAATGCAAACAAATATTACATCCAGCAAGCACCTACCATATCTTTGATGTCTTCAGTTTTTAAATTCATCATTCCAGGCCATTTCATAAGAGGTTTCACAGCTTATTGTAAATGAATACTTCATCCAGCAAGCACCTACTTTGTTTTCATTACGCCTAGCAACTAGTCCGTGTTTACTAATAAAAGCCACGAATTTTCTGTTGTAAATGATGTTGTAATGTTTGCAGCCAATTAAAACTGATATTTCAAAGCTTATTTTAAGCAGTTACAGACAGTCTAAAAAGCACTTAAACCAAGGCAAGTTATTTCAACATATTCAAACATGTAACTGCCTTTTTAAGATAAGAATTAGAATATTTATAGGTAATGTCCTAGTTTCGAATCAGGGTATCATATGACCTTTACCTTGTTAATACATTTAAATATTGTAGATAACAATTTTGTATGTATTTCAAGAGTAGTTTCTGTCATACGATATACCTTTAAACTCCAAAAAGTTTTGAAGAATACTAAAACTCTTATAGAATATGTATTTAATAATGTTTAAATGAAAATATGTAGATCTACCATGGAAAACAATGATTGTCACTTAGTTTTTGGGTTTGACACACCTTATGCCCCTGAAATACCCGAGTAACGTTAATGTAGAACTTGACAATGTGACAAACAAAAGGGGCACTCCCTACATCTAGCAGATTATATTCTCGAAACATAGATTATGTGTTCAACGAACGTAAAATGATAAATAAATACATGTACAATGTCAAAGAAGAACATATGGCGAATGGTTAACGGTACTGCAGTATACTTTAAACCGCTGATTTTATCAATAATGACTGAGAATATATAGCTGAAACTTTTGGGTTAATTTATAGTACTTCCAAAGTATCTATTATTTATATGTTGGAGGTTATTTAGTTCGACATCAGTTACAGGGTGAGTCCCTTTAACATATTTGTTGACACAGTTGTAAGTTGTTCCTGTCAATAAAAATGAAAGAATTAAAATCGTTCTGTACCTTTGCTAATTCTATATTTACCAATGCAATCAATAAAACAGTATCTGACATTTTAAATCAGGGAAGTCAGATAAAAGGCAGAAAGAAAAATACTGCAGTGATAAGTCTTGAACATTACATAGGTCAACAAGAAGGCATTCGTAGTGTTACTAAAAAGGGGAAATGAATTTCTGCAATGAATTTCTGCATTAGTACTAGAATCATACTTGGTGGATAGTTCTTGCAGTTGCTTGCTTTAAAGCAAAGTCCAATTTGGGGTCTGAAAATAGGCACGGCCACAACACATTAATGTAATGCTTTTCTGATTTAAAAACAATGGAGAGAGCAAGGGAAATAATTTTTTTCATTCGTAGAAAAAGAGAGTGCAGGAAAAACAATAGAAAGAAATCTTAAAAGTTGGTGTGTCATAACCCTGTTGTCAGATGTAACACAAATCTTTTAATCAAAATAAACATAACTAGGGATTATTTGTTTAGCCCAACCGAGCACGAAGTGCTCGAGGTGAGTTAATGTGATCACCCGGTGTCTCTCTGTCCGTCTGTCTGTTCACATCTTACTTTGTGTATGAAATAGAGACTGCATTTCGCACTAGATCTTCATGAAACGGTGCCGTATGACTGCCTTGTCAAATCTAGGTCGAGTCCGAAAATGGGTCATATGGGGTTAAAAACTAGGCCATGAGGTCAAATCATTGAAAAACCTCGTGTATGCAATAGAGCTTGCATTTTTCATTAAATCTTCATGAAACTTGGTCAGTATGATTGCCTTCATAAAACGTAGATTACGTGCGAATATGGGCAATCTGGGGTCAAAAGCTAGGTCACAGGGTCAACACTTGTAAATGGAATAGAGGCTGCATTTTTTATTGGGAGTTTCATGAAACTTGGTCAGTAGTTAAATCTACCGAATATGGGTCATCTGGTGTCTAAAACTAATTCACAAGGTTAAATCATAGAAAAATATTGTGAATACAATTGAGGTTGCATTTTTTATTCGATTTTAATATACTTGGTCTGTATGGTTGCCTTCAGGAAATCTAGGTCGTGTTCTAATGTCGGTCATCTGGAGTCAAAAACTAGGTCAGGGAGGTCAAATCGTAGAAAAAAACCTTGTGCATGCAATAGAGGTTGCATTTTTCATTGGATCTTAATAAAATTTGGCCAGTATGATTGTCTAGATAAAAGCTAGGTCGAGTTTTTATATAGATCATTCAGGTTCAAAACTAGGTTATTGTGAGAAATTATACCTTATTTATGCAATAAAGGTTACATTTTTCATTTGACAGCCATGGAACTTTTTCAGTGTAATTGCCTTGTTGAAATCTAGGCTGAATTTAAATATAAGTTCACTGAAGTAAAAAACTAGGTCATCGGGTCAAATCATATAAAAACGTTTTGAATGCAATAGAAATTGCATTTTTCATTGGATATTCAATGAATTTAGTCACTATATTTTCCTTGATGATAGCTTTGTTAAACTTCTCTAGTATGATTGCCTTGATGAGATCTAGGACAAATTCGAATATTGGTCATCTGGGGTCAAAAACGAAGTCTCAAGGTTTAATCATAGAAATGCTGCCTTGTTAATGCAATAGAGGTTGCATTTTTCATTAGACTTGGTTATGATTGCCTTGATAAATTCCAGGTCGAGTTCGAATAAATTCATCCAGGGTGAAAAACTAAGTCATTGTGCCAAATCATAGAAAAACTTTGTGTATGCAAGATTTTCATTTTTCATTGAATCTTCATGAAACTATAATTGCCTTGATAAAATCTATGTCGAGTTTGAATATGGGTCATATTGGGTTAAAAACTAGGTCAGGGAGGTCAAATTATAAAAAAAAAACCTTGTGCATGCAATAAAGGCTGCATTTTTATTTTATCTTAATGAATTTTTGTCAGTATAATTGCCTTGATAAATACTAGGCTGAGTTCAAATATGGGTCATCTTTGGTAAAAAAACTAGGTCATCGGGTTAAATCGTAGAAAACGTTTTGAATGCAATAGAAGTGGCATTTTTTATTGGATCATCGGAATTCATTGGAATTTGGTCAGTATGATTGCTATGCTAAAATCTAGGTCAAGTTCAAATATGAGTCATCGGGGATTAAAAGACATGCGGTTAAGTCATAGAAAAACCTTGTGTATGCAAAAGAGGTTGCATTTTCATTGGATTTGCATGAAATTTAGCAAGTATAATTGCCTTGATAAACTGTAGGTCGAATATGTGTCATCTGGAGCCAAAAACTAGGTCACAATGCCAATTCATAGGAAATGTTGTATTTCCATTTGATTTTCATTAAACTTAGATACTATTGGGCCCCGTTACAACAAAGGTTGACACACACCAACGCATTAATGAAAATTAACTCAATTTATTAAAGGTGCAATGTTTGGTACGAAATAATTGTTCATGATATAGGTAGTACAGTTTTCATAACTTTTCCGAGCAATACACATGTGTATATACCCACCAAATCGTACTATGCAAACATTATGTTGATAATCATAACAGGTCTAGTGATATAAATAACGTATGCGTGATTTCTTCAAAACCAATAGTTGTTATCCGGAACTTGACGAATATTTGTGTCACGTGACGGGGTACAAATAAGTCAGTGGAGCGCCGCCATCTTTTTTAATAATAATAATAATAATAATAATAATAATAATAATATATACGTTTCCAATATTTTTACAACTATGCCGACTAAAAGATGTTCATGGGGTACCTGTATCAGCAAAAGCCGATACAAAGACAAAGAGCACATGCGCGGAGTGACGTTTTATCCATTCCCAAAGGCAACAGTTGACCTAGAAAGGTGTAAATTGTAGGTCAAACAGTGCGGGCGACCTCATCGTGACCTATCTGTAAACTCTATTCAGCGGCACCACTACGTCTGTTCAAAGGTAGCGATGGTCATGTTTATACTGCGTTCTTGTATACTACATTTCCTATTCGAAATAGATCTAACTGTTTCATTAACACATTAAGTGGCGTATTAATAAATAGTAACACAAAGGCAAATGAGCCAGTGAAGGACACCCATTCCTCCAAAAAATCATTATCGCGGCTCTATATTCCGATATTTCAGTGAACAAATATGCAAATCACGGTAGAATAATTCACAATTTATACTCCCTTACTGTCATGTATTTTATTTATCACCTAGACTGAACTGTTAGTGTAGCAAACTGTTCTAATTATCTTGCATATTTAGGGGGTCAACCGGACTATAAAATCTAACAAGGAGTGTCATATATCATAATGTTCAGTAGGCTCTGGACAATACGAAACGGAAGTTCATTTTTACAAAATTGGTTGGAAGAGACATAAATCCAAGATGGCGTCCAAGATGGCCGCCATAATGAAGAAAACCAGCAAATATAACTTTTTCAGTCACTACGTTGTTGTGTATGTACAGATTAACACCAAATTTGTTTTATTTTCACTTCACATTTCTTCTCTTTAAAAATTTGTAATCATGGTTATTTTAAGTAATAGAGGTCAAGGTCAAACTCAAGGTCAAAGGTCAAATTTTGTTAAAATTGGACATTCGGATACATATTTTTCTATGTTACATTCCTTATATGAAACATATCATCAATAATTATTCACCAAAATTTAAAACAATGTATATTCTTCAAATTAGTAGCACTATTTAGTTCAGATATGCTGTTGCCATGGAAATCCAAGATGGCGTCCAAAAAGGTCGCCAAAATTGAGAAAACAAACAAATATACCCTTTATTTGCTACTAATTTGTCATTTATGTACATATTAACACCAAATTTGTTTTGTTTTCACTTCACATTAGTTCTCTTTAAACATTTGTAATCATGGTTATTTTAAGTAATAGAGGTCAAGGTCAAACTCAAGGTCAAAGGTCAAATTTTGTGAAAATTGGACATTCAGATACATATTTTACTATGTTATTTCCAAATATGAAACATATCAACATCAATTATTCACCAAAATTTACAACAATGTATATTCTTCAAATTATAAGCGTTGTTTAGTTCAGAAATGTTGCTTCCATGGTAATCCAAGATGGCGTCCAAAAAGGTCGCAAAAATTGAGAAAACAATCAAATATACCCTTTATTTGCTACTTCTTTGTCATTTATGTACATATTAACACCAAACCTTTTTAATTTTCACTTCACATTAGTTCTCTTGATAAATTTGATCTCTTATTTATTTTAAGATATATAGGTCAATGTCAAACACAAGGTCAAAGGTCAAATATTATGAAAATTGGACATTTGGATACATATTTTTCTTTGTTACATTCCTAATATGAAGCACATCAACATTAATTATTCACCAAAATTTGCAGCAATGTATATTCTTCAAATTAGTAGCACTGTTTAGTTCAGATATGTTGTTGCCATGGTAATCAAATATGGCGTCCAAAAAGGTCGCCAAAATTAGGAAAACTACCAATAATACTCTTAATTTGCTACAACTTTGTCATTTATGTACAGATTGACACCAAATCTGTTTAAGCTTCACGTCACATTAGTTCTCTTTAAAATTTGTAATTATGGTCAGTTCATAACATGGTCAAGTTATAGATGTCAAGGTCAAACTCCCGCATCCGACATGTTGTATTTCGTTGTTACATTCCTAAAATGAAACATATCAACAGTAATTACATATTTTATGTGCAGCAAGGACAATTCTTAAACAGACTCATGTACTTTCTTGCATTTATTTTCCAGTATTATTCTATCTTTAGAAGGACAAATAGAAATTTTTGACTGCTGCCTAATTCTGTCTGTTCATAGTAACAGAAAATCTAAATTTAGTAAATTACGTCACAAACTGACTCCACATTTCTAGTACTTCAGTGTTTGATTTTGCTTATATTGTTATCCTGATGAAGGTCTAGGAAGGATCGAAACTGGTAGATATTAAAATGTTGTTAATTCCTGCCAGTTGTATGACCTGTAGTCCCTTTTATTTTACTTTTTTTTAGTTGTTTACAATTAAGGTGGGAGCGCACTATAAATGTTTTCTCTGGCAACCTAAGTATTTCGTACCAATTGAAACTAGATGATACTTCTGATTAAGATCTATATTTGATTTGACGTTATTTATGTGTATTACGTTACCATGTCGCGTCCTTTTTAGCTCGACTATTCGAAGGATAAGGAGGCTATGGCACTCGCCCCGGCGTCGGCGTCTGCGTTGGTTAATTTTTTTTTATAAAGTCAAATATCTTGAATACTATCAAAGGTATTGACTTGAAACTCAAACTATATGTTTACCATCAACATCTACACCTGAGGAAACAATCTCCATAACTCTGTTTTAATTTTTGACATATTTATGCCCCTTTTTAACTTAGAATTTTTGGTTAAAGTTTTTTATAAATTCAAATATCTTGAATACTATCAAAGGTATTGACTTGAACCTCAAAGTATGCGTCTACCATCAACATCTACACCTAAGGAAACAATCCCCATAACTCTGTTTTGATTTTTGACAGATTTATGCCCCTTTTTACTTAGAATTTTTGGTTAAAGATTTTTATAAATTCAAATATCTTGAATACTAACAAAGGTATTGACTTGAAACTAAAAATGTATGTCTACCATCAACATCTACACCTGAGGAAACAATCCCCATAACTCTGTTTGGTTTGATTTTTGACAGATTTATGCCCCTTTTTAACTTAGAATGTTTGGTAAAAGATTTTATAAATTCAAATATCTTGAATACTTTCAAAAGTATTGACTTGAAACTCAAATTATGTGTCCACCATCAACATCTTCACCTGAGGAAACAATCCCCATAACTCTGTTTTGATTTTTGTTAGATTTATACCCCTTTTTAACTTAGAATTTTTAGTTAAAGATTTTTATAAAGTCAAATATCTTGAATACTATCAAACGTATTGACTTGAAACTTAAAATGTATGTTTACTATCAACATCTTCACCGATGTTTTTTGCATCTTGACAAAGTGAATCTAACATGTTCATGAGTTGTGGATAAGGAAATCCCACCCGAGGGTTGAGATACGTCCAAAAACGAGGCTGTGCCGAGTTTTTGGGCGTATCTCAACCCGAGGGTGGGATTTCCTTTTCCGCAACTCAATGGACATGCTAGATTTATTTTCTCACTGTTTAAATCGCATTTTCACATAAGTAAGAAGAAATTAGTGCAAATACAGGATGGGGATGAAAAAAATGAAAATCAACTTTTTCTCGAATTTTACTTCAAAACTGCTATAGATGGATAGAAAATGATCTAACTAAGAAAATGAATACCAACAACCCTATGTTTATTTCAAAAATAACAATTTTACAGCCATTTTTCGATTTTTATGTCTGCTTACAATTAACGTAAAAATAGTCCGGCAGCGATGTGAGATAAGCGATGTGAGATAAGTTTATCTCACATGGGTAAATGCGCGGAAATATGTATCCCATAGGTGAGAAATATTTATGCCCCTTTTTAACTTAGAATTTTTTCACAGTTTTTACCAGACTATTATTAGAAATACTCGAAATGGCTTACTTTTGAAATGTCATAGAATAATTATGCAGCATGCAGAGGTCATGCTTTTTTAATTTTATACATATCAATTTTGAAACGTTACAAAGTTATTCATGATCAAATATACAAGGTGATGTATTTCTTTAAAATCCCCACCCCCCTCCTCCTCCCCCAGTTGGCTTACATATCCAGAGTAAGGCTTTGCATGTAATGTTCATTTACAAAGGTCTTTGAACAAGTTTCACGTCTTTGACCTTAATTCATATAGACAATTACACAATACACCTGTTCTTAGACAAAAAAACCCCATTTTACCGACAAGCTTTCGAATAGTCGAGCGTGCTGTAATGAGACAGCTCTTGTTATGCCTGTTGTACGGTGACAAACGCTGTCTTATATTTAATGTACTGAGATTATTTTTTTGGCTTATAATGATAAAACTTGCATCAAAATGAATATTATTTCAATAGTTAGTACTGTTATGCTCAGATATGTTGTTGCAATGGTAATTCAAGATGACATCCAATATGGCAGTAAAAGGAAATAATTATTTATCTGTCATGTTTTGTTATTCTTGTTAAGATTTACCCAAAACCCGTTTTATTTCTATTTCACATAAAGTCTCTTTAAATTTCAGTAGTTCTATTTTAGATGTAGTGATCAAATGATAATGTCAAATTCAAAATCAAATGTACAAAATTGTGAAAATTGGACAGCCGTCCAGATACATGTAGTTTTTATTATATGTCTAATACAAAACATATCGACAGCATATTCCAGAACTTACAGTAATATGACATGTTTTCATCGTCATCGCTGTTAAGATCAGATGATTTTATGGTGTTTCCATGAAAATATATGTGGCTTACTAGATTATAGGCCGCAAGAATTGAGAAAATCAAACATACCCATACCCAATTTTGTAAAAATCCCAAGACCTGATTTAATTGTCCTTCACCTCAAGCTGCTTTCAAAGGAAATTACATTTGACGCAAGGCAAATATGTTTTCATAGTTTCATTCTTAATAAAATATTGTCACAATTCGTACCTTTGGATCTGTACCAGATAAGAAAACTTTTGTTTTTTGTTTTTTTGTCACAAGTGATTGGTTTGATCATCACTGGAGTCTCAAGACCGATTTATGAAAGCCACGATAGCCCTATATCGTCACCTGAATACAACTACACTAAATAATATGGTCATTGTCAATGTCACTGATATACAAACCTCAAACTACAAATATGTGATGTTCATCTCATTCTAACCATAGAGGTATGATTTGAACAAACTTGGCAGAGGACTATCCAGATTGGCACAACTCAAACATCTAAGCTGTATGTCTTGCAGTATGTAACAATAATTGCAAAAAACTCGAATGATATTCGATCCTCAGATAAATTCCGCGCCTCTCCCTGTATGTTGTTTTCTTGTACGTTTAATACACTTAACCGGTTTAAAAACTCAAAAGTAGCAAAATATCTAATTTAACAGTGTTATCGTGTTTCAAATTTATTCAAATTTCATACACAACAATAACAATATAAAATTGAATATTGTAAAAGTTTAAATAATTCAACACAAAAAATGACTACAATGAAATAAAAACAATAGCATCATTTAAATAAAAATGTTCAACAGGGGAAATCTTTGCGTTTCTAAATCTGTTAAGTGTATAGCAATCTAACAACATTTAATTAAATTATATACAAATCATAGATACATTAGTATTTTTCTGAGAAATATTTCCAACAAATACATCATTACACATAAGTACATGTCAAAATCTGATTGCATTTGTTTATTTTTCTTAAGGGTGTTTTCAGAAACTGTTGGTTCATATATAATTCTTACAATTCAGCACATTAATAATGTCGCTTTTGATTGCTTCTTCCCACTAACTTTGATAAAATTCCAACAAATGGGCCTTGGAGACCCGATTTTTTCACATTTCATGGCCCCTGTGATCTCATCAAGTGACATTATGCGCATCTTACTGCACATAGTTTTTTTTTGGTGACAGTTTTATAGTAGCAATTTTCGGTTGGCGTGCACTTAAATGTGATAAACTAATGATAATGCCGCATTAGTATTTGAAGTTGGCGCTTAAAAAATAAAATAATGGACAAATAAAATAATATTTCCTTTCTTCGAAGTGACTTCCCTTGTGTTCTTCCAGTTGTTGGTAGAGATTTTTATGCAGGTTTCTGTAAAAAAACCTACTTATTAGAATGGCGATATCGTATGTCGGGTGGGTGTGCGGGCGTCAAACGTTGGTTTCCGTTGGATTACTTTAGTTAGGAGTGACCAATTGCAATGAAACTTGGTGTGTAAGTAGCTTGCGTTGAGACGCCGCTAGGGATTGCATTTGGGGTCACTAGCGTCAAGGTCAAGGTCACTGTTACTAAAAATAGAAAAACAGTTTCCGCTCAATAACTCAAGCTAGGAGTGACTAATTACAATGAAACTTCGTCTGTAGGTAGCTTGCGTGGAGACGCCGCTTGGGATTGCATTTGGGGTCACTAGGGTCAAGGTCAAGGTCACAGTTACTAAAAATAGAAAAATGGTTTCCGCTCAATAACTCAAGTTAGGAGTGACCAATTACAATGAAACTTGGTCTGTAGGTAGCTTGCATGTAGACACCGCTTGGGATTGCATTTGGGGTCACTAGGGTCAAGGTCAAGGTCACTGTAACTAAAAATAGAAAAATGGTTTCCGCTTATTAACTCAAGTTAGGAGTGACTAATTGCAATCAAACTCAGTGTGTAGGTAGCTTGTGTAGAGAGGAAGCTTGGGATTGCATAAGGGGTCACTAGGTTCAAGGTCAAGGTCACTGTTACTAAAAATAGAAAAAAGGTTTCCACTCAATAACTTGAGTTAGGAGTGACCAATTGTAATGAAACTTGGTGTGTAGGTAGCTTGCGTGGAGAGGAAGCTTTGGGTCACTAGGGTCAAGGTCACTAGGGTTAAGGTCAAGGTCACTGTTACTAAAAATAGATTTTTATTTATTTTTACTTTTTAGATTGTTTTAAGCAAAAAAAATTTGGGGGGTCAAGGTCACTAAGGTCAAGGTCACTGTTACTAAAAATAGATTTTTATTTAATTTTAGTGTTTAGATTGTTTTAAGCAAAAAAACTTTTTCCGGGGTCAAGGTCACTAGGGTCAAGGTCAAGGTCAGTGTTCCTAAAAATAGATTTTTATTTATTTTTAGTTTTTAAGTCTTTTAAGCAAAAAAAATTATTTTTCGGGGTCAAGGTCACTAGGGTCAAGGTCAAGGTCACTGTTACTAAAAATATATTTTTATTTATTTTTAGTTTTTAGATTGTTTTAAGCAAAAAAAATATTGGGGGGGTCAAGGTCACTAGGGTCAAGGTCAAGGTCACTGTTACTAAAATGTATTTTTTTTTAGTTTTTAAATTGTAGCAAAAAAAAATTTTGTGGTTAAGGTCACAAGGGTCAAGGTCAAGGGCACTGTTACTAAAATAGGGAGGAGTCAAGATGACTGTTTTTTTTTAATTCTACAATTTCTGCAGGCGCCGTTTAAACCTGCTTTGGCGGCATTGCCGCGTCTTCTTGTTTTTTTTGTTAAATTGACTCTCCCAAGTAATATTTGGAAATTATTATACTGGTAACAGTAAGAGTTTGGTGTATTGGGTTAAAAGCTATTAATATTTCCTCTACCCTTTTTACACACACCTATTTCAGCTTGATATTTTCTTGAAAAAAATGTGCATATCACAATTTAAACAACATCATACTGATGGTTCCTACAAAGTGTGATGACAAAGGGAGATGTAGGTTGTACAAAATTTTCTCCCATTCCATGCACTCTTGACCTTTCACTATAAAACCCCAAATTGTGGGCAAATACTCCATGTAGATATTAGAAGGACCATTGTGACAGTAATGTGATCCAAATTTGCGTGCTTTACATTTGTATGATACGGAAATGTGGCAGTCTGGATCACATAAGAAAATTATTAAAGTGATATTACCCTTCAAAGTGACCATCATAATTTTAAATGAAATATTAATCAGTGATTTATACTCCTAGCATATTAAACATTACCATAGTTATAACCCAAAAATAACATTATGTATAACAGTTTCATTCACTTTGAATATAGAGGAAATCTGTAAAAAATTAAATAAAAAAATGAACCCTTTCGGTTATGTATATCTTTATTTTTATTTGTCAGTATTAGAAATAACTTGTTGAAACTTATTTTTTATATGTTTATAAATCATCCACTGTGTTTTAACATCATTCTTAACTATAAACAAATGTGACCATTTTGAAGGGTAATATGACTTTAATAACCCTATTTTATGTATATCATATTTTATACATCACTATTAAAGATCATCGGGTCCACCAGCAGGGCAGCGGTGGTGTAGAGGTTAAGGTGTCGGCCGCTCATCCCGGAGGTTGCGGGTTCGAGCCCCACTGGGGTCACGACCGTACTTCCTCATATGACACCAGTACTGGATTTTCCAGGAAGCGGACTCGAGAGTGACCCGATAAGCTACAGGCTTTCTTCACAATCGAGCTAAAATACACTTAACAGATATTAGAAACGCAAGGATTTCCCCTGTTAAACATTTTTATTTGACTGACGCTATTGTATTTATTTCTATTTAAGCCATTTTTTGCGATGAATTATTAAAACTTTTACAAGAATTCAATTTTATATTGTTTTTGTGTGAATGAAATTTAAATAAATTTGAAACACGATAACACTTTTAAAATAAATATTTTGCCGCTTTTGCGTTTCTAAACCTGCTGAGTGTAAATTAGAATAAACTAAAGACTAGAGTTTCATCATTTTTGGCCTGGGGACTGAAAGTCCCCTAGGCCTAAGTTAGTATACCACATTTCAAACCCTGCAAGAAATTTAACTGTGCTATGTGCGAATAACAACTGTAAACATGCGCTATGCGAAAGTAGTGCAAGACAGACCAGATCAATCTTCTGTTTGAATGTCGAATATGATAAGAACATATTACAAATAAAAACAGTACATAAAACTTCAAACGACTGCAGGAAGGTATATAGCTTACGGGCTGCATTACACATTTTTTTCTGTTTTAGAAATCAATGCGCTGTTAGCTGATTACGGAAGATAATCATGTGCATATCACGGAAAAGTACGGATATTTTACGGAAATTTACGAAAACGTACGAAGCTCGATATAAGAGTTTGTAGTTTGATTTTCAAATTTCCGATGTTATTTCATTGACAACTTTGTTATTTACGAACGATTACATATATATTTACCTAAAAATAAATGTCTCTAAAAAAAAGATATAATTTACGTACATTCCCGAGAAGGAACTCACGTGATCAAAATCACCCGCCATTTATCGAGGACGCTGCATGTCGAGGCCCAGTGAACGGTTTCACCGATTACAACTACAAGGTAACCCAGAATCATTTTTGGTTTTCTCTGTTATACACATTGTACAGTACTGTATTTATATTTCATTGCTGGTATTGCTTTGTTTATTTCTGTTTCAAGGTCTTGTCCTTGGTACACAATAATTTTCGATCCACATCATCAGATCATATCGCTTGAAGTTGTACAATTCGATCCACATCATCAGATCATATCGCTTGAAGTTGTACAAAGCGCATATCGAATTATTTTTATTGGCTTAAACATTTTATAATGTTGACTATGTGATTATTTTTCATTTAACGTACGTTTTATAATAAAACAAACTTCCCTGCCACCCATATATTTGTGAATCATTTATTCTGTGTCATATATTGAATTTCGTCCTCTGCACATTTCGACCCGCGCTTTAAAGAGACTTTATGTTGAGTCTTTCTCCAGACACGCAGGCAGACATTATCACTGCTTTTAATAATACATCACGCTATCTGGATGATATTCTTAATATGGATAACCCGTTTTTTGGTCAATTGGTGGACACTATTTATCCCCGGGAACTCCAGTTAATTAAAACTAACAATTTGGATACTGGTGCTTCATTTTTAGATTTACATCTCTCTATTTATAACAATATTATACATACCAAAATTTATGACAAGAGGGATGATTTTAATTTTAGTATTGTAAATTTCCCCCATTTGGATGGGGATGTACCTCATGCTACATCTTATGGGGTATACATTTCTCAGTTAATTCGGTTTGCCAGAGCGTGTAGTTATGTTGAGGATTTCAATGAACGTAATCAATATATTACAAATAAACTTCTTCAACAGGGCTACCGTTATTACAAATTGCGTAAATATTTTGCTAAATTTTACTATCGTAATTCTGATTTGGTTTTGAAATTCAATAGTAATCTAAAGACTCTTCTGCGAGAAGGTATTTCAAAACCCGATTTTTATGGGGATGTGGTTTACAAACTTCGTAAGATTTTGGGTCATGGCAATTTTCCAACTGTATTTGCTAAAATTATAAAACGTTTTGTTAAAAGAGGTTACGACCCAACTGTTTTGAGACACACCGCATGTTTGGTGTTCAACCCGTTTACAGTTGGACGCTATGCTTCCCTCTTTGATTGTGTCTGACGGAAGAGGGGGAGGACTCTGTGATGGGCAGTTTTTAAATCCCACTGGGACGAAACTGTTTTGATTTATGTCCTCTGGCCTGTTTCGTCGGGCCCTTAAGGGTGTTTCTCTTGGTGCTCTGCCTTCTGCAAAGGCATTGAGTACATACGTTTTTTTGGTTCTCAAGGTTTGCTTTTTATATATTTATACACGAGCATTTTTGTGTTTTACATACCATGCCTTTTGTTTCCATTGCGTGTGTTAGAGATTCACCTAGCAGGGATTACTTTTATTTACACTGTCCTGTGACTTTGGAACATGGTGGGGGTAAGAGTGAGGTTGGGTGCGCACCATAAACCGGTTTAAGCTCCCCAGTGGTGTTTTTGCCACTGACCGTTCCAAGGCGGTGCCCCACTGTGTTCCTTTAATTGTTCGTTTTGTCCTCGTGTGTTTGCTTTGTATGCTAGTGTGTGTTGGTAGTGTATATGTGTGTGTGTACATGATTGTGTGTGTGTGTGTCGTGTGTGTGTGCGTGTGTGTGTGTGTGTGTGTGTGTGTGTGTGTGTGTGTGTTGGTGGTGTGCACTTCTGGGTGCTGTGGGGCTCGTTTTGGGGAGGCTGCGTTTTTGGTACGTGGCATTCCCTGTTTGATATTATTTTTGTTTTTAGGTAAAAATCAGCGCAAAACACGTAGGTCAAAAGTTGTTTTTCGGGGAGTTAACCTATAGCCCCCAGGCCTTCAGCGCTCACAGCGCTTTGATTTATCAAGCATTGAGAATTTTATGATTTTTCATTTGCAGTTATGGTAATACCTGCTTACTCAGAACATCAAATAAAAAGGTAGGTCACCAGCCTTATTTGTAAGTAATGGATACTGTTTGTAGTATACCCCCGAAAGCAGTGACAATGATCCCTATCTCATGTTTATCAATCAAAATACTCTAAATTTGGCAATTCGCCATCGTGTTTTATTTGAATGTTAAGCAATTGATCCTTTTTCACCAAACTATATGAATTGAGATTTCATAATGTATTCAAACTGGAAAAAAAACATAAAGAGACAGACTAGTTTCTATATAAAATACGGAAAATTTGTAGTCAAAGTGTTTTTTTTCTAAATGATCAAGCAATGAGAATTTCTTAATTTCTTGCAGAAGAATTGGTATATAACATTGTCTAGTGATCTTCCACCAGGCAAGTGGACTTGTACCACGGTGAGCGATATAGGGCCATCTGAAGACTAGTTTTCAAGGAAAATGCTAAATATTTATTTTACCATTATGCATACAATAGTGCGTCTATCAAAAGTACAATGTTTTTGCAAATGGCGCCAGGATAACAAAGGCTTTTAGCTCTGATTTTCCTACTTTTAGTCAGTACGATTTGTCTTCCTTGGTTTTTAACCTCATCTGGCTTTGCCAGGAAGAGCTTTTAGGGTCGTCTGTCAACATTTTGCTACAAACGAAATCTCCTCTGGAACCACTGGGCCAATGTTGATTAAACTTGGCAGGGATGTTCTTTGCATGCAGCTCTACCAAAACTGTTCAAAGAATTCCATTCCATGCAGAACTATGGTAATTATGGCAAAAAAATAGGAAAAAAATTTAAAATCTTCTTCTCTGAAACCACAAGGCCTAGAGCTTCACTAATTGGCAAGTAACTTTGTCTAGTGGACCTCTACCAAGATTATTCAAATTATGTCACTGGGGTCAAACCCCCGCCTAGGGTGTCACTTTGTTTTACAAAGACGTATATAAATCTTCTCCTTCAAATCCACAAGGTTTAGATCCTAGATATTTAGTGTGTAACTGTGTCTAGTGGACCTCTTCAAAGTGTGTTCAAATCATACCCCCAGGGTCAAAATTTATCCTGTCCAGGGGGGCGTTTGGTATAGGAAAAACTTTTAAAAATCTGCTTTTGTACAAGGCCTAGAAGTTATATTTATTTGGAATGTCATATTGTCTAGTGGTCTTCCGCCTTCTTTGTTCATATCATACAGTTATGAAGAGGGTTCTACCCACCACCTGTGCCAATATCATAGATTCTATATATCATTTCGATGAGGTGAACATCCATAAACCTGTTTAGGAGATACTGAGCAGAACACATTTAAGACACAAACCTTTGACCTTAAGTTGTGTAGTTGACATTGATCTAGTATGACCGGATCATCGGTTCTACATTCATTTTTTTGAACAGAGTTTCATCAAAATTCTTCAAAGAATTTAGGAGATACTGAGCGGACATATTCAAAATCTTTGACCTTACGTTATGATCTTGCGTGGCTAGATCATCGGTTCTTCTATGACATTTACTTGATAAATTATACATATCACCCAAGTTTAATCTAAATCCATCAAAGAGTTAATGAGATATCGAACCGACAGGAAATTTAAGACTCAAACCTTTGACCATAAGTTGTGACCTCGACATTGAGCAAGCCTGACCGGCTCATGGGATCTGCATATTGTCTTGATGAGGTGAACAATTGACATGAGTTTCATTAAAATCCTTCAAGGATTTAGGGAGATATGGAGCGGACAGGAAATGTAAGGGAGGACGAACGAGCTGAGATCTTTGCTATATCCAAATCCTGCTACGCGGCGGGGGACAATAACCTGCAATGATGGAGCTACATTGACCGGCGCAGAATACAACAAAGGAAGTATTACTAGAATTATTCATTCTTTCTGCAAATATCAGGAACCGTATTCTTGCAAATATTAACAAACATATTTACAATAAAGTGACTGATTTTAGAATGATTACTCCACATTCTGTTACAGATCAATATGTTATTTTGACTACAATTAAAAAATTATCACTGTTATTTCAATAACCGACGGAAAAAAAAAATTATGAGAGAATACTTTTTTCATATTTAAGAGGCACTCCCTAGAACTGGTGCCAAGTTATATATCTTCAAACACATAAATGAATATTTGCAAGTATTTGGATTCTAGTCATCATCGGTAAAATCAGCGTTTTAAAATATGTTGCAGTTCCGTAAATCATTCAATAATCTATGTAAATTTGTTGTACTATTAATGGGTGGACATCGATTTATTACAGAAGATCTCTAAATTGATTATTATATTACAATGAGGAAGTTTTCGATATAATGACGTTGTTCTTAAAAATGATATTTGTTGTTCTTTAAAATTGTCTTCATTTATCATTTACGTCCATTGAACAAATCACTTATCTTTTGAGAATATAATCGGCTTGATGTAAGGATTGCCCCTTTAGACGAATTTTTCTAACGTCCGTTATTCACTTATTAACATAGACGAATACTTCTAAAGCCCGCTATTCACTTATTAACATAGACGAATACTTCTAAAGCCCGCTATTCATTTATTAACATAGACGAATACTTCTAAAGCCCGCTATTCACTTATCAACTTAGACGAATAGTTCTAACATACGCTATCCACTTATTAACTTAGCGTAAATACATTTCCCTCACTAATCACTTATAAACTTTTATAAATACTTACCCCCGCCATTCACTTATTAACTTAAATGAATACTTACCCCCCCCCCCCCCCCATTAACTTAAATACTTAAATGAATACTTTTCCAATCAAATGCAAAGGGGATATTATCTTAATTCCGTAGCCTAGAACCTATTAGCATCTTAAGTCAAATCTTAAGATTTTCCTTAAAATTAACAATTCCCTTAAGGTAGTGCAACTGTAATGGACACATTTCCAAATCTAATTTGACATATTAGTTTCATTATCTATATCATGTCACTGATTTATTTGCAAAATTTCAGGTAGGCTTACCATCATTAAAAAAAAAATATTTGAATTTTTCCTTCAAGACCCCATATTCCGCTTTCTCTTCAAATAATTTGACCCCTAGGGTAGATTAAAGTTCTATAATTCTCTCACATTTGTAAATTCTGTAACAATTTTGGTGTCTATAAAACAAGTAATAGTGACAGAATTATAAATCAGACATTATAAGACATTCTTGTAAACCAACAATCTACAATTGCCAATTATCCATGGCAACCCAGCATAAAATGGAAGCGGTCCCAGCTGAGAAAAAAAGAGGTTGTGTAAAATTAAACGAGTCTCAAGTCAATAATATGAATACTCAGTCAGTATTTATGATTTATTTTTATTAAATAACCTATTTGCAATTAAAAAAAAATAAAAAAATTTGTTGCCCGCCTAGTTTTTGAAAAAAATAAGAAAAACTAACGACTATGTCAGATATTTCAACCATTTTATTCCAATTATGTCACCCCTAGGGTTTTCATAAGTTCCAAAATTTAAGCATTTGTTAAATAATTGTATCATATTTAATGTCTAACTATTACAAATGAATACTACATATATCACTGAAGTTGATTCATACCCCTGCAAGGCCACCTTGACACAAGCAAAATAGAAATTTATATGTAGTTTTCAAAATTCAAGTACATATTATCACATGTTCAGTGATTTCAGAATTTTTTGTGTCTAATTATTATAAACAAATGCCAGAATTATTATTCAGCTAGAATAAAACAATTTTTAGCATGTCAATTTTTCTAAGAAAAAAGAAGGATGTATTGTCACAGGCTTGGCTCATGTGCGTCTGCGTGAGCGTGCAAAAGTTCAATATTGGCCATAACTTTTCTATTACAGGATGGATTTAGTTCATATTCACACATAGCAATCCTAGTGACAAGACCTTCACACTGACCTAATATATAGTGACCCTGACCTTCAGGTGACCTTGACCTCTTCACTTACAACAGCAAAAACATCAAATGTCAGAAACTTTATTATTATTGGACATTTTTGGTTTATATTCAATCGTACAACAATCCCTGTGGAAAGACTTAAACAGGACCCTACCTGAAGCAAAATGAAAATCATATTTGTGTTACTTTTCTTACTGATAGACAGTTCAACACTGAATATGTGTTCCAGCTTATACAATGGACATCACCGAATTGAAAAAATGAAAAATCTCACAGAAATATACATGTGTAATTCACAATCACATATGAAATTACTATTACAACATTCATTTCATATGCATGCAACATTAATCTGTCTAAATTAATCACTTTTTTCCCCAAAATATTGAGAGTTTTTGCGAATAATTTCTTCCACCACTTTCTTTGTATTTGAGACTCTAGGTAAACCTTCTGAATTCTTATCAGTGAAAACATCTTGTATTGTATCTTCACCGACACGAGTGTGTAACTTTCTAAAATACATTAGACTTAGTCCAGGCCCAACAATATTTTCAGCTGTAGGCTTTTTTAACACACCAGTGAAGATAAGTGGATGTAAAGGTTGGCAAGTTTAATGTTTTAGTATTGTTGAATTCCAAGTTATTTGCTACTGCAAATGGAGTGAAACTGTGTGCCATCATATCTTTTGTTGGGAGATTCACAAACTGAAGCAATTTTCCTCAAGCCATTACATTATGTGCATCATAGGTTTCACAAAGCAAAGATGACACAAGATCTACTTGTTTCAAAGACTGCCTGGCATATAACTTTCTTAAAACAGACAGTGAATCAATAAAAGCACATTTTAAAAATTTATACAGAGCACCAATGTTCTTTAGAGTTGAAACTAAAATCTGTCAATCAAAGCGCCGTCTGTTATGCGCAACTAAACATACTCTTGTGAACTTTCAAAGCCAGCTAATCATTTTATTAAAAGCTGATGTGATTGGAACTGATTCCACAGCCTTTCCATTCACTTTCATTTCTTCTCCAAGCATGGCTATGTCAGTCACATTGGTTGCATCTTCACTAACTGGAACTGTTAGAGTGACATATGTGTTGAATTGGGCTCCAAACTTCACCTAGACTGCAGCAATCTGTGTTATATGGAATAAGACTCTTCCTTCGTCTGCAAATAACATTGAAATAAACATAATAAACATGTAAATAAATGAATATTCTTTATTTTATCTAAAGCCGGGTACATGTACATGTATATGGTGATAAATCGTTAGGCTAATTGACCGTTTGACTTGATAGCTCAGTTAGTAAAGTGACTACTCTGACAGCGGAAGGCCCTTGGTTCTAGTCCCGGCTGAGCCACAATTGTTTAACCATTACATGTCCAAACAGGAAACATTCAAAAGTATGTAACATGTTCTCTCGATGAAATAAGAATTCCATCTTACACAAAAAACAAAGTTTCTTTTTATTTTATGCTAAAATACCGCTACTTTTGTTGAGTTTGTTTCAATGAAATGTCAAAAACTGCTGGAAATATCATAACAAGAGGGCCATGATGGCCCTGTATCGCTCACCTGTCTACCATTGGCAAAAATAAAAAGGTTATTAATAGCAGAAAGGATCAATTTTTACATTTGGCTCATGATATCCTCTTAATAAGCCTATGTAAAATCAAAAGACCCCCCCCAGGCAGGGTTTTTTTGACCCTGAGGTCAGGATTTGAACAATCTTGGTAGAGAGTCAATTATTGCCACATGCTGAATATCTAAGCTCTAGGCCTCATTATTTTGCTGTCTGATCATGATCTGCACTGTTGGCTATTCATTTTTTTGCTGTCTGATCATGATCTGCACTGTAAGCTATTCATTGTATGTTGGCTGGTCATGATCTGCACTGTCAGCTTTTTATTTTTTGCTGTCTGATCATGATCTGCACTGTTTGCTATGCATTATTTAGCTGTCTGATCATGATCTGCACTTTCATAATTTAGCTGTCTGATCATGATCTGCACTTTCATTATTTTGCTGTCAGATCATGATCTGCACTTTCTGACAAACTTCAAGGATATCTGGGCTGAAAATGTAACTTCTAGAGTGTTAACAAGGTTTTTCCATATTTGGGCTGTGACCTAGTTTTTGACCCCAGATGACCCATATTCGAACTTGGGCTAGAAATCATCTTAACAACCTTTCTGACAAATTTCCAGGATATTTGGGCTGAAAATGTTACCTCTAGAGTGTTAACAAGGTTTTTCCATATTTGGGCTGTGTGACCTAGTTTTTGACCCCAGGTGACCCATATTAAAACTTGAGCTAGTAATCATAGAAACAACCTTTCTGACAAATTGCCAGGATATTTGGACTGAAACAGTAGCCTCTAGAGCCTTAACAAGATTTTTCTATTTTTGGGCTCTGTGACCTAGTTTTTGACCCCAGATGACCCATATTCGAACTCGTCCGAGTAATTACTGGGACAAACATCCTGACCAAGTTTCGTGACAATTGAGGAAAAAATGTGACCACTAGAGCGTTAACGAACTAAATGTGGACGGACGACGGACGACGTCCGACGGACGACGGACATTCATCGATCCTAATAGCTCACCCTAAGCCAGCTCAGGTGAGCTAAAAAGCATTGGAATGTCAGTTTTATTTCACTGAAAACCATAAAATAAACTTTGTTATTCATAATATTATTATAAACAAAAATTTCAAAAAGCATTTTATTACTTTACTGCTGGTGATGCATCTAAAGATGGACCCATGTCTTCTATCAAACCACTAATGTTGGCTCGTGCGGCAAGAGAATCTTGACTGGCAATTTTCCTGAAAAGTTTCATTTTGATAAATTCAATTATTATTATTAATCAAGCGAGCTTATCAAAAGAAATCAGCATCATTTACAATAAATAATCATCCCGGTTCCGGGGCGACAGTACATCCCACAATTATTTACTTCATTGTCAACCATGTAGAAGTAAATAGCGTCATTACACGGTGTATAGCCTATAACAATTAATTGAATTATAACAAACTCCTTCTGTGTGACAGTGTCATTGACTTCTTCTACTTTTACAATAAAATATGAATATTGAAAAAGGTACACTTAAATGAATGCAAGTACTACCATTTGCAAAAAAATGCCTTATATGCTAGCCGTACAGAATTGCCATACGGCTTTGCCGGGACGTCGTTCTGACCAGTTAACCAATCGGATTATAAGGTTGCGTTCATTTCTTCATTAAAAGTTGTGAAAGGTGAAAACTCAGTCTTTACCGTTGACTCATATGCAAGTTTAAACTTATTTCAAACGAAACAAAAAGCTTTTAACGACACAGAATTGTTATAAAAACAATCGGATTGTTTCAAGGTAATGGAAGATCGTGGTCTTCTTTCATTTCTAATCTTGGTTATTGTATTATTCAAAGTTAAAGAAGCATAGAGACCAGCGATGACAGCCAAGGAATCACCTTTCCCGAATGCAAATAATTCATCAGTACCCGGATGTGCGAAGCCGAGAATAATAATAATAATTACAACTATGTGTGCATGTACATAATGATCTATCTATTGCTGAAAGCGGCAATGAGTACAGATTGTATTTCCTTATTCAAAATGCAATTATTTACAAATACACCATACCAGTTCCAAGTTTGGTGTTCAATGCGAACCATGGCATCCCTCGGCGTCCCTGTTTAGATGGTTCACCTTTAACTGGTAAGTAAGCTGGTAAGTTAATGGCACTGGCCCAAGTCCACACTTTGACAATATCAATAAAGACAGAAGACAGAAGAATTTTCACTTCACCAAATTATTTCCTTCTAAATTTCCAAGGTCAACATTCATTAGAAGCCGTAAACGATATCAAACAATTAGGAAACATAAGCATGATAAGGTCTGACAGAAGAACCTGTCACTCCACAAAATTATCTTCAAGACAGCAAGCTCGGCTATTGTGGGTGTTTGCTAATAACACAAAACTTTTATTAGTACAATAGCAAAACAAAATTCTGCTAACTATTAAGTGTAAACTAGGAAAGTTGAATCATAAAAAAGTCAAAATCTATCACTATATATTTAATTTTTGGTAAATTAATTGTTTGATACAAAATGTACCCCTGAACACTATTGCTAAGTTTGATATAACTACCATAAGTGGTTACTGAGATATGTGCATGATAGTACCTAGCAGGCAAAACTTTAACCAAATTTTCAAAGTCAAACAAGGGCCATAATTTGTATCAAATTTATACAAGAGTTATCTGACTTGACTGTGTGACACCCCTTAAGACATTAACAAAGTTCAAGTCAATATCATAAGTGGTTACTGAGATATATACATGATAGTACCTAGCAGGCAAAACTTTAACCAAATTTTCAAAGTCAAACAAGGGCCGTAATTGTACTAAATTTAAACAAGAGTTATCTGACTTGACTGTGTGACACCCCTAAAGACATTTACAAAGTTTCAAGTCAATATCGTAAGTGGTTACTGAGATATGTGCATGATAGTACCTAGCAGGCAAAACTTTAACCAAATTTAGTACCTAGCAGGCAAAACTTTAACCAAATTTTCAAAGTCAAACAAGGGCCATAATTTGTACTAAATTTATACAAGAGTTGCCTGACTTGACTGTGTGATACCCCTAGAGACATTAACGAAGTTTCAAGTCAATATCATAAGTGGTTACTGAAATATGTGCATGATAGTACCTAGCAGGCAAAACTTTAACCAAATTTTCAAAGTCAAACAAGGGCCATAATTTGTATCAAATTTATACAAGAGTTATCTGACTTGATTGTATGGCACCCCTAAAGACATGAACAAAGTTTCAAGTCAATATCATAAGTGGTTACTGAGATATGTGCATGATAGTACTTAGCAGGCAAAACTTTAACCAAAGAAGCAACGCCGACGCCGACGCCAACGCCGACGCACAAGTGACTGTAATAGCTCTCCATATTCTCCGAATAGTCGAGCTAAAAAGGAGAATGGAGAATGTGCATTGCAGCATGTTGAAAATTTATTAAACCTTCTATGACCATTTTCTATAATGATGATGAAATTACACAAACTCATTGACTTTTGAGAGAATTATAATGATTAAAAATTTCATATACATGTGTATAAATATTGTGGTAGACTAATATGAGCCACCGAGAATCCCGAGACAATAGATTTTAATATTTTAATATTTTAATATTTTAATTTGATATACTGTTACAAATGATAAATGACAGACTTTTTACCTTCTTTCATACGAGACTGCATTATGCAGTGCTTTTTTGAGCTGATGATATTCTGACGGGGGGCAGAGGTGTTCCCATACAGCCAACTGGAGACTCAAGGTAAATGGCACACGCTGCAGGAGGAATATAAACATAAAATATTTAAGGCATTGAGGTACAAGCTGTTGCAATTTATTTAATCAACCCCGGTTAAGAAAATGGCATGTCCAAACCTAAATGTTTACTTATGTTGTTTATTCTAGCCATTACTTTCACATTTTATGTTTTAGTATATCATTTTAGAAAAGTTTACCCTTTTTCACCGGAAAGTTTGAACGAGCAGCTTTAAGTTAATCTTTTTTTACATGTATGATCGTCTCTTTAAGGCAATAGTTCTAAGAAGGTTCTGTGTGACATATCACGTCTACATTACTGTCACATTACCGTAAATCAACTGTACATAAAAAGGTTATTTTTATACGCACACAGAATTGCATGAACAATATCTGTACTCAGGTTAGCGAGGGTCTTGGCTCGAGCCAGCGGCTCGGGCTCGAAATATGCTCTGAGAAGTCTCACCGCCAAGTCTGTTCTGCTTTTAGCCTTCGACAGCACCATGTCGTAGGTCGCAGCTGGGATATAAATACCGGATCCTGGATCAATTGCAACTGTCTGGAACATAACATACCGTTGAATGACAAGCTAAATCTAAAATAAATTCTGGGGCTGTATTAGGTGATATATGTAACACCAATTTTTCCCACAATCAGTAGCTTTACCTCCAAGTCGTTCTATGTGAAGTTTCAAGATTTAACAAATTTTTTTCAAAAGTGAATATTTAAAAAAAAATCCATACTAATTATAGACAGAGTAATCTCCGTATATAAATATATCCTCCGGATATAACGAACTTCCGGATATAAGAAACTAACAGTCTGGGCCTGATTTTTCCAAACTTTATTCAATTTAAAAATTCTATATGGGTATATAACTTACTCCGCACCGGAGAGTCAACGCGAAACTATTCCAAGTGTGTATAGAAATAGAAGCAGCCGGAATAGTTTCGCACTGACCCCTCCGTATATAAAAAAATCAAATTAAAACGGCACATTAACAATGAGTTCGTTATATACGGGGTTTATTGTTTTGGCAAACTTTATCGTGTAGCCCCTCCGGTGGCCAATTTTTTTTTGGACAAAATGCAAGATTTAGAGGGTCATCGAATAAATTATTTCTTTGAAAATAATTCTAAATCTTACCAATGGACTCAATGGAGATTTTCTACAACAATTGTGTTGCATTGTAAACATATCTCGGGAAAACTAGCCCCGATTTCTGGCGGCAATGTTTTGACAAAATCAAGATCGTGCGTAGTTTGGATGAGGGTCAAGAGTCACATAGGTACAAGTCGACAATGTAACTTCCGGTTGTAGAGTATTGTCAGCTCCACTCCCATGTTTTTGTAAAAAGATAGTTTTAACAACGTTTGTAACTTATCATCTGTGAAATTATTTTATTACTTCACTAGACAATGCTACAAATGGCACATTATGTTCTTTGTGCGAAACAAGTTTATTGTTTAGTGTTAAAAGCCAGTGATTTACAGGCAAGTAGTTTACCGAACAATTCCCGTATGAAACTGCCAAATTGGCTCCAACCAAAAGCTCTCCATCAGTGAAAGGCTTATATCTGTGGTTATTTAGAAATTACAGTCAAACCTGTGAATAAAGACCACTCTCGGGAAGAAGATAAAGCGGTCTTTGTTGAAAATTGGTCTTAAATCAGCTGTCTACATAATATTTGAACAGTGCATGGTCTTCATCACAGGTTTGACTGTACGTGCTATTCAGTGTAGGCACTACTTAATGAATCATATCGTTGTCTACTTACATCTACAGATATTTTAGATTCTGTGCTGCAACACCTAGATCTAACATACATCTGTTCTTGAGCATCCATCATACATGCTAGTCTTGATTCATCTGTAATGTAAACAAGAGGGCCACGATGGCCCTATATCGCTCACCTTGGTACAAGTCCACTTGCCTGGTGGAAGATCACTAGATAATGTTATATACCAAATAAGTTTTCCTATATACGCCTTTGTAAAACAAATGACCCGGGCAAGGTCAATTCTGACCCCCGGGGGAATAACTTTGAAGAGGTCTACTAGGCAATGCTACGTGCCAAATATCTAAGCTCTAGGCCTTGTGGTTTCAGAGAAAAAGATTTTTAAAGTTTTCCCTATATAAGCCTATGTAAAACTAAGTGACCCCCGGTGCGGGGTCAATTTTGACCCGGGGGTCATAAATTGAACAATCTTGGTAGAGGTCCACTAGCCAATGCTACATGCCAAATATCTAAGCTCTAGGCCTTGTGGTTTCAAAGAAGAAGATTTATAAAGTTTTTACTACGTAAGCCTATGTAAAATTAAGTGACCCCCGTGCGGGGTCAATTTTGATCCGAGGGTCATAATTTGAACAATCTTGGTAGAGGTCCACTAGCCAATGCTACATGCCAAATATCTAAGCTCTAGGCCTTGTGGTTTCAAAGAAGAAGATTTTTAAAGTTTTTACTATATAAGCCTATGTAAAATTAAGTGACCCCCGTGCGGGGTCAATTTTGATCCGAGGGTCATAATTTGAACAATCTTGGTAGAGGTCCACTAGCTAATGCTACATGCCAAATATCTAAGCTCTAGGCCTTGTGGTTTCAGAGAAGAAGATTTTTAAAGTTTTTCCTACATAAGCCTATGTAAAACTAAGTGACCCCCGTGCGGGGTCAATTTTGATCCGGGGCTCATAATTTGAACAATCTTGGTAGAGGTCCACTAGCCAATGCTACATGCCAAATATCTAAGCTCTAGGCCTTGTGGTTTCAGAGAAGAAGATTTTTAAAGTTTTTCCTATATATTCCTATGCAAAAACTAAGTGCCCACCCGCGCGGGGTCAATTTTGACCCGGGGTCATCATTTGAACAATCTTGGTAGAGGTCCACTAGGCAATGCTACATGCCAAATATCTAAGCTCTAGGCCTTGTGGTTTCAGAGAAGAAGATTTTAAAAGTTTTTCCTATTTGTTGCCATAGCAACCAGAGTTCTGCATGGAATGGAATTCTTTGAACAATTTTGGTAGAGCTTCATAGTAGGAACATTCCTGCATAGTTTTATCAACATTGGCCTAGAGGTTTCAGAGGAGATGTCATTTGAATCAAAATGGTGACGGACGACGGACCATCATTGATCAGAAAAGCTCACCCTGGCGTAGCCAGGTGAGCTCAAAAAGAAAAAGCTTTGTTATGACGGAACATGGGCATGCTGAGAAAATGTTGTGAACCTAAGACATTTTCTAAACGGCTCGATCCGTTCTCTATGCAACTGTGTCTGTGTTTTACTCAATTTTGAATTTCAATATATTGTAAAAGAATTAGATAAAGACACCTTACAGGCCTATGATTTTTACCGTCTTGTTGGAACGTCAAGAACGTCGGTCAATGTGACATGATAATATCGCCGAAGATTTCAAAATACTTAAACAAAATCGGGTAGTTCGAAACTAAATAAAACGTATCACCATGAAAATAGGTAAATGAGAGCTAACTTCAACACGTGTGCTATGTTTTCGTACGAGTTACCTCCCTTAGTATGCATGAAAGTGTCTCTAAGTGCGCGCCTTTTTCTTTCTATACAACATAATATTCTTGGTCAAAACTCCTGTTATAATTAGAAAATTGTTTCACACATACATTTATATGTTTCTTTACCAATTTTATTTCCCAATAACAGAAATAACAAGAAAGTATCACAGCGGGTAATAGTCCTTACAAAGTGTCCATCCATTTCTTATTTTGTTTTATGTTTTTGCCTTTCGGGAGAAAAGTTCCTGGTTTGTTTAAATTAGTTTCACATATGACAACTTTTGTGTAATTAAAACTTTGTATTTTTCTACCTTAACCAAAAGCAATATGACGCCTGGGGGCAAACAAAATTTCACATGCGAAATAACTAAGTTCTGCTACTGTATGCCATGCGATTTCTGACGCGACGATTTTTTTAAGTTTTACGATATATTCCTATGTGAAACACATGACTCCTCGGCAGGGTTAATTTTAGATCAACGGGCATGATTTGAACTAAACCTATAGAGGTCAACTAGATAGTGCAATACACCAATTATCTGGGCCCTTCTAATTTCGGAGGAGCATATTTAAGTTTTTTTTCTTTCTATTGGTTGCCATAGCAGCCATAGTTGTACATGGAATGTGGCATTGAGCATATTTGGTAGTGCTTCATTCAAATACCCTTAGCAAGTTTCATTTACATTTTCATTTACCGCACCTTTATGAAATGCAATTTATCAGAAATACAGTAGATTGTTTTCCTATAGACACATGCCGTAGCCATGATAAAAATGTTTTAGTGATCCAGCTAGCATCAAACGATACTACCTTTGCTCCCAGTGTAGATCATGATCAGCCAGCAAGCCTGTATATAGTCTAATCATGATCTGCACTGCTCCTTACTCAGTCGTTAAATTTGGCAAGCACCCCTTTTAACAGTCAATGGTACAGTCCCAATGAGTAAATGAACCAGTTTACTCAAGACATTAAGCCGAAGGGTCTCATCCACGAAGAAAAACTAACTTTTGTTTATATTTGCTCTCATGGACAGACCTTTATAAAATTTTAAGCCATAAAATTCAATTCAAATCAAATCAAATTAAGCAGAATTAAGGCGGAGTAAGTGCAGAAATAAGCAGAATATGATGATTTATTACCCTCCCATAAATTTTGCGGTCTCCTCGTTGTTTAACGATCCGTAAATAGATATTGGGATTATACCCTATAAACGTTTAAAACCCCAAATAAGATCATTATAATACCAGTATAATCTATTTGACATCTTTTTATCACTTTGAAGGCCCATTAAATTCATCATTTTTAACCACAATTCAATCTATCATTTTTTAACCACAGTATGTCTTTTTTATGTCCGTTATGCGGCATCCCAACACAGTCCGTGAAACCACAATTTGTCTATCGGGTCTATGTGTGTAAAGAGTTCATAAGAAAATAAAGTGATGTTTGTTCTATAATTTATTTTCTATAAATAAGTAGAGAGCAAGCAAAACAGAAACAAGAGGGCCAAGATGGCCCTATATCGCTCACCTTGGTACAAGTCCACTTGCCTGGTGGAAGATCACTAGATAATGTTATATACCAAATAAGTTTTCCGATATACACCTTTGTAAAACAAACGATCCCACCCCCCGGGCAAGGTCAATTTTGACCCCAGGGGCATAATTTGAACAAACTTTGAAGAAGTCTACTAGGCAATGCTACATGCCAAATATCTAAGCTCTAGGCCTTGTGGTTTCAGAGAAAAAATTTTTTTAAGTTTTCCCTATATAAGCCTATGTAAAACTTAGTGACCCCCGGTGCGGGGTCAATTTTGACCCAGGGGTCATAATTTGAACAATCTTGGTAGAGGTCCACTAGCCAATGCTACCTGCCAAATATCTAAGCTCTAGGCCTTGTGGTTTCAGAGAAGAAGATTTTAAAATTTTTTACTATATAATCCTATGTAAAACTATGTGACCCCCCGTGCGGGGTCAATTTTGATCCGAGGGTCATAATTTGAACAATCTTGGTAGAGGTCTACTAGCCAATGCTACCTGCCAAATATCTAAGCTGTAGGCCTTGTGGTTTCAGAGAAGACGATTTTAAAAGTTTTTCCTACATAAGCCTATTTAAAACTAAGTGACCCCCCGTGCAGGGTCAATTTTTATCCGGGGCTCATAATTTGAACAATCTTGGTAGAGGTCCACTAGCCAATGCTACATGCCACATATCTCAGCTCTAGGCATTGTGGTTTCAGAGAAGAAGATTTTAAAGTTTTTCCTATATATTCCTATGCAAAACTAAGTGACCACCCCCGCGGGGTCAATTTTGACCCGGGGGTCAAAATTTGAACAATCTTGGTAGAGGTCCACTAGCCAATGCTACCTGCCAAATATCTAAGCTGTAGGCCTTGTGGTTTCAGAGAAGAAGATTTTAAAAGTTTTTCCTACATAAGCCTATTTAATACTAAGTGACCCCCCATGCAGGGTCAATTTTTATCCGGGGCTCATAATTTGAACAATCTTGGTAGAGGTCCACTAGCCAATGCTACATGCCAAATATCTCAGCTCTAGGCATTGTGGTTTCAGAGAAGAAGATTTTAAAGTTTTTCCTATATATTCCTATGCAAAACTAAGTGACCACCCCCGCGGGGTCAATTTTGACCCGGGGGTCATAATTTGAACAATCTTGGTAGAGGTCCACTAGACAATGCTACATGCCAAATATCTTAGCTCTAAGCCTTGTGGTTTCAGAGAAGAAATGTCCCGCGCGGGGTCAATTTTGACCGGGGGTCATAATTTGAACAATCTTGGTAGAGGTCCACTAGACAATGCTACATGCCAAATATCTAAGCTATAGGCCTTGTGGTTTCAGAGAAGAAAGTTTTAAAGTTTTGCCTATTTGTTGCCATAACAACCAGAGTTCTGCATGGAATGGAATTCTTTGAACAATTTTGGTAGAGCTTCATGCAAGGAACATTCCTGCATAGTTTTATCAACATTGGCCTAGAGGTTTCAGAGGAGATGTTATTTGAATCAAAATGTTGACGGACGACGGACAATCATCGATCTGAAAAGCTCACCCTGGCGTAGCCAGGTGAGCTTAAAACCATCAACAAGAGCTGTCTCATGACTATTCTAAGGTTTCAGTAAATTGGGGGTTTATTTTGTTTTTAGAAATATATTGTGTAGTTGTGTAAGAACATGTTCTAACATAATTCGAAGAGGTTCACTACACAATGCTAAGTGACATTTCAAATATCTATTATCTGCCTGTCGGCCTTATGTTTTTTATAAGTTTTCCCTATATAAGCCTATGTGAAATCAAGTGACTGCCCCCCTCCCGGGAAAGGGTTATTTTGACAAGGGGCTCACGATTCGAACAATCTTGGTAGACTCGACAATGCTACGTGCTAAATATCTAAGCTCTAGCCCTTGTGGTTTCAGAAGAAGACTTTTTAAGTTTTTCCTATATAAGCCTATGTATAAACAAGGGACCCGCCGGGCGGGGTCAGATTTGACCCGGGGCTCATAATTTGTTCAATCTTGGTAGAGGTCCACTAGACAATGGCACATGCTAAATATTTAAGCTCTAGGCCTTGTGGTTTTAGAGAAGAAGATTTTTAAAGCTTTTCCTATTTGTTGCCATAACAACCAGAGTTCTGGATTGAATATAATTCTTTGAACAAGTTTCATAGAGCTTCATGCACGGAACATCCCTGAAAAGTTTCATCAACATTAGCCCAGTAGTTTAAGAGGAGATGTCGTTTGAAGGAAATGGTGGACGGACGGACGACGTACGACGGACCCCGGATGAAAAGTGACCGTAATAGCTCACTCTGGCACTTTGTGCCAGATGAGCTACGCAGTAATATGGATTGGGCGGGGGTTTATAGGTAGGGGTTGCACATTATGACCATGTTTTCTAAAACAATATAATCGCAAGTTTGATGAAGAAATATTAAGACATGGCAAACTGATATAGCCAACTTCAAGTTATCACGACACAATCTAGGTACATAAAACGTTGTCGAAAATGACCTTGACCAAAAGATGTTTGCTGCATCACAACCATGTTGTCACAAGCAAATCGACTTGAAAGTTTGATGAAGAAATATTGCAAAATGGCAGAGTTACAGCTAAGATCAATTTTTTTGTGACAAAATTTAAGAGCTAAAAAAGGGCATAAATATATGCAAAAACGATTGACAGAGCCGTGTGACTTGCTGCAGTTGTCTATATTGCCATGAGAAACAAGTATGCCAAGTTTGAAGTAAATTCGATTAATGGCATAGAAAATAGCATCTATTAGGATCTTTAACCAACACAGACGCCGGCGAAGACGCAGGACGAGTGTTACAGTAATAGACTCCCTATTCTTAGAATATCAGAGCTAAAAACAAACGCAAATTGTTTCGCCTTTCAAGCAGCCGATGTTGCAGATACAACTCCACACTTCTGTACCAGGTTACCATATTCTGGTATATTCTAAGTATACTCTAAGATCAGACAGCTGTTCAGAATGCCAACATCCACAATTTTTGTCATAATATGTCCTGGAAAGTTTGCACATCAGTACAAAAGTAAACATGTTGAAATTAAAATGATAAATAACTATTTCTAGAGCAAGTTGACAGTTTTCTTTTATTAGTGCCACAGCCATTTATATACAATGTAATTTGAAACAAAGCAATTGTTATATTAATAAAGAATCTTGTGAAACATCTGTGAAGAAAACAAATTGTTCAACATAAAATTCCACAGACACGGTACATAGTTCCTTTCGTATATGTTGGATGCACATTTATAGGACTTATATATCACTTTTAAAACTTAGGAAAAATTGCTACCGTCTCAAACAATACTTCCATGACTTCCTTTTTACCCATTCGTGCCTTTTATTTTTATGTTTTTCGATGGTTTATCGAAATATAACGGGTAATATATCCCCATAAAGTCACTGGCCACTCAGTGAAAATTATCAAAATCTGTTATCCGGATTAACGTTAAAAAGTATACCAAGCGTACTGAATGCAGGAAACTATATGACGATGACGTCGTTAAAATGACGACATCCTTGCGATGCTTCCTGATGACGTTTCCCGCAATTTTCGACATTTTATTGAAATAAACCCAGCAAAAATAGAGTTTTATACATAAAATAAACAGAAAAATTGTTGGTATCGATGTAATAGCACGACAATTTCACACGTGAACACCAAAAGTTATTTTCAAAATAATTCAAATATTTCAAAAATATCACTTTTGGTGCCCACTCGGTGAAATTATAATGTGATATTATACAGAAACCAACAATTATCACGCCGGGGGAACCCGCATATGAAGTGCAATATGCACTTCGGTAAAAATCATATGCGGAGCTTCCGGAACTCCATATGCGGATAAAAACAAGGTAGGTGACGTTACATCTGTCCATTTTTCATATAATCGAAGAAGAATTGCAAAATAACTCGAATGCTATTCGACCATCACATAAATTCCGCGTCTCTCCGTATATGTTGTTTGCTTGAACATTTAGAAATGACAATGAAATCTTTGAACAAAGTGTCTGACAAATGTGAAAGAAAGTAGTCAACAATTATGAATGATCATGTTTTTGTTGTAAATCGCATTTCTGGCGAGGTATGAACGAAGAATATTAGAAAATATGTACAAACCTGCTATTGGAAGAAATAAAACATACACAAAATGTTCTGGGAAGGTGCACTACATATGCGCAGTGTGCACTCCATATGTGCTATAAGATGTTGTATGGGATTGTTCAAAACTCTCATGATTCATAACATGCTATTTCTTGAGTTATTTTCAAAAAAGTTAGAATGATACACTAAAGAAGTCCGTTTATTGTAGCAAATGTCACTTGTAAAATTATTTACAAGGAAAGAAACGTTTATTTCATACTGATATTATCAGGAAAATTTCTTGTCCACCCTTTCCCGATACAGGGCCATCCGTTCAAATTTTCAATTGCACTAAATTATGTTACGCATGTACTGTACATGTGATCCATGCATTTCATTTGTGACGCAAGCAAGTTACATAATTTTACGCATGTATAACTTACGCAACGCATACATGTTCTTCGTTATGTATGGCATAGAAGCATAGAAGCATGTGTTTACTGCAAATGTGACTAATGCACTACATATGAATCACTTATGCTGAATGTTTGACGCATGTGCTACATCTTTGTATGCATTACGCATATTTTGTGTAAGTTATATACATTGATCTTCAGAGAGTGACTTAAATGTACGTCTCGGTGAACAAATATAGTCACACTGGGTTGAAATAAGATAAGATAAGGTAAGTTATATTTCTTGTCGGAAATACTACAAACAGTAAACTAAGTACTAGTATGCAGTTTACAGTATAGCAGTTCATTGTAGGAAGAGGAGTAATCTTATATAAAAAATTTTCTTCAAGTACAAATGTATCTTATTTTCCCGGAACACGTCGCAATTTCAACTTTGTTTGAGAACAGTGTCCTGTATATTCCATTTCGTGCTGCAATATGTTAAACAAGGGTTACAATCTCTTTTATGCTTTAAAACCTAAGGACTTTTCAAACCATGAAGAACCTTTGATTATCTCTCCCTTTATCAGTCCAAATGACCCTACACTTCCAAATACCGGAAACTTCCAAAACCCGAACTTTTCTGCAGGTCCGGTCAGTGTTCGGTTTTCGGAAGTTCCACTGTACACACATCTCAGAGCCCTTTCTTGTATTTTTTTCCTTTTGTTCAAGTATTTGTTTCAGAACAAAAGTGCCAAGCCATAGAGCAGAAATTGAAATTCGACAAAATGAATATATGAAAATGTTCAGCTTTTTAAGTTTAATTAAATCTTTTCCAATTCGTTTCAAAATATTTAGCTGCCTTTCGGCCTTTTTACAGATTGTCAAAGTTTAATTTGTAATCCGTATCTGTACCCAGTAGTTGAACTGTATCTTCACAGGATAGTTACTGGACCTTATGACAAAAACAGGATGTTTCAAAATATATATATTTTGACTACTGCTATTGACTGAAACTTGTCTGGATTGGCTTACATTTTGTTACATTTAAACCAGTCAAGAAGAATATTATTTTCATTTTGCAAAACTTATATTAATGCATGAAAGTTTGGCGAAAGAAATGACAAGGTGCTGTCGTCAGCATAGTTATTATAATGTACCTACCCCTGTGTATGAAACAAAAGAATATCATTTATAAATACATTAAACAGTACCGGGCCTAAAATTGAACCTTGAGGCACACCTTCAGTTACACAAGTCCATGAGTTCAGACAAGCCATGTTATAACAATTTTGCTAGAATAATATTGTAAGGGAGGCAATCAAAGGCTTATGCCAGATCCATGAGGGCTGCTGCGACATACTCATTTTTCGTCGAGGGCCTTCCTCACGTGATCCAACAATGTTAGTACCATGACCTTTCATGAAAGCATAAAAATTGTCAAAAATAGTGTCAACGTAAGTTGAAAGTTGGTGAGCTAAAAATCAATAAAAGTTTTTTAAGGTATGGGCAGAATACTAACAGTTCTGTAATTAGATTGAAATAAAGCGCCATTCCTCTTAAAAAGACGTGTTACTTGTGCTTATTTTAATCTATCTGGAAAATTGTTAGAGTAGATGGAGAATCTATTAAACTAGTAAGCGGTCCAATGAGTGAAAATTTACCATACTTAGCATTTAACATATATTTTATAGCCTCACATTAAACTTATCAAATATTTTAGATAATGGTATCTTCATTTATAAGCACAAAATTAAAACTGTTTTGGGAGATATTCCTATCATGAATTTTGTTCAAACTGGGATGGTCTTGTGTGTTAAACGTTGCCGATGTGAAATATAATTGCTGGGCCCATGATTGATCTCAGTGAGAGACATTAATCCTTGTGCTACACAGTGTACACCTAAACTTTTAGCTCACATTCCGGAGAAGGGGTCAAGTGAGCTTTTGTGATAAAAATCTTATTTCGTTATATGCTGATGTATATAAACGTGTGTAAAGCCATATATCACAATAAGTTAAGTTACTAGTATCACACTATTCTTTGCTTGTTAAAATTTTACAAATGACATTTCCTACAACTAGAACTGTCACAAGAGTGACGAATTATACCCCCACAATACAGCTTTGTCACAGAAGTATGGCAACCATAAGAAAGGAATGGCCACAAGGACATACATTTCAGTTATTATACAATAAGTTGTGTAAATGTATTGTTTTAATAGCACACAAAATATGCAAGGTTGGAAAGTATGGATTATTATTAAATTTAATAGGTTTATTTCAAACATGTTAATATCACTAACCTCCCTAACAAATTTCATTATCCTAGCCCCAAGTGTTCTGAAGTTATCATCCGGAAACCGTTTAACTGTTCCAAGTCATGTGACCTTGACCTACAGACCTCAAAGTCAAACCTGACCTGTATTTCATGATGTTACACCTGTGTACCAAAAATTATTTAAATAGGTCAAGCCTTTCATGAGTTATCATCCGGAAACAGTTTTACTGTTCAGGGTCACTGTGACCTTGACCTTTGGCCTACTGACCCCAAAGTCGAACTTGACCTGTATTTCATGATGTTACAGCTGTGTACAAAAAATAATATATATCGGTCAAGTCGTTCATGAGTTATCATCCGAAACCGTTTTTCTGTTCCGAGTCACTGTTACCTTGACCTACAGACCTCAAAGTCATACTTGACCTGTATTTCATGATGTAACACCTGTGTACCAAAAATTATTTAAATCGGTCAAGTCTTTCATGAGTTATCATCCAGAAACCATTTTACTGTTCAGGATCACTGTGACCTTGACCTTTGACCTACTGACCCCAAAGTCGAACTTGACCTGTATTTTCTGATGATGCACCTGTGTACCAAAAATTATTTAAATCGGTCAAGTCGTTCATGAGTTACCATCCGGAAACCGTTTTACTGTTCAAGGTCACTGTGACCTTGACCTTTGGCCTACTGACCCCAAAGTCAAACCTGACCTGTATTTCATGATGTTACAGCTGTGTACCAAAAATTATTTCAATTGGTCCAGTCGTTCATGAGTTATCATCCGGAAACTGTTTTACTGTTCAGGGTCACTGTGACCTTGACCTTTGACCTACTGACCCCAAAGTCGAACTTGACCTGTATTTTTTTATGTTGCACCTGTGTACCAAATATTATTTAAATCGGTCAAGTCGTTCATGAGTTATCATCCGGAAACCATAAAACCAACAGACCGACCCACCGACCGACCGACCAACCAACCGACAAGCTCACTCCTATATACCCCCCAAACTTCGTTTTGTGGGGGGTATAATAAACGGCTTTCCATTAGTGTATCATTCTAACTTTTTTGAAAATAACTCAAGAAGCAATGTGTTATGAATCATAAGAGTTTTGAACAACCCCATGTATCTTATAGCACATATGGAGTGCACACTGCGCATATGTAGTGCATCTACATTTTTGCCGAGGAATTCTTTCCCAGATCATTTTGTGTATGTTGTTTTCTTCCAAGAGCATATATGTACATATTTTCTCATATACTCTGTTCATACCTCGCCAGAAATGCGATTTACAACAAAAACATGATCATTCATAATTGTTGACTACTTTCTTTCACATTTGTCAGACACTTTGTTCAAACTTTTCATTGTCATTTTCAAACGTTTAAGCAAACAACATATACGGAGAGATGTGGAATTTATGTGATGGTCGAATAGCATTCGATTTTTTTGCAATGTTTCTTTGATTATATGAAAAATGGACACATGTAACATCACCTACCTTGTTTTTCCTTTAAATTCATCCGCATATGGAGTTCCGGAAGCTCCGCATATGATTTTTACCGAAGTGCATGTTGCACTTCATATGCGGGTTCCCCCGGCGTGATTATCCTCTATGTAAAAATCTAAGGGAGTAAATAGGTTTATATCATATTTCAATCTTTCATTACATGTACTATGGCCAAAAACTGTATGAATTTAATTTAAAAAGAAAAACAGACAATAAAAACGAAAAGCAAAACTCATATAGCACTAGAAAATGCACAGAAATTAATATTAACATCTACTGAATAAAAAAACATTATATTATTGAAAAACCTTTGACTTTATCTGACAGTCATTTTGCCTTAAAATACATGGAATAAAAATGCCGAACTAACAAAGTTCGAAGGTTTTCAATCAGCATGTACATGTATTAAATTAAATATTCCAAACACGAGTGCAATACGTAGGCTCCAAACTGAAAAAAAAAATTAACTTTAAAACTGTTTAAAAATGTGAACCCCTCTGACCAATAAAACATAAAAAAGGCATTCTCTAAATTTGGTGTCAAATTAAATAACTTCAAGAGCAGAAATAATAGAAAATTTGCAAGTACATTCACTTTTAACATAAAAGTTTAAGCTACAAATTTCAATCATCATACTAAAATCAGCTTTTTAAAAAAATGTTGCAGTACCGTAAAACATTCAACAATCTATGTGAAGCTGTTGTTGCACAATTAATGCGTGGATAGCCATTTATTACAGAAGGTCTTTATGTTGACTTTGTGCTAAAATGAGGCATTTTTATATACAATGTATGTTGTTTTCTAAAATAGTATTTTATAAAAATAACAATTTACGTTCATTGAACACATTATATGTTTGGAGAATATAATCTGCTAGATGTAGAGAATGCCCCTTTAAGGAATTGCAAGTTCACAATACACAAATTTAAACTTGTAATACATCGTAATGCAGCAATTGTACAAAACAAGGAAAAGGAAATTATCTACATATGTATCAACAGTTTGAAAAACACAAATAGTAAATGTTTGGGCTGTATTTTTGAAATTGTAAAGAGTAAGTAAAAGTGAGTATGTATCTGTGTGATAACTCGTGACAGGCACCTATGTCCTGCATCTGTCCATTACAGAGGTTGTTTCACCTGAAATAAAAACAACAAAAAATTGCAATGATTTAGTTTTCGTTATTTTCTCGAATTTTCCACTTCTCTTATTAACAAATCTCGCAAAAGATTCATTTCACATAGATTTAATGTCAGAGAATTCTCTTTTCGCAAACAAGTCTGTCCGCTCACAAATCGTAAGATTTTGTTACGAGAAAAATAGCCCAACTTTCAATAGCATTTCCTGAAGGGCGCAAAGACTCCAGCACGAATATGAGATTCTGTGTCATTAACCATTATATTTTGAGTCATGGGCTTTAACCATTGCTAATCGTTCAATAAACAACGTTTTGTCTGTCTCAGATACTATCGTTGTGCAAGCGTCATTTATTAGACAATAAACACCGCTTGAATGGATATTATGCAATGCATATTGTATCAGTTTAACATAACTTGAAAATACTTACGGCATATTCAAGTGTACCACCATATGAGATTTCAAGTTTCCTTTGACGTTGAATCCCTTGCCACATATGTTGCACTTGAATGGCCTCTCTCCCGTATGTATTCTCTCGTGTCTAGCCAGAGCCGCTTTACCGGGAAACCCCTTCAAACAATATCGACAATCTATAAGCCTAGATGTTCCTCTAGATGAACCTTTAAAACAAGAACCCATTTGTAAAATCATGCAATGTTAATCAATTTACACCTCTATATTTGTACAATAAGTTCTACTAACTTCCAATTTGGACATTTTATATTGCTTCGAAAATGGGTGTTTTGCAGAATTCTGTTCCAAAAAGCAAAAAACTTAATTCCTGAGCAGACGACATCCACAGCAGAAGACATCTTACTTGTCGTCTGCTCCGAAATGTACCTGCTTTAAAAAAGGAACATATATATATCAGTAGACATTATGCACGAATGGGTTAATAAATTCTATTTTGAAACGGAAATGAGGAAATAAAACTTTTAGATGTACGATTCAAATTCATATGACAAATTTCGTTGGTAATTTATTTTTCAAACAGAAATTGCAAAATATTAAATAATCTTAAAAAAACATCACACGCTTTATTTTTAGTACCTACTAGTATAGGGGGTAGGTGTATAGTGAGTGGAAACTTGGTTTAAGTGAGAAAAATGAGAGCATTTTAGAAAATGGATAACGTATTTTTTCAAAGAGGTCAAGCGCATTCATACCAGGGAAAGTGGTTTTCTTTACACTATGAAATTACATGAATATGCCTTAAGTCAAGGGTTATACCGAGTGAAGGTTACATGTACATGTAACGCTTGACTAACGGCATATTCATATAATTTCATAGCGTAAATAAAACGACTTTCCCGGTATGAATGCCATTGATCTCGTTAAACAAACACGTCATCCGCCATTTTCTAAAGTTTGTTAAATTTTTTCTCTCTTAAACAAAGTTTGCAATCACTATACACCTACCCCCCTGTAGTTATATTAGAGGAACAAAAATTACATTTGTATATTATTCTTTTTTAGCACTTAGTTTATAAATATAGTGTAAAGCTGCCCATTTATTATAAAAGATAATCCTCAGTTATTAATCAGTGGCTATTTTAATGACCATGAAATGTTGTGTTATGCTTTGTATGATTATGTATCAATTATTTTAGGTTGCCAACTATTTATAGGTAATCTATATTCATACAGTAACAAGTAACAAGAACAAGTGCGTTCCCAAGATAATATTTATGTTAAGCAAATTAAAGACACACCTGTACCAAAATAACAAAAGACTAATTTTACTTCTATTTTTACCATCATTTACCTTGACCCAAGTGACCTCATATGTATTCCAAAACTAGAGGAATCATGTGTTGACAAATGTTATCTCTTATGAGGTTTCATTGCTTAAAGAGGCACTCCATAAAACTGGTGTCAAATAAATAAACTTCAAAAGCATAAATAATAGAATATTTGCAAATAGTATCGTATAATCTATGTAAAGTTGTTGTTGTACAATTAATGGGTGGATAACGATTTATAACAGAAGGCTTCTATGTTGGTATTTGTGTTTAATTGAGGCATTTTACGATATAATTATGTTTTTCTTTAAAATTTTATTTATTGATCATTTTACGTTCATTGAACACATTATTTATGTTTGGAGAATATAATCTGCAAGATGTAGAGAGTGTCTCTTTAAGTGTTATCTTTAGGAATAACTGTTCTGTAATTTTGATATTTGCGACTGTAATACGGTTTTTAATGGTCAAAAAATTTATTTTGGAAAGGGTTTTGGTGGGGTTTTTTATATTTTTTTTTTTTTATAAAAAATATATTTTTTTTGCAAAAATAAAAAAAAATAAATAATTATTCCTTTTCTAACGCACAATGTGTCTAAATGCGATAATTAAAACGCCGTTTGAATTTTGCGACTCTATATACGTTATTTAATAGTCGCAAATTTAAACGACGTCACCAATCAGAAACGACGTTACATCGGTACTGCGTTAGAAACCCGTTTTAAACTCTTCCAAAAAGCATCAACCAGGAAATTAAGTTACAGTTGCCCTTAATGTCTCTTCTCTTTACATTCACATTGGAAATAGCACCAGTGACCTAAAAGCCAAATTAAGTGCTCATAGTCCTAACCTTGCACATTTAAATTAACTGAGAATGACGGCTGAATATAACTACTGAACCGCAATATACGTTCGGAAATAATCATATACAGAGCGGAGATTCAATGACCTTGGGTTGGGTTGGCTCAAAGAAGTTAATTATGCGGAGATGTCTGTAACACTTGGCCTAATTTTATAAACTAGATGCCCATGTGCAACATGAGCCCGCCACCTGTCAAAAGGACTATTGAGATAGGTAAAAATACACCTAAATATAGGATGTAACATGCATGTTGTACCACAGAAAAGTCTCGGCCAGTAATAAAAAAGTTACAATACAGGCTAGTTATAGTAACAACAAAGGGAAGTAATTCTTAAAACAAAGGTAGCTCATGGTGGTGAACATTTGTGCCAAGTTACATCAAAATCCCTCCATGCATGAAGAAGAAATGATCCGGACAAAGATATTCTTGAACTTGACCTTTAACCTCTAAGTGTGACCTTGACTTTAGACCTAGGGATCTGGTCCTTGCACAGGACACTCCGTTTCATGATGGTGAACATTTGTGCCAAGTTATTTAAGAATCCCTTGATCCATGGATAAGTTAGAGCCCGGACAAACTAAACTCGGACGCACGCACGGTCGCATGGACGCACATACACCGAACCGCCATTTGGACAAATATATCCAGCTTTCGCAAGCGACTCGACAAAAAGCAAATCAACAATTGAAGACATTATTTTTAATAATTATTTACTACACTGAATACGATGATGCCTATGAGTTACAGAAAATATCACATGTAATAAAATCCAAGAGGCCCAAAAGGGCTAATATCGCTCTACTGGACTGACTGAACTGTTCTGAGTAAGTTTTATTAAAATCTTTTGGAATGTTATTAAGGAAAAGCTTACACTGTGACCTTGACAAATTGAACCCCCAAAGCAGTAGGGATCATCAACTCCGCAAGACAAATATTCCTATGAAGTTTCAAGACTGTTGTTGATGCTTAGAGCGGACGTGATTTTAAAAGTCCAAGTCAATGTGACCTTGATCCGCTGACCCAAAAATATGTATCATCTACAGATTGCAGGCAACCTTCTGAGAAAGTTTCATGAAAGTCAAATGAAAATTGTGGCCTGTGGAGTGTTATCAAGGGAAAGTTCACGGAGGTCACTGTAACTTTGATCTTTGACCAACTAACCTCAACAAAAGTAGGTTTTGTCTACTCAGTCAGACCAACCAAGCTATGAAGTTTCAAGACTTTAGGTAATATACATCTCAGTATAATGAGCGGAAAAATGTTCAAAGTTCGGGTTATTGTGACCTTGACCTTTGATCCACTGACTCCAAAAACTATCGGGATCATCTACTCAATAAGAAAAATCATCCTATGAAGTTTGAAGACTGTGAATGATATAAATCTCAAGGCATTGAGCGGAATTTTTTTTTTAAAGTTCGGGTAACTATGACCCTGACACACTGACGCAAAACAATAGGGATCATCTGCAGGTTGCAGGCAACCTTTTGAGTAAGTTTGATGAACGTTGAATGAAAATTGTGACCAGTGGAGTTATCTCTTGTGAGCATGACCTCTGATCCACAGACCCCAAAAACATTAAGGATTATCTAAAGGTTGCAGGCAACCTTCTGAGAAAGTTTCATCAAAGTCAAACGAAAATTGTGACCGTACTGTAAAGTGTTATAGGAAAGTTACGGAGGTCACGTGACGTGATCTTTGACCCACTGAGTCACAAAGTAGGTGTCTACTCAGTAAGACCAAAGATCCTATGACGTTCAAGAAGGTAATATAGATTCTCAAGATAATAAGCGGAAAAATTTTTCAATGTTCGGGTTACTGTGACCTTGACCTTTGATCCACTGATCCCAAAAACTATCGAGATCATCTACTCAATAAGAGTAATCATACTATGATGTTTCAAGACTGTGAATGATATAAATCTCAAGGTATTGAGCGGGATTTTTTTTAAAGTTGTGGTAACTATGACCCTGACACACTGATCCAAGCGTGTTATCAAGGAAGAGTTTACGGACAGACGGACGGACAAATCACCAAGGCATGAGAATTAAAATATCCAAAATAAAGAACAAGAGTGCCAAACTGTCACAAAATACGCCCGTCAGAGAGGAATAACTCAGTATCCGGCATTTCATAGGTTTTGTAAAGCCTGTTTGAACTATAGAACTGAAAAGGCTAATTTCATCATTTTTCGATCATTCAAGGGCCATAATCCAAAAGTTTAAAGGGAGATTTGGCTGGTTATCAAACTTGGCCTAGACATTTTGCCCACAAACATTTACATCAAGTTTTTTGAAGATCTGATCAAAACTGTTTGACTTAAAGAGCGCACAAGGCTGATTTGGCCAACTTTGCATAATTCAAGGGCCATAATCTTGAAGTGCCTAAGTCGATTTGACTGGTTATCGAACTTGGCCAATATATTATGCCGACAAACATTTTCAGTAAGTTTGGTGAAGATCAGATGAAAACTCTTTGACTTATAGAGCGGACAACATGTGTGGACACCGCCCACCACGGGTGCTCCCATAATACGCCCCTTCAGGCGTAAAATAAAGACACATTTCACAAGCAACTCAAGGAAAACGCGATACTGCCATAACAACTTTACTTAGCAACCTGTATATTGTTAAGAAATCTTACCATTTCAAAATCTTTATTAAACAAAGTTTTAGAGAGTGAAAGAGACGACAGTCTATAATTGTTCTTAAGTCAAAAACGAATACTTTGTAATTCACAATATTTGGAAAATTATGTCAAACACTGTGAGTTTTTCACAACACATGAATGCATTGCTTGTGTCAGCAGTTTATGCATAGTTTTCCATCAAGTCAACCACTGCTCATAATCGAATTACCCATCAGATTTATCATATAACTAAGTCGTTGTCGAGTGGAAATTGATTTCAATCTAAAGACAGATCCGACTTAAACCTTGACCCCGCTGATTAAAAAATCAACATGTATAATCTGCTTGTCATAGCCAGTCTAAATACAATATTGTAGTATTAAAAACTTATGTTTTCTTCAAATAATGATCAGAAACAGAATTTCAACTATATATAAATGCTAGATATATATTCGTTCTTCTAACCAAAACACACATATATCAATTGAACATGACCCATACGACTACCCAATTCGAATTTCAATGATGTGTCATCGTGGCCATAATACGTGACCTGGTGGCCACCAAAACTATAATCCAAATTATATCTAGCAGCCATTACCCAAATTACTATCAAATTTAAAGATCATATAAGCTAAAAGGTTCTCGCATTATTGAGCGATCAGAAAGTCCGACACGGATAATGACCAATAAACCTCAAGCAATCCTATTTGCCAACATTGCCACATCGGCGTCACGAATCGCATTCAAGAAATGTTTAGCATAAAGAAACATATAACATGTCCATCACATGCTTTTTCATGTACCTTATCAATCTCCAGAAACTTCTTTCTCTGATTACAGCTGATATGAAATAAAATTCATATGCAAACATATTTCAGTCTTCACATATCAGCCATATGTTTCATAAACACATATTTCTATCTTCACATAAACAATCATAATTATGTACACATCTTTCTATCTGTCTTCACAAAAACAGCCATGCGTTCACATTTTTCTATAACTTCACACATTAACAGTCAAATGTACACATCTTCCATATTTGTATCTTCAAATTAACATCACATTAACCTTCACAAAAAGTAACACGCCATCTTTCTATCTGCAAAATAACTTCCACATGAACAAATCTTTCTATCAGCAAATTAACAGTCACATGAACACACCTTTCTATCTTCACATTAACAGTCATATTAACACATTTTTCTATCTTCACAGTAACAGCCATATGTACACATATTTCTTTCTTCACATTAACAGTCACGTGTAGATAACTTCTAACTTCTGTCACATTAACAGTCATATGTACATGTACACATCTTTCAATCTTCACAATAACAGAGTTTTCTCATTCATATGCAGTGTTACAATATGTGACCTCATATGGCCTTTCTGTGTAAACCTTTTCTTACAAATGGAACACTCAAAAGGTTTCTCTCCTGTATGCATTCTCATGTGTATCTTCACAGCTTGTGCACTAGCAAACACTTTGTTGCAGACATTGCAGGTTCTGTTTTCTACTGGTCTACCAGCTGCACACTGAAGGTCTGAAAATAAAAGAAAGAAATAATAACAAGCTATCAAAAACTAACGAGACTCGTTTGACAAGACATCACAACAATACAAATTTCATCATATCAAAGTGTCCATCCAGGGAAAATCTATATATAGGCTACAATACATATTTGGTAGGAATATCACGTTTTTGGGAAAAGTGATTTCCCTTCCGTGCGGTATAAACCATGAAAGTTGCCCCTATGCCTCCTCTCTATACATTCTAATTGAAAATAGTTCAGTTGAAATAGAAAATTCTGTATATACTAGTATAGCTAAATCCAAAGATATAGTTTTTGCAAGATTCTGTTGATAGTGGAAACTTGAAGAACAATCAAACATTTTGCGCCAGTTAAAATGTATAATATACAGTTTAAACAATTCAATATTCATACACATATATTTCATTGATAAAACTTAGCCGCATTTTCATTCATCAAGAATGACTCATGCTACAATTGCACAACGAAGACATTGCGTATACGCAGAAAATCTTTACTCTAAAACTGTCCTTCTGCCATGGTTTCTTGATATTCTTGAAATACACCATCAGGAAGCGTACAATCTGTATTTCCATATTCAGATGAATTGTATATATTATGCAATTACAGACGTTTAAACACTTGTTCAACCAGAACACAGGAATTTTATATATAAGTTACAAAAAGAGATAAGCAGTAGGTAAAATTTACATGCGGCTTGCTGAAAGCAGTTTTCGTGATACAAACGTCGTTTACGTGGTTTAGCTTTTTCAGTAATGACTTTCTAATTTTGTCACAACTATGTTACGCTTCAAAACTAGTGTTAATGAAATCTGCAAACATTATCTTGTTCTTTTAAAGGTTACTTATAATATAACGAATAAAACTTGTTATTAAAAGAAATGACTATTGTTTGTTTGGGCGAGTGTCAACACATCGGAGACGTTCCTATTTTGGTATTCGTATGGGCGCCTTCAAACCTGGCCAAATTACCGGTATTACTCTCGGGGTATGGTAAAAACGATTTCGAAGAAAATGTCCATTTATTTTTGTGGGACGCTTATATTCGTTAGTTCAGTTGGTTAGTCGGTATAGAATAAGAGGGCCATGATATGCCTAACAAATCACCTGAGTTACCATTGCCCCAAAGGACAAGAATTAGGACAATAATTAGGACAAGAACAAGGTTTTCCTTAAATCGGACGTGGTGACCTTGTTTTTGACCCATCGTGATCCATATTCGGACTCCATGCATTCACAATAGTTCAGACAAATACGACTACTTAATTTCAAGCGGAGAAGGAACAGCAAAGTACCAAATACCGTAAGTCAGTTTTATTTATATTGTTTAAACCATGATGCATTACAGAGAATGTTTATGAATATAACGCAGTTTAATATAGTTCTCGGAGTACGCACAAGCTTATTCGTCACATCACAAGTATTTGAACGAAATCAAATTGGTGTCGTCGTGACGTCATGCTGACCAGTTAAGCAATCGGGTTATTCGATCACGTTCATCCCTTTTTTCTGTAAAAGGTGAAAACTTGGTCTTTACCACAGACTCCAATGGAAGACTAAATTTATTTCAATTGAAACAAAAAGCTTTTATCTACATAAAAATATTAGAAGTTCAGTTTTATGATTGTAGGCTGATGAAAAGCGGCCATCTTCTTGGATTTTGTACAGTTTAAAATTAAAGATGCATAGAGACCAACGATGAAAGCCGAGGATTCACCTTCCTGAATATAAATATTTTACCAGTACCCGTAAAAAATTTTTTTTTCAATAAACATGAAAATTATGAACACAGAAAAATTGAAAAAATATATATACATATAACATCAAAATTAACAATTTTTACAAGTAATTTCAGAACAGATTCGATCAGCTAACGTTTGTTATTAAAACCATTAATATAATAGCCTTCTTAAATATGCTGCATACAGGAAAACACATTATCTCTAACTGTTGTTTGTGATTGGTTAGGAATTTTAGCCTCTTTCAGAGCATATTAAGACATGATTGGGGGGTTTACCATGGCATTAATACGTGGTGAGTATAAAGATGCATGGAGACTTAAGCACTAGACCGAACGTAGCGTCTCTCTTCATTATAAAATTGAGGTACTTCTGAGATGAAAGCTGTAGACACAGTCAATTTTTTTGGAAAAGCAAGAGTTGTCGTTTGTAATTGAGCTGTCGTTCGTTTCATAGAGGGCGCAATCTAATATACGCTGGTAAAAAAAGAAAAAAGCGCTTTTCACGTTTCAGTCGCAATCTACACCTAGAAAAATGGATATATGATTGCTTTTTCAACTAACACAACCTTTGACATTATAGAAACGAAACGAGTTCTTTTATGGCCTTTTTAGACATATATGATATTGTCTTAGCTATTTTTTCCCATTCCTAATAAGTCTGCCTCCGTGGTGTAATGGATAAAGCCGATAGCTCAAACACTTTTGTGTACGTGTACTTTTAGAAACCACGAGTTCGAATCCCATCAACACCCAATTTTTTTTAAAACTTTTTTCTGCTGTTTTAATAATCATTTTTAAGAATATTTTACGCCAAATAATCATAAAAATCTTCATTCATTTGATAACAGTAAAGTTTCGATACTACAGGTCAGTCAGTAGATCTATGTGGTGTCGTGTCAGGTTTTGCTTGTTCAAGCAGAATTGGTTCCCTCGAGTTCTTTTGGGGCCATGCCTCAATATCAATTATCACCAATTTTCAAAATATTTACATGGGATTTTTGTTTGTTGGCCCGCTGTGATACTTTGTATCACAGTTTTTCTTGTTTTACCATGGCAGGCAGCAAATGCCTGTACATGCCACAGCGGTACGTATTGCCATAGGAATTCAGTATTTTAGTTTCACAGAATCATAATTATTTGGTTGTTTGGCTAGTTTCTTTGGGTATGTATTCAGGTTATAATCATATATTAATCTAGCAAAATCTCCTTAAAGTTCTACTTGACAGTTGATATTAATCTTTTCTGTTTAATATTGAAAAATTTCCAAAGATTTTCCCAGTGAAAATTTACTCACAGTCCTTTCTGAAAGCCTGGTAAAATGTACATTTTATCAACATTCATTATCAGGTTACACTTCTTTCAAATGTATTTGTTTGCTACTTTTAAAGTGTTATTGCCTGTCAAAGTGACTCTCATAATTTTAAGAAAGGCATTAATCTGATACTGTTACAATAATGACAATTTCTGTAGTTATAAACAAACTATTTGAACCAGTGTTAAAGTTTCACTGCCATTGAATAAAGAGGCAATTTGTAAAAAATCTATTTTCACGATCCTAGCCAAAAATTGGAGAAAAAACAGCCTTTGTGTTACGCATATTTTCATTTATATCTGTCAGTAAGAGAAATAATTTATGGCATTTTTCATATATATAGCAACTACTTTTGTAAGCTTTACTATTAACCACAATTTAATATAGCCTTTTTCAAGGGTAATAAATATGAATTACACCTGTTCCGATAATCGACATGTCAACATACGAGAAAGGTAACAAAACACTAAAAAAAACCAATTTCCACACACAATTTTGACTATACCTAAAAGTTGTACTTCTAAATGTTGTTTTTTTATAAATTACTCTTCCTGATTATATTGTATGAGTTATTCAAACTGATATTTCTTGTAATAGTACTCCTTAAACTAAATTTGATACAGACAGCACTTTTTGGATACTATGACTAAACATCGTAAAGTTTTAAACTAAACTAGAATGGTCTTCCTCACAAGACACACTCAGTCTTGTGATACAAAGAGCACTTTCTGTATCCTTTACTAAGCACAGTACAAATCGTAACAAGAACCTTTTGAACTAAACTATAATGGTGTTCCTCGGAACACACGTGGGTCTTGATATTGAATTTGGTCAACAATAGTTATGAACAAAAGTATGACAGAATTGATTTTTTATACATTTTTCTGCTTTCTCACACATTCTGTAACAATTGTAACATACTATGGTGTGATAGTTACATACCAAAGTTTGTCAAACATCGTGTACCCTTTGAGGTTGACGAATTTAGAATAACCTTTTGATAAATATGAAAACTTCAATATTACAGTTGAAAATATCCACAGTTATTCACCATACAGCTGACTCTGACAGAAGCATGCAGTTAGTAGCAGACTTGAAATTAGTTACCTGAATGGTAAATGTCTGAATGTTTACCCTCAGTCTGTTTAACAATTCAATTCACTAGTTTGCCCAATATCACAATAATGACATACGACAGTTTCAGTCACTGATTTGCATAATTCACAGCAAAGCTAAGAAAAAATTGTTTCAATGCAGTGGTAAAGGCTGCAAACCCTTAGTTAACAAGCAAAAATTAAGCAAAAACAAGTTTGAAATCAGTCAGTGAATAAAAACAACCATATTGTAAATTGTTGGAAGCCTACAGCAGTACCCTGAAGTGGCCGTGAAATATACTTTGTCTCTACAACTGTATCATTTACAGTAAAGTCTCGGGATCACTTGGAATCTACGGATGTAGAAAAATGAATTTACTGATAGGCTAATGATAGAACCATATTCTATTCACTCTAAAACAATGTTGATATATGCCTTTATTTCGTATTCAAATCGTTTCTTCATAAATGAGTTGCCAGAAAACCTCTTATTTTTTTGCAATATCATTGGGAAAAAAACAGCGCTATATTTCTATGTACTAAATGATTTAAAAAGCAAAGAAAAGAATGTTTTTGGTACAATTAAAGTTCATCTTCTTTCTTGATAACATTATAGCTGCATTGTACTTGTAATTGTGCCCCTGTGACTTTTATATTCTAACAGCATATTCAGTTATACATTTCAAATACTAGTATAACTCATAACATTTTTCAGCTAGGTGTTTTTCTCTTTGAAATGAACAATCTGGTGGGATTTCATATTTCCTTTCTGTGAAAATCCTCTACCACAATAACTGCACACGTAAGGCTTTTCTCCTGTATGAATTCTCATGTGTAGTCTAAGGTGTGAAGGTGTAGGGAATCCTTTTCCACACGTGTCACAAGCGTAGCCTTGTTTCCACAAAGCTTCTCCTGTAAAAATATATTAAATAAATAAATAAATAGGACTCTCTTTACGGGTCTTAACAGTAACCAATATGATACTGTTAGCTAGCCCTTTATAAGTAACGAATACTCATTCAAGACACATTCTTCTATCTTAATATTTAACCTACTGCTCAAATTTCAAGATTATGATCATGACCTCAGATGCTAGTTTTTGAGTTTTGTTCAGGACAAGCAGAGTAGATATAGGAAGAATGTAAGTCAATAACATGACAAAGGCAAGTTACGGTTCAAAGACACGGGCTGCCTCTCAATGCCCTCTATAAGTAAGTGATCAATCAACTAAATCCCTGTTAAGAGTTTTGCGTAATGGATGAAACAAGCAACATAAAATATTATAAAGGGAAGTAATTAAATGGGACGAGTAAGAATTATTGATTTTCGGCATTTTTTTTCTAAATGTCATCTATCATTATGTGAAGTAATTACTAAACGTAATGATTAATTTTCTTAAAATGCTGCAGGCAAGCATTTCGTATGATTCTCTGAAACTGTCTTTCTTCGTCGCTTAAATCATCAACTAAATCCCATAAACTTTTAGCTTTGTTTCAGAAAAAAACACGTGACACTTCGGTCTGATACGAGAACAAGTACGAGTATTTCTAAATGAATGAGCCAGACACAAAAAGGACATACAAACCAATTAACCAGTCTCCAACCACACACGTTGCTGGTATAACAAGCAACTTTTAGGATTAATTTTAATTATTATTGGACGGAACATTGCTTAATTAAACATAAAATGGCCAATTGAAAGTAACAAAGGGTCATAACTCTACTAAAAATAAGTGGATCGTACTGGCAGTTGGAATGCAGCATTCACTTACATTGTATACATGTATATGGCTCAGGAAAAAAAATGCCTATTTGAAAATAACGGAGAGCTATAACTCAGATAGTACCGACAGCATTTGCCGTGCATCACTCCCCTACAGATATTTTATATACATTTTCGTCTAGTTTCAATAAAATCTAACACCTAAGTACCATGATACAACTCCGGGCGGAAAACTGTATACATTGAGGGGTATTTTAGAGTAACAAAGGGCTATAAAATCTGACCAACCAGAATATAAATGTGGCTCCGGACGGAACAATTGTCTCTATGGACGGACAACGCCAATCAATATAAAATATGTCAATCTATAGGAGTTTCAGGCAGGTTTTAATAATCAATAAAAGAACAACTTGAGCATTTGGTAAACATTTTATACAAAAAGAAGGAACACATAGCTGCACTACAAAAAACAATATTCACCAACTATAATTAAGTTAATAATGAACTTTTTTCCATTTGAAAACATTACAAATATATACTGTATTTCTACTCAATTCATGACAAATGTACATGCAATATATATCTCAAAATTAAACAGTCGGGTTTGTGAAAATATATAACCCATTTATGCCAAATCTTAGTCTGGTTCCCTGCATGCTACAATACGTCAGGAAAAACTCAATGGAAGCTCAAAGGTATACTGTTGATATAGTGAAAATGATAAAAGTATTGACCATTCAAAACTGATGTGCTAATTTTAAGTAGTTTTTGATAGAGTTTTAAGAGGTGAAAGGTTTTTTGAATGCTCAAACTGTGAAATTCGTAAACGTTGAAAAGGTTGGACCAGTAAGTGTACTACATTTCGGACAAGTTACTTCAAGAAAACATTTCGGATATGACACATTTATTTTTTTGGTAAATTTAGTCGCCCAAGTCGAAACAAAAACTATTCAAATTTAAAGCTGATAAGGAACAAAAAAAAAAATAAGAAAAAAAATAAAATGGCGACGGTGGTCCGTGAAAATAGAGAGTCAGTGACATAACCACTTGGCTATGGCGGATGATCAAATAATGACATCAACACTCAGTTCCCTTATATAAACACCTGCTTAAATAAAAGTTTACAGATCAAATATCCGAAATGTCAACGAATATCTACCACGTCCTAAAATACGGCAATTTTTCCTGTTTTTTTTTTCTCGTGATAGTATCATTGGTCAATAAAGTATTATTTGCAATTTACATTGGGCTTGTATTGACAAATCATGTACTGCAAGGTTTCTTTAATGATAAACTCCTACATAAACCTCCTATAAACCCAATGCACAAAATTGACAATGTGGGCGATTATTGAGCTCTGCCTGACCCGTACCGTATGGTAGGGGCAGGTAACACCATACTAGCCAAATTTCTCCTTTCAAGCAGATACGCTCCGCATCATTTCAAATTTAAGGATTTAGCCTTTTGAAACAGAATCCTGCAGAACACTCCCTATTTGAAGAAATATACTTTACTAGGCAAATTGGATGTCAGAAGATCCTATTGTAAAAGTCTAGGGGTTTAAATTGGTGTATTAGGTATAAGGTGAAGTGGCGTTGGGCCAATTTGTCTCTTTCTATTAAGTGACAGAAACCATATGTCAGTATAGCATCAGAACACGGCTGTATAACAAAACATAAACATAGCCACACCACTTGTCACGTGGTCACGGAAAACCATCTGTGGCTAGCTTATACGGAGAACTTATACTTTGGACAAAACTAACATACTTTGACCACTGTCGCACCATTTACACGCTTTTTGAACAACTCAAACACATGCAAAGAACAAACATAACACTACACACATTGACTTGTACAACTAACACTAGCACTCAAAATAAAAATATGTAAAATTCACTGTAAGTACCGATACATTATGTATTTTACATAACTTATTCACATGGTTATTACTTCGTAAGATTTGAGACTGTAAATAGTTCAATTTGTGTTGCCTTCTGAGCCCTACACTGTACTGATTCACAATTAAGGCTGATGTCAATGTAATTGTTTCATATGTATGCCTATGAAATGTGCTTTAAGAGTTCCCTTCTGCGCAAAACCTTTCCCACATTCTGAACACATAAATGGTTTCTCTCCTGTATGAACCCTCATATGCATACGAAGATGCGATGCTGAAGGACACGCCTTGTTACAGATCTCACACACGTGCTTTGGTTGATCAACACATCCATGTTGCCAAGATCGATCTGGAACACAAAGTAACGTCTCATTAATATAAAGACTAAAGAACATGTTTCTAGATAAAAAAAATACTAAGTACAAGATAAAATGTAACCTTGATATAATGTAACCATCACCTTTAACACCCGTGTCCAGTTACAGGCAAGCCAAGCCAACATAGTTCAGTGAGCAACAGAAATTTACTACTTATCTATTTTTCAAAGCGAAGGCATAGTTTATAAAACATGTATAAAGGACTTATCTTTTGATCGAAGTCGAGAAAAGTCTCCTATAATACAGACTGCAAAGGGTATAAAACAACTGTTTTAACGGATTAGAACATCAATCAATAGTAAGTAGAAAATACACAAATCAGACACCAGTAAAGGAACACTCTTCAAATTTATTAGTTAAGGAAGACGATTTGTATAAAACGAATTCTTTTTTTCTTTTGTTTTGATATGTGTCTGCAAACATCTAGACTGCCGCGTAATGCAGCCTGTACACCATATCCGAATGAGATACAATGCAATTTAACATTTGCACGTTTCAATGACTTGCAATTTTGAGACAATTTCAATTTTGAAGTTTAAAATATATGGGCATATTTATTATCAGCAAAGCAGTTGCCCTTGGTAAGGTAAATGTTAACTACGCAAGCTAAGTTCGGCAAACTATAGTAACCAAATCGATTTTTATAATCACCCACACTGCCCGTAACTGCAGTGTACAACCTTTATTCTTTATCTCCAATAATTCCATATCGAACATATACATGTGTATAAAATGAAAAACATGTACATACATCATGCCGTGTTTGAATTTTTATCTAGGGTTTGCCCACAATGAATGAAAGATTTGGAAATGATACATAATTGATGTAAATTGCGTCGTGGGCTACGTAAAGAATAACCTTCACATCTCCAATAGAAATACTGAGTTTCTCTCTTTTTTTAAGTTTTTGACTTCCAATCATGTTATGACGTCATGCGTGAAGTTAATACCGTCATTGACAGACGGTCTTGATGTTCCGATTGCACGGTAAATGTAATAAGGTCTCTATTAATTAAACTTTTCTATAATATATTTAAACTTAAAATTCCATAAAAAAAACGGTCACAGTTGCATATAAAACGGATCGAGTCCTTGACTAAAGTGAAAAATAATTTACTCTGAAGTCCGTCACTGTCTAATACCGCTGGGCCTTTAAACTGCAGTATTCAATAGGTTCCAAGTTAATCTAGTAGTGTATACGCGGCGAAATTCAATTTACAGTAAAAACACTTCAGTCAAGGAAGTTCTTAGTTGATTGTCTGATACGCCTGAAGAATTGCACTGTGTATAACAAAACAGAAACAGGCCATTATCAAGATGCTGGTCATTAAAAAGGATCGACACTATAAATTCAGAAAAACTCATTAAAATGACCTTCGTAATTAAAATAATGGACTTAGCACTTTGTAGAAACAGTCATGACACAAGAATAACTAAACGGAACCAGGCACTTTGAAAATGTAAGAAGGAATATTGATTATGATCCCCCTGCAGTGGTAGCATCTCGACATGAGGGGAATTTCGAAAGTTTGGAAATGCAGCTTTACCAGGATATGGCGCTCTTTGGTTATAATTGTCTTTCCAGAAGCTAGTTTTGAAAACAGCAATGTCACCTTTCGGTCATGTAGTGCATTTATGAGAAAAATGAAATTGACCGCAACACGACGAGTACATTTGTATCCATCTGTGTTGCCATGGTTTTGATGTATGTAGATATATTTTGCCTATCATGTTACCTACGTAATAAACAACACAAAAGTGAGATAAAGTAAGGATCAACACGTCAAACAACAGGGTGAAGATGTCTACACTAACAACTTTTCTAACGCTACCAGTAGCCTTTTCGCTATAACTTTAAAACAACACAAGATAATTTGATAGAATTTTCAGGGCAGTTATATTAATATAAAAGACATCAATAGATAAAAATAAGAAACAAATTGTTCTACAAGTTGTAAATTTTTTAATTTCTTTGATTCACCCCGCGTTTTACAAATTCGCAAAGTTAGAAAATTAGTTCCATTTGTTAAAACAATAAAGTTGACGTCCACTGGTTAAAGTTTCATACATTGTAACCAAAACAAAATTCAATATATTTTAAAAGTGGGTATATTTTTATCTGCATTTTAGTAATAATTAACAAAACGTTTTAGCTTTAGGTCCGATGAACGAGATGATATTGGTACAATTCTCACAATGTTTGCAACTAGTGAAACAGTTGTGCGACATGTAGATTCGCATAGCACCTAATCCTGACTCAAGCACATGTCCATATTATTCTGCAAATGAGGAATGCAAATGGACTTAAAATGCTTCCATATACCCTTCAGGATTAATATGTTCTTGAATTTTGACACCAGCATACAGTGTTTGTGTTCATACCCAACCAAATTCTGAAAGAATCACCACCAAATGAGGTATCACCAAATTGTCGCGCCATGAAGTTTGCCAACAAATTTAAATAATAAAAAAAACCTTTTACTGCAAAAAAAGAAAACTGGTTTAGTCCATTGATATTCATAATAAGTTTTAACAATTTAAAAGGATTGAAAAAAATGCGCTGTTATAAATTTCAATTATTGGAAAAATTTGAAAAACAAAGGTTGCATCAAATAATCGGTAAGATCTTTAACTTGCCGAACATTTGTAGTTAACTTTGAATAAAACAATGTCTTATATGTTACTCTAATTGCCCTGAAAATTGTACCTAATTAACATGTGCAATTTTAAAGTCATTGCGAAAAGGCTGCTAGCAGAATCATAGAAAAGTTGTTACGTGTATATTTCAATATCAACCAGTTTAGTACTATCTGCATGTGTACATTTTATTTTCGTCTAAATTATGCGAATAGTTTAACATGTATACATATATCTTTACATAGTCCTGAACAGCATAGTGTGTAGATGTTTGTATGCACCAGTTGTAAGTTTCATGTGAAGATGTACACATTAACATTTCGTCAATGTAACGTTTACAGGTACTACAATGTCACATGTGTAGACATATGAGTTCTCATCTGGCTCTTCTGTTTGAATCTTTTGCCACAAACTTCACAACCGAATGGTCTTTCTCCTGTGTGAATTCGGAGATGCATTGCAAGATGAGCAGGAGCTGGGAATGACTTTCCACAGAAGTTACAGAAGTGTTTGTATCGCCTCACTAAATCTTCCTGTTTACCTGAATCACAACATCAGAAAAATAGTAGATTACAATAACACTATTACTAATTATATCATAAGATCATCCCTCCAAAAAGAAATACTCAGTGAACAATACGTGCTGAAATGGAGAGAGAAAGAAAGAGACCAATAGGTACTTAAACTTGTTAAATACCATAGCCGTACTATGTGCATTAAAACTTCACTCAGATGATTAGAAACGACTTCACTGTTTAGGTTTTTAAATAACTTTTCGTGACTAGCTAACTTAAAAAGGTGATTTGCATTTCGAAGCTGTATAAGACCTACACATTAGTTCTACGGAAAAGACATAACTCTCAAGTATTATCAGTTTTCTAAATATCGCAATCCAGTACAAACCACTTTAAATTGTTACACTAAACTGATGTACAGACACACTGTTACACATTTTTGAGATTTGTTATTCACTTAAATAATCCTTATTTCATACAAGTGTTCAATTGGTTTTACTTTGTATCTTTTCTATGCATTGTCATAGATTAATAATTCATTCTATTCTTGAGTTTGTATTATTAATTGCCAAATAACGATATATGAATAAAATAGTCAACACTTTACTTTAAATTGTTGAACTTTATTTCAACAGATTATTTATACAGTGTGCACATACACTGTGTACCTTGTTTTCTTTTTATCACAGCTAGTAGGAGGTTACCATGGCCTCTACTATGTCACTGACCGAGATAATAAACATTTACCCGAAATGGGTGCCTAAAAATGGAAATTTCAATCAGGATTTACTATAAACCTTCATGGTGCCTCAGAAAAAGAGGTGGCAATGTTCAATCAGTTTACTAGTGTACATTTACAACAAAAGTGTCAGCTCTTCCTTTATTTGGTTACCAAATAACACACACTTATTTTCTTTTCATCTCAAATTAGTTTTCTACAGAAATAAGTCTCTACACGATATATCACTGCAATGTATTGAAGAACATGTTTTCTGTTACACATCCATGTCTAATCTTCTTGCACAATATATTACTGTTCTTTCCTTTTACTTAACACAATACCTTTTGGTGCAGTTGTTTTTCATTGAGAAAACAGTTTTGTCACCAAAACATTATTTGCTTTATACACCGTCACGATCTGATTACGACTGGCTAGGGTCTTCTGAATCGTCCTCAACAATATGGTGAATATTATACATATGTCTTCTTACGGAATGTTTCTGTGTAAAAGCTCGATTACACAGGTGACATACAAAAGGTTTTTCTCCAGTGTGTATCCTCCTATGTCTTGACAAGTCTGTACTACTTCTAAAGATCTTCGGACAAAATTCACATGGGTACACTCCTCGAATTTTCAAGTCTGAAAAAAAAAAACATTTTTCGTTAAAAACTGTACACATTTCTCAGTTGACTAACTGAAACATATATAATGAATACTATCGAGAAATTAACAGATATTGACAACTGCAACGCAAAAAACGAAGTATGAATAAAACATAAATGTATAAACAACACTAAGAAATTAAGATTTTCTGAATACCATCATGATCAAGATATTATAAAGAGTTCTTATTCGTCAAGATGACAGCCCGAGTTGGTTGTTATTAAATAAGCACATTTTATTTATACTTAGAAGAACACAATTGATTTCTAAGTATTTTAATAAGATATAGTATTTTAACACTTCAGAACAGTAAGACAAGCTGCAGAACATAATTTCAACATACTGACATCAGTTTTCACTGAACTACCCATACAGTTTGAGCCTTCACAACTACTGTAAAAGTATTCATCCAACACCCAAAACACCTTTATCACGTATATACATGTATATATTAAAACACTACATGTACCATAAAACATCAATCTTATTTGAAGACAACAAATTTTTTTCTAAAAAGATACAAGAGACCTCATTTAATACTACATTAATTGTAGTTACCTTATAAAATGGAGGACGTAATTATCAAAATACATTTTCGAAACCGAGTTAATTCAAAATAAAGTACATTTGTAATATAGCCATCTAAGAGTACATCAGATGTTTCAATATGACCATGTGACCTAGCGTTTCTACTAATCGTTTACTATTGGAAAAGTTCCGACTTTTCAGACAGATGCAGTCTGCTTCAGGTCTATCACAATGAAACAGATCAAATCAAATGCTGAATGTTAAAGTATTCTTAGAGTATACAGAAATAGGCGAAAAAGATTATAGGACAGCCCTCAATATACAAGTAGATGTAACAAATTACATAATCGAACAATTTAAGACTTTGTGATAGGTGCACCTGTTAACTACAAGATCAGTCGTTTACATGAAGGATTCGAACTTTCACGAACTATAAAAATAAAATTTAAACAAGAGCTGTCCCTCACAAGTGACGAATGCCCCCGAAAGAGGTGTCTCACAGTCTTGTCCTCTCCATGTGCTCAATAATTGTGGTATGTAATTTTAAAATCCACGCGACACATCGGCTAGATGTGCTTGACATTTGTGCCAAGTTATTTTTAAATCAATCCATGCATGACAAAGTTATAGTCCGGACACGAATGTGTGCATATATACAGGATTCCATTACCTTCAAACTCTAAGTGTGACCTTGGCCTTTGAGGTAGGGACGTGGTTATTGCACGCGACACGTCGTCTTGATCTGCTATACATGTGTGCCAAGTTATTTTAAAATCCTTCGATGCATGACAAAGTTAGTCCGGACACGAATGTGTGCATATATAGAGGATTCCATTACCTTCAAACTCCAAGTGTGACCTTGACCTTAAAAGTAGGGACGTGGGTCTTGCACGCGACACGTCGTCTTGATGTGCTAGACATTTGTGCCAAGTTATTTTAAAATCCTTCAATGCATGAGAGAGTTACAGTCCGGACACGAATTTGTAAGTGGGTACGCAGACGGACGGACGGACAGACAGACGGTGCGATTTTAATATGCCACCTTTCGGGGGCATAAAAAATGGCATTAATTCTATCTGCTAAAGGCTACTATATAATTATGTCTTTATAATAAAATAAAATGAACACATCAATTTTTCATCAGACACAATAATAATTGTTCATATAGTTTCTGATAGGAAACATGTAACGCTCTCCTATAAAGTTGTGAGTTTATGAATAGCATATCTATGACTCCGCAGACTTCCTTTCTGTGTGAAACTTCTATTGCATATATCACATACGAATGGTCTTTCCCCGGTATGAACTCGTACGTGCCTGTTGAGATCTGTTTTATAACAGAATGCTTTCTGACAGTACTCGCACTGGTGAAGATGTAATCCTCTACGTAATAGCGACGACACTGAAAGAAAAATGTTTCAAATTTTACAAATTTTCTAAAATGGTCTTTTAACCGGACAGTAGCATTAAGTGGTATCAGCAAACTTTCAGGCTTATGATCAAACTGCAGTTGTGTATACTAATCGTGACCTGCAATGTTTGAAAAGGCAGAATTTCGTGACGCAAACAGAGTAAGGTTTAAAGTAACTTTACTTCCTTTGAAATTCTAAAAAGTCTCAAACAGTTATGTCCCTCTACTTACAAAATGGTGTTTACAAAATAGCAAAACTTATTTTCAAGGCCGCTTCAGTATTGGAAGAGATACACTAGATTATTATAACAATGTGTCAAAATTAATAGAAGATATAAGCAAACAATGTCGTTTAAATCTAATACCCACTCATCACCCCTAGAGAGCCTAAACGATAGTCTGATTACTAAGGTAAAGCAGGAGACATCCAAACCATTAACAGGCACAAAAATATGTTAGGAATGTCATACACTATAAACAAGAGGGCCATATTGCTCATCTGGCCATTATTGGCTATAATACAAGGTCAACATTCAGCAATAGCTAAAGGTTTATTTTGAACCAGGGGTCCTGATTTGAAAAACTCCTCATAGAGATCCGCTACAGAACGCTACATATCGAATTATCTTAGCTTTGGGACTTGTGGTTCTATACAAGAAGATTTTTCAAGTTTTCATAACATTAGTACATTGTATATGTAATGTCAAGTGACCACCTGGGAAGGGTCAATTTTGACCCGGGGTCATAATTTGAATAATCTTGGTAGAGATCTACTAGACAATGCTACTAATTTACATGCTAAATATCTAAGCTTTAAGCCTTGTGGTTTCATAGTAGAAGACTTTAAAGTTTTGTCCTGGTGTCATAATTTGAATAATCTTGGTAGAAGTCCACTAAACAAAGCAACATACCAAATATTTAAGCTTTTTTTGAGAAGATTTTTAATGCATTTCCTTTCCAATGCCATGACAATCGGAATACTGCATGAATATGGAATTCTTTGAACAGTTTTGGTAGAGCTTTATGCACTTATAACTTAGTGGTTTCTGAGGTGATGTCGTTTAAAGGAATTGTGGGACAGGCGGACAAACATACAGCGAGCAATCCAAAATAGCTTACCATGGCACTCTGTGCCAGGTGCGCAAAAGTCTACGTATAAAATAATTATACAGTTTGTAACACATACTTATACCAAACAATCTATATTCGTAAATACAGCACACAACTTTGTGTTGACACTATATAAATCAAAACATCATGAATAAAAACGTATCTGAAATAAGAATTTTACAACAGACCCGAAATGTATCGCCAAAGAGTAGCTGAAGATTGGCAAAAGTCTTATCAAGGTATTTTTTCTTGAACTTTACGATATTTACGGGATCAAAGATTGTAAATCAAGACAAAAAGTTCCGAAGATGTTTGCTTTTTCAAATTTTATTTTAGCAACATTAATGTTACAGTTAGATATGTTCAACTATAAAAGTGTAGCACTATCAATAATAGAAGACATACAGTATCATTAGCCAATTAATCATTGACAAATATTGTCGTCGAAGTTGTTATAAAATCGCAAATGCATTTGTAATCAACTTCCTTACGTTTTTTTCCATTTTAATCACTTCACAGACGAAACTCCATAAGCTGAAATTGAATTATTTATAAATGTCAAAGTTTTTTGCAAAATGCTAATACCTATATCAAAATTTAAGGTCTCTAGTTACTGTTGTGGAGCACCGTGGACTAGCAGCAAATGCCTTCTTAAAGTACAGTTTTCAGTGAACCCCTTGCTACATAATCTACAGACAAACGGTCTTCTTAAAGTACAGTTTTCAGTGAACCCCTTGCTACATAATCTACAGACAAACGGTCTTCTTAAAGTACAGTTTTCAGTGAACCCCTTGCTACATAATCTACAGACAAACGGTCTTCTTAAAGTACAGTTTTCAGTGAACCCCTTGCTACATAATCTACAGACAAACGGTCTTTCTCCCGTATGACTTCTCAAGTGTCGCTGAAGGTGTGAAAAGGACTGTAGATATTTTCCACAGAATATACACCTTTTATTCTCCAACTTTTTATCCACCCGTAGTGCGTGAAGTTGCATCTTATTTGATATTGGCACAGAACCTGCAAAGGAGGTAAAACGTCACTAGAGGTAAAAAAATCACAATCTTAAATGGCAATTAGAATTTATTTAGAAACGAACATATTTTACATTTTTCTAAGTGACAAAAAATATATCCCCTTAGTAAAATTAGTGTGTGTCTAAATTAATTTTCACATCAGTTAGTGAAACACAAAAGCTGTCAAATGACTGTTTGGTTTGTTTGTTCAAATCACGGTCTTTAATATCAAACTTATGCTAGAGTCAGAGCCAAACATCCGGTTTTGTAAGATTTCACATGCAGTATTGCAAATGAAATCAAAGTATTAACATTTTAAGTGCTGTAAAATGAGGAGGGGGGGGGTGGTTTCTCCACTGTTAAGAAAATATGATGACCTGGCTTTATGAACGTCTGCGGAAATGGGTGTTAGTATAGATCAAGCTCCGATATTTAGTAAAACTTAATTCTCATAAATCCATTTTTTTTCCTTTAAACACCAGTTTCCATAGCATTTCATTCAATTAAAGACCGACAATATACCTTAATGATATCGCTCCCGAGAAGACTTGGACTCAGTAAGAAACTGTTAACACACATAGGGTCATATATACAGCGGGGCTGGAGCCCATGACAGTTACAGATTTAGTGATTTTCACAGCAGAAGCGGGTCATAAATCTATTGTATACAAAGCTACAAAATTGTAAAAAGGCTTTTTCTTGATACAAAATATGTGACAAACACAGCAACAGCATTTGGCCATTCAGCTTTGACAGCCTTACAAGACACTTAGTAAAATTCCAATCTAGTACCCCTATTAGTAACAGATATATACTTAAGGACAAAATTTTTGTCCGGTATAATTAAAGTAACACAAAAACTGAAATTCGATATTTAATTCATAATTGGAAAATCATAAGAATATCATCATTTTTTAATCAATTTACACATTTTCAATGTTCGCGACGTCGAATAGAATGTTCATGGGCGTTTAACGCACGTGCAACATGTGTTGTAGGCTCACTGAAATCAAGTCAACATAAAACACGCAAATAGCTTCGTAATAACAACATATATTGAGTATTTGTCTAAATTTTGACGTTTTTCGATAGGACTATCCTTTGGTAACAAAAATCACTTCAATTTTTTGTGATTATAAGCTGCATGTACATAAAACTTAGATAAATGTGAAATTCATGGTTTATGCCGTTACGGTTGATTGAATGTTTTTGTAAAAAAACAGAATAATGTTAAATGTGCAATTTTTATCCTATCCCTCAACAAGAGGGCCATGATGGCCCTGTATCGCTCACCTGTCTACCATTGGCAAAAATAAATGGTTCTTAATAGCAGAAAGGATCAATTTTTACCTTTGGCTCATGATATCCTCTTAATAAGCTTATGTAATTATGCCTCATTATTTTGCTGTCTGATCATGATCTGCACTGTTGGCTATTCATTGTTTTGCTGTCTGATCATAATCTGCACTGTAAGCTATTCATTGTATGTTGGCTGGTCATGATCTGCACTGTCAGCTATTTATTTTTTGCTGTCTGATCATGATCTGCACTGTTTGCTGTTCATTGTTTTGCTGTCTGATCATAATCTGCACTGTAAGCTATTCATTGTATGTTGGCTGGTCATGATCTGCACTGTCAGCTATTTATTTTTTGCTGTCTGATCATGATCTGCACTGTTTGCTATGCATTATTTAGCTGTCTGATCATGATCTGCACTTTCATTATTTAGCTGTCTGATCATGGTCTGCACTGTTTGCTATGCATTATTTTGCTGTCTGATCATGATCTGCACTTTCATTATTTAGCTGTCTGATCATGGTCTGCACTGTTTGCTATGCATTATTTAGCTGTCTGATCATGATCTGCACTTTCATTATTTAGCTGTCTGATCATGGTCTGCACTGTTTGCTATGCATTATTTAGCTGTCTGATCATGATCTGCACTTTCATTATTTAGCTGTCTGATCATGGTCTGCACTGTTTGCTATGCATTATTTTGCTGTCTGATCATGATCTGCATTGTAAGCTATTCATTATTTTGCTGTCTGATCATGATCTGCACTGTAAGCTATTCGTTATTTTGCTGTCTGATCATGATCTACACTGTAAGCTATTCATTATTTTGCTGTCTGATCATGATCTACACTGTAAGCTATTCATTATTTTGCTGTCTGATCATGATCTGCACTGTAAGCTATTCATTATTTTGCTGTCTGATCATGATCTGCACTGTGAGCTATTCAATTTTTTCCTGTCTGATCATGATCTGCACTGTGAGCTGTTCATTTTTTAAACAATTTATGGTACTTTCCAAAGTGATAGATGTGAATGTAAAAATTACAACTACATTCTTTAACATGGAAATTCAACTAGGGGTCAAGAACATGTATTGCATCATCGCTATTTAAAACTTTATAAGTGCCAATTTTAGGCCAGAGTTTTTATATTGCTTGGTTTATGGGAAGTTTTCTAAAATGTTGAGTATGAAGGACTTTTCCTACTGTATTGAACAGAGCACATATTGAACATCAGTCTACTGCACCCGTCATTTTCGAACAAAATAAACACTTTAAAATAATTACTTTCAATTATATATCCCTACTATTCTGACACTTCATTAACTAGTCTGTGAAGTCGGAACAGCGGAAATAATACAAATAAAAATGTCAGTTCATAATGTCATTGTTATTCTACCTTTTCAAAAAATAGGACAGGCAGTCGCATAAACCAAGAGATATAAAAACTCTGGCCTTACCATAGAGAGTCCAAGATGTGTACTGATTACAAATCAATCTTATGGTGTTAAAATACTGCAATAAAATTAGCGATTGAGGTGTTCAATAAACAACACACTATTAAAACTAGAAATCATCAAAAACAACCTTTCTGACAAATTTCAAGGATATCTGGGCTGAAAATGTAACATCTAGAGTGTTAACAAGGTTTTTCCATATTTGGGCTGTGACCTAGTTTTTGACCCCAGATGACCCATATTCGAACTTGGGCTAGAAATCATCTTAACAACCTTTCTGACAAATTTCCAGGATATTTGGGCTGAAAATGTTACCTCTAGAGTGTTAACAAGGTTTTTCCATATTTGGGCGTGTGACCTAGTTTTTGACCCTAGGTGACCCATATTAAAACTTGAGCTAGAAATCAACCAAACATCCTTTCTGACAAATTGCCAGGATATTTGGACTGAAACAGTAGCCTCTAGAGCCTTAACAAGATTTTTCTATTTTTGGGTCATGTGACCTAGTTTTTCATCCGAGATGACCCATATTCGAACTCGTCTGAGTAATTACTGGGACAAACATCCTGACCAAGTTTCGTGACAATTGAGGAAAAAATGTGACCACTAGAGCGTTAACGAACTAAATGTGGACGGACGACGGACATTCATCGATCCTAATAGCTCACCCTGAGCCAGCTCAGGTGAGCTAAAAAGTTTTCAAAATATTAAGAAGTACATTGCATCTGTTTCTTTTTCAATCCTTAAATTTGCGATGGTCAACTCTTCTGTTTCCAACAATATCAAGGAATGCAAGTCATATTTTCTTTCCTTTCACAACAATTTAATTTACAGTCAGCATGTTCATGCAACAATATCATTTCCAGCCATCACTTTATTGTTTGCAACAATATCCTGTACAAGCAGTCACACAAGTTGCTACAAGTTTTTTCCATCATCACAAGAAAAAAATTAATTTGATTTGTGCATGATAGTGTCTATCAAAACAGATATACCTTTTCAAACAGCTAATCAAGCTCCGCCTCCAAAGCAGACGACAAATTAATACGATGTTTTCAGATCACAATTTAAGAGGTTTGCCATTCGGATCACAATTTTACAAAAAATACATATTTTAACAATTATACTGCCCAAAATTGGAAGTCAATTTCACAATCTGCAGTTTGTATTTGACGAATTCAAATATCTGAAAAATTTCTCCTGGGTAGGTAAACTGTTAAGTTGAAACTTTATATTAAATTATTGTAACCGCCTCATATCCTTGATATAAAACAAAACTTCATGAATAAATGCGTATCTAAAATAAGAATTTTACAACAGACCCGAAATGTATCGTCCAAGAGTAGCTGAAGATTGGAAAACATCTTGTCAAAGTATTTTTTCTTGAAATTTACGATATTGTGGGATCAAAGCTTGTAAATCAAGACAAATGTGCATTAGATGTTTGCTCTTTCAAAATTTATTTTATCAATATTAATGCTAGAGTTTGATATGTCCAACTACAAAATAGTAGCACAATTGTAGCACTATAAATAAAAGAAGATATACAGTATCCATAGCCAATTAATCATTGACAAATATTGTCTCAGATTTGTTTTCAAATCGCAAATGCATTTGTAATCAACTTCTTTACGGTTTATATTTCATTTTAATCACTTTCCAGGACGAAACTCAAAAAGCTCAAATTGAAAGAGTTACAAGTATCAAAATTTAAGGTCTCTAGTTACTGTTGTGGAGCACCGTGAACTAGTAGCAAATGCCTTCTTAAAGTACAGTTTTCAGTGAACCCCTTGCTACATAATCTACAGACAAACGGTCTTTCTCCCGTATGACTTCTCAAGTGTCGCTGAAGGTGTGAATTAGACTGCAGATATTTTCCACAGAACTTACACCTTTGATTCTCCAACTTTTTATCCACCTGTAGTGCGTGAAGTTGAATCTTATTTGATAATGGCACAGAACCTGCAAAAGGAGGTAAAAAGTCACTAGAGGTAAAAAATTTATAAACAATCTAAAAGGGCAATTAGAATTTATTTAGAAACTTACATGTTTTACATTTTTCTAAGTGACAAAAAATGTATCCCTTTAGTAAAATTAGTGTCTAAATTAATTTTCACATCAGTTTATGTCACATCGTGACTGTTTAGTTTGTCTGTTCAAATCACAGTCTTTAATATCATTTATGCTACAGTCAGAGTCAAACATCCTGTGTTGCAAGATTTCACATCCAGTATTGCAAATGAAATCAAAGTATTAACTTTTTAAGTGCTGTAAAATGAGGGGGGATTCTTAACTCTTGAGAAAATATGATGACCTGTCTTTATGAACGTCTATGGAATGGGTGTTAGCAAATTTGTGGCATGCTCTGTGTTCTTAGTATTGAGTATTGTGTGCATTGACGACATTACGGATCCATGGGTCTCCGAGTTATGACAACCTTCGTAATGAATTAGTGAAACTTAATTCTCATAAATCAATATTTTTCAATAGCATTTCATTAAATTTAAGACCGACAATATACCTTAATAATATCGCTCCCGAGAAGAAGAAACTGTTTAACACACGTAGGGTCAGATATACAGCGGTGCTGGAGCCCATGACAGCGACATATTTAGTGATTTTCAAAGCAGAATATTCAATACAAAGCTACAAAAACATTTAAAGGCATTTCCTTAGTACAAATTATGTGACAAGCACAGTAACAGCATTTAGCCATTCAGCTTTGATAGCATTACAAGACACTTACTAGTAGTTAAATTCTAATCTAGTACCCTTATTAGTAACAGATATATTAAGGTTCAAACAAAAACAGCGTGTGACAAGGATACAAGGGGTCAAGTTTAAAATCAAGTACTTTTTTCTAATTTTCAAGGACTAAAATAATGCGCAAAATCCGACTTCATGGAGGGATACATAGTCAAATGTCACCATAAATCATATTTGGAAAACAGCTTGATACAATTACTATGTATCTTGGTTATTCAAATTAATATCGAGCAAAATACATATTGATAATCTCAATATTTACTTGTTATTCAAATCTGGATTTTTTGTCATGAGGAACAACTGTATTGACTCATTGGAATGTTTATTTGTCAGATTTTGTTTATCATGTATAACCTTTGCACACCGGCATATTTTGTTACACAGTCGACAGACATGCATGTGTTTTTGTAAACACTGTACATCACGTTATGGCTACTTTCGGTTTACTGCGCGTGTTGTATACGTCAGCAAATAGACTGAGCTGTAGCATGCAAGTAAAATTTCCATTGGCCCACCTACAGAGGTCACGCCCAGGGGTCACCCTGTCTGCTAACCTGCGCATGGACTTTTTTTTTTTTGCTAACGAGAGGTCAATTTCAAGCGTTCTCATAAGATGTCAATATACCTAGGTTTGAGTAGACATGTCTGCTTTATGTTTGTGAAAAAAAATTTGCACGCGCTCAAAACATTATCCCACAGGGGCCTGTACGTGAACGTTGGTAAAATGAAAATTTTCAAAGCTGGTAAAATTGTGTCCAAGGTCATTTTCAAGGTTGTCTTAAAGTGTCAGCATTTGCCTCGGACGTCTGAGTTTTCAACATTCAGGAGCTGTCGGCATTGCCTTTCAATTCATACAGACAAAACGTGTTCCATACGGTAACTGTCACTTCTATGGAAGGCCAAACCTGTCTTCACCCGCGTATACGGTTTATTGCGTTACAGGCGTTCAAAGGATATAAATGCTTTTTTTCTCGTTGATGACTCTTCACTTCAACGCACTTTCGCCCATAATGCGCTATTAAGTTTATCCAACACAACGCAAGTACACTTATGTTTGTTCCCCTTAAATTCCTTTATCCATGATTTATAACTATCATTCCTGAGCAATGTCGATGAGAAAATGCATTTTCATAAATTTTCCGCGACCATGACTTTAGGTAAAGGGAAATCACTCCGGGAGCAAGCGTGTCTAAATTCCCGAATCCGGTACGTAGTTGATACATCACACGTGAGCAGGTTCGATGGACTGAATATGGATAGACTGTTATCTCGTCATTTTGAGGCGTGATACAATTCTTTTGGACGTTTTTTTACACGGAACATACAAATTCAATGACTTTTAAAGAAATTCACTAGTTTCATTTTCAAATTCAAGTACTTTTTCAAGGACTTTCCCAACACAGAATTCAAGTACTTTTCAAGGCCTGTGCGAATCATGTGGACATTGTAAAGGCACTAGGAATCTGTTTTGCAATGTGAACAATCATACAACTGGTATTGTTTATTATCAAAGCATAAGCTAATACAACAATCACATAAAAATCAGACAACAACAATCAAGTCAAGTAATTTAAAAGCAAAATAAATCTTAAAGTTTACTACACAAGACTCCTGAAGTGTATAAATTAGTAGCAATATTCTTAACAAGACAACTAGCTTGACCGAAAGCGCCATGTGACCGAAATTCAACCTTAAACTATATATCATAAACACATTTTGTTTGACTTAGACAAGACAAACATTCTGACCAATTTAAACGAGGGCGACAACAAGAGCATTCACAACGTTTTTCTTGGATTTGATCTGGTCATTTAAATTTTAATCACAGGTGATCCACATTCAGTCCTGACCTAGAAATCATGAAGACAAACACGTTGACAAAATTTCGTGCCAATTAATATCGTATTTAATGTAGCATCTAGAGTGTTAACAATGTCTTCATTTGATTTTTCGTAGTGACCTAGTTTATTAACCCGAACGCCTCAGTTTCAAACACGGCCTAGAAATCATCGAGACAAACATTCTGATCAATCATCATGAAGACTGGATATCAAACTTGGCCTCAGTGTTAACAAGATTTTTCTTCTATTTGATAGCGTGACCTAGTTTTTGAAACCAGATGACCCAAATTCTAACAAAACTTAGAAGCCATTGCGACAAACATTCTGACCAATCACCAAGAAGACTGGACATCAAACTTGGCCTCAGTGTTAACAAGATTTTTCTTCTATTTGACTGTGATCTAGTTTTTGAAACCAGATGACCCAGATTTAAACTCAAGACAAACATTCTGAACAATATTCATGGTGATTGGTAAATAAGTGTGGCTCCTAAAGCGTTAACAAGTATTTCTTTAATTAGACCATCTGAATTGGTTTTTGACCCTAGGTGACCCTACAAGCAACCAATGATTTAATTTGACATGTTGCAGTGACCTACATTATTAACCCATATGACCCAGTTTCAAACTTGACCTAGAACGCATCGAGACAACTATTCTCGCAAATCATCATGATTACTGGTTATTAAATGTGGCCTCAAGAATGTTAACAATGTTTTTCTTTAATTTGACGGTGTGACCCATGTTGATTGTGACATAGAAATCATTGAGACAATCATTCTGACCAATTTATATGATGATTGGTTAATAAATGTCGCTTCTAGAGTGTTAACAATGTTTTCTTTGATTTGACAGTGACCTTGTTTTTGATTCCAGGAGACCCAGATTCGAACTAGATATAGAAATCATCGAGATAAACATTCCGACCAATTTTCATGAATATTTATGTCTAGAATGTTAACAACACAGGTAAAGACAGACAAACAAATAACGGACCGACAGATGTCGGATGATCAAATTAGCTCACCTTTGAGCATTTAAGTGCTCAGATGAGTACTGTTAACAACATCAATGAAAAGTATTTTAGGTTAAAAACAGAATAATATGAAATGTGCAAGGATAAAAAGTTATCAACATTGAATTTGAAGAAATTAAGAAGTACATTGTATCTGTCTCTTTTTCAATCCTTAAATTTGCGATGCTAAGCTTTTCTATTTGCTACAATATGAAGGAGCGCAAGTCATATTTTCTTTCCCTTCATAACAATTTAATTTACAGTTAGCATGTTCATGCAACAATATCATTTCCAGCCATCGCTTTATTGTTTGGAACAATATCCTGTACATGCAGTCACACAAGTTGCTACAAGTCTTTTCCCATCATCACAAGAAATAATCCCATTTGTGCTTATAGAATGCAAAGAATGTGTGACTTTTTCAGCAGTTCAGCATTTTCAGTACATATAAATTGTACATTTTTTTAAACTCTAGATTCAGATAGTTTGAAATTGTTATTATTAACATTGTAATGCAACAAACCCACAGTATTGATTTTTTTCACAATCTGCAGTTTGTATTTGGCGAATTCAAATGTCTGAAAAAAATCTCCTGGGTAAACTGTCAAGTTGAAACTTTCTATTAATATTGTAACCGCCTACTACCGACCGTGTCAGTTGGCAGTCAGAGTCTAGTACTAGCTCTACCCAGGCACAGTTGTTAGGTCAACTGTCCGCCTGTTAGAATGACCTAGGTTGGAAGGGGCGTTCAACAACAATGACAACTTTTAAAACTGTACACAAAATTACTGCCTTGACATCCAAATCAACAAAACTATATTTTCATTACAAATTTGTTGTTTGTAGGTATCCACAAAGAACTTGCTTGTAGTGTACACAAAGAAGCTGCTTGGAGTATCCACTCAAAGGTTCATAAAGATACCAAGACACGTCAACCTCAGATATAGTATAATGTTATGAAGTCTAAAAAACTATACTAAGTATTATATTATAATGTTCAAAATTGCAGTTCATAGAGCGTGTCTTATTTCACTTTTCATTACATCACCGTTTTTTTCCATTACTTAATATCTTCACTACTACAACTTTCTTCCTAGAATCCTTCTCCATGTTTATTTCTCTCATGGGTCTTTACAGAATCCTTCCTGGTTGCTCTATAGTCGCAGTATTTACATTTGAATGGCTTTTCCCCTGTATGACTTCGCATGTGCCTGCGGAGGTGGTAGGAGGAGGGAAGGATCTTTTTGCAGACATTGCACAACAAATGAGAAATCTTCAATCCTGATTCTTGCTCCAAATTGCAGATTTGCTGTGCATGTTTGGAAATGTTTTCCTCTACCACGCAACCTGTAAATGAAAATCAAAGAATTGTAAAACAGGGTATTGCAATATAAGATATATAAGACATTGCATTATATGTGATATAAGCTTTCCACAACTTAATACTTATTCAATCTATATATGTACAAGTACTAGATAGAATACCATTTGCAAGACTAATTATAACAAGTTTCGAGTAGGCGTAGCCTCGAGGTGATAAAGACAATTTGTTTGAGTACACAGTCCTCCATATGATATGAATCATGGCCAATTTCCTATACTATATACATCTAGTCTCTATAGAAACTGTGATATGTTTCACATAATAGTTTTAAGCCCCATCCACTTGCACAGAGCAAGGTATCAGATTCATCCCAAAGCCATGATAACATTTCTACTAATAATAACACCAGCATCTTTAAGGCTTAAGAAAGGGAAGAAGATGTACAAAATTTTCTTTTTTCATTTTAAGCACATTTATTTACAGTTTAATAAACCTTCCTGTGTACATCTACAATTTTTGAAAAGATACATAAAACAACAAATAATACAGTTACTGCAGACAGTACAAAATGGCATATCCTGGTAAAACAATCCTTCACATACATGTATGTCAAACATGATTTTGTAATCCACAACAAAATGAAATTAATTCAATTAAGATAGATTCATAATTTGCAGATATACATCATAACAGTGTTGTTTACAGGGAAGAACAAAAAAACAAAGTCTGCAATTTTTTTAGTTTTTTTCTTTTTAACTGTCTTTATTTTATGTTTTCCAGTAATTTTTAGAGTTTTCTCAGTGAAATAAAAGTGAAAATCCACAGTTTTGAAACAGTGGATTGCCATTTTTATTTTCACTGTTTTAAATTGCAATCTTTAAACCGGTTTAAAATCAAAATGTATACCAAGCGTAATTAATGCTGGAAACCATGAAATGATGAAATCGTTAAAATGACGTCATTTGTGCTATGTTTTCTGATGACATTTCCCGCGATTTTCGTTATTTTATAGAAACAAACTCAATTAAAGTAGAGTTTAAACCTATACAACCAGAAAAATTGTTTGTTAATTTCACCTGTGAACATCAAAAGTAGATATTTCACTCGTGGCTGCGCTGTTTGCACAATCTTAAACAAGAAGGCTAATCTAGCTCTAAATTGCTCACTTGAGTTTCCTTTGATATGACCCCACATGACCCAGATTCTAAATTGACCTAGAATCACCCAGACAAACATTCTGACCCATTTTCATGAAGATTGGATATCAAATGTTACCTCTAAGAGTGTTAACAATGTATTTCTTTGAATTTACTTGGTGACCTAGATTTTGATTCCACATGACCCATATTTGATTGACAGAAATCACTGAGACCAAACATTCTGACCAATTTTAACCAACTTGGTATGTGTCCTTTATACAATGCTACATACCAAATATCTAAGCTCTAGGTCTTATGTTTTCGGACAAGAAGTGTTTCAAAGTTTACCTTATATAACTAAGCTTATATACACAGCTGTGCATAACACTACAAGCATTTCTCTTTAAAAAATAAGTATCTTTTATTTTGTGGTTAATAATCCTCAGATATTAACATTTTCCCTGATAAAAAAAAACCCATCTCATTTCTTTATTTTCACCAAGCTTCTCCTGAATTAGTTTAGTTTATACCATATCAGTACAACAGAGAAATATAAACACACTTCTCGAAGGTTACCAAAGATCCATTAATAATGTAATATCTAATAATGGCTAGGAAAATCTTGATAGAATTTTCTAATTTTAGCATCAACTAAGGTCACCTGGTATTTTCCAAAAATCAGTCTCAGGACACATGCCAAAGAAGAAATTTCATTTTTTTCTTATATAAGCCTATTGAGACAATGGTACAACTAATAGTCTATGTTAAAGGGAGACTACTCAGACACACAAATGTCAGGAACTAGTACTAGTTTTCTCCCTTGACAGGAGGAAAAATCAAAAGCACTACCCTGTGGAGCAAACTTTTACCCCAGGTTCACGATTTATACAGCTTTTGTAGAGGTCTGTCCAAGGATCATCCTCATAAATATCAAAAACATCCAGTAAACGGTTTTGGAAAAGATGTCACTTGAAGTAAAATGTTAACAGAAACTGTAGGCTTGACGGTGAGTGATCACAATAGCTCATCCTAAGCATATGCTCAGGTGAGCTAAGAACAATCACCAATTATAAAATTAATTATGAAGTGAAAATTAATGTTGTTTTGATGTCTCACTTTTACAATGAGCATCCATCAAAGGTAAAAAGTGGACACAAATTGATAAGGATGAATGAAGATCATTCAAAAGCAAAAGTCAATTTAAATCTATTAACTGTTTTAATCAATTCAATTTAATTCAAACTATATTTGAAAAATATCAAATGTCAAGGGAGATAACTTGCAAACTAGGTTTTAAGAGTCATCAGTCTTATACTGTGCACATTTTTTGTATTATCAGCTATTCATCCTCCGACTCTCAACTTCTTAAATAATTGCTTGGAAAACAAACTGAACAAGAGGCATGACTTTGCAAGAAAATATCCAAAAGTTATCATCCTTGCACTGTGCATAACCTCACATTGCAATATATCAATGTTGAAAGTTTCATTCAACTCGTTTTAGTAGTTTCCCAGTTAAGCTTTGGACATAATTTATTTGAAGAAAATCAAATGTCAAGGGATGATGGGTCCAAGAGTCATAATTCTTACATTGTGCACAATTTCACATTACCATTTATATATCTTCAAAGTTTCAACAAAGTCCCTTTAATGGTTTTTGAGAAATACTCCAGACATTATGCCTTTAAAGAAGTAGGAAAGGGGAGATTACTCAACCTTTGGTGCAAATTCACATTGGCATCTATCATTGTTCCAAGTTTCATTCAATTCATTCCAAAAGTCTGGACAAAATTTCAGTGATATAGAAAAACAAATACAATATGGCATGGAGCTCGACATAAAAAACCATCAACAACAACATTGACACCAAAGATAAAAGATGCTGGAACCTTAATTAATGAATAAGACCTTAACATCAACAATATAATAGCAAGATTGTGGCAAAATCCATGCTTTTGAAGAAATGCAAATGACTAATATATGAAACATCCAAGTAAAAATGTTTTGCATTAATCAATCTATTACCTGAACCAACACTTACAGTGCTATCTCTACACTAATTACCTACAAATTGCATAACACAAAACAACAGTTCTATTTATAAACAGCACTAGCTACATTGTGCACAAGTTAAACACCAGGTAATTTTTGGCCACATATTGTTTAAGTCGTGTTAGAAGCGTGTTTGAGAAACTGATGACTCTGAAGAGATTTCTTATATGCCGTTCTAAAGCCACAGAAATTACACTTATATGGTTTCTCTTTAGTATGACTCAGCATATGCATTTCCACTTTCTTCTTTGACGAGAATATTTTCTCACAGTTTTCAAATCTACACAAGAACACCAACATTCCATCAACACGTCTGCTCAGGTATGATCCCCCTCCAGAGGTATAGACCATTTCTCCATCTCGGTCCCTTAATGCCTTGCCACAAACATTACTAATCTGAATACTCATTGTGGAACTCGTCTCTTCGGGAGGCATAGTGTGTATGTCTGAAAAACAAAACACGACTGATGACATTAATACAGTAAACTCTGTATATAACGACTCCGGATATAGCAAAATTCCGGATATAAGGAACACATTTTCTCTGTCCAAGTTTTTTTTCCTTTTTTTGTACATGGAAATGTTATATGGATATAACAAACTCTGGATATTGAGTTCACTGTATATAACAAACTTGGGACCATTTAAATGTGTTCCTTATATCCAGAGTATGTTATATTCATACAGCATTTTCACGCTTTTTTAAAAATCATCACTACACATCAAAGGTTTTTGATAGTTTAATCACATAACGCTAAATGTTACAACTCTTGACATCTGATATTACAGTAATGACTAGTACATGTTTGGTTTTTAGCTTTTTGTATGACCCGTATCGACTTACTCTCTCTGTAGAACTTCATACTTTCTAAAGAAAAATTATGTTCATTTACTTGCTCTATAATCACAGCATGAAAACAAGAGGCCCAGGCATTGCTCTACCCAAGGTCTTTCAAATAGTATGGTCCGGAAACGAGTAATAGGTATCATATAAATCAATCATCCTATGGAAGACGTTGACAAACGATCTCAGTAACCCGCAACAATTTTGGAAAAATTGGATAAGCAATTATTGATACTTTATATCTAACACGAATATCAAGATATTTTACCAATCAAGATTTGACAAACAAAATGACCCTTAATACAATGAATATGTAACAGAGTTCCTCCTTGACTCATTACCCATAATATTATATTTTACTGATGTTTACACTTTTAGGTTTGGATTTTAAAGATTGGAAAGTTGGGGGAAACCTCTCATACTAACTATACTAGTCAAAAAGGGTTTAAAAACATTGAGGTTGCTTATTTTTTTTTTTTATGACCAAAAGCTCCAGAACAACCGACCTTAATTCATTAACGCTTCTTTCCTACTTAGCATGAAAAGTATTCATGTGGATTGATGTAACATCTTTTTCTTATAAATGTAAGTACTGTAATGCTAACCTTGTTATGTCTTAGATTTTTAAATTTGACCCTTATATTAATTTTCTGGGCGAAGATAGATCCAAATAAAATCTAAAAATAAGGGGTCAATGGCCTGATTTCTTGTATGCATACGGTGATATTTTGTGAAAGCACAGGTGATTTCACTATATATTTTAGGGTCAAATGATGGAAAATTGCTAATTAAAATGTAAATTAAGAGTTATTTTTGAACAGATATGGACCCAATTAGAATTTCGTGTCATTTTTTTATCCTTTATATACATAATAACGTTTCATGAAAGTCTATATCATTAGAACCAGTATCGCAGAGACCAAATTGACCATCCCAAAACGCAATAGCATGGACCGGCCACATTTCTGACAAGGTTTAAGCATAATAGTTAATTATATGACCCCATAGAGGAAATTTTAATTTCCCAGTTTTACAAAAAATTTGATCAGCATTCCAATTATACACATTTTTTAAATTAAATGTGGTATTTAAATGACACAATACAGGGCAGTAATTTGCATACAACTATCGGAAGACAAAAACTCCAAGCTTTAGCTCGTGGCTTAGAACACTGCTCGAGGTCACAAAGCAATGTGATAAACTTGCCTGGGCTTTGAGACAAGATTATCAGTGCGATATAAGACATGTAATATAAGAAGGGCATTTTGCCTTGGGACCATTTGAACTATTTGAAAGACCTTGCTCTACCTGACTTAAACTGGACTGTTCAGATTATTTTTTGTGAAAATGTGACCTGTTATAGGGACTATCCATTTAATAAGACCAATCATCCTATAAAGTTTGAAGACTGTTGGTATATCGATCACAAGTTATTGACCTGAAACAATTTTCAAAGTTTGGATAAATGTGAACTTAACCTTTGACGAACTGACCCAAACAACGAATTTCAAAGGGATCATCTGAAAGTTGCATATTTCATGAGAATTAAAAAAGATAATAATGACCAGTAAAATTTTATCAATGAAAATCTAACAGAGTTCACTGTGACCTTGACCTCTGACCCCCAAAAAAGTAGGGATCTTCTACTCAGTAAGACCAATCACCCTTTGAAGTTTGAAGATTGTTTTTGATAAAGATCTCAGGGGATCTTGGGGAAAACCATCAGTTCAAAATGTGTGTAAAAACATTGATGGTTGCTGTATTTTTCTTTTTATGATACCAACTTCTTCCATTTTTGAACAATTTCAACCTTAATTCATTCAATACATGCTTTTCTAGCCTATTCAAGTCAAACACAGCTTTAAAAAGTAATAAAATTATTAAGGTAGTTTTTTTTTATATGTTCAATACCTTTTAAATGGAATAGTATTGTAACTCCCGACCCACTAACCTTGAATGCATTACTTCCGATAGTTAAATTTGATATTAATACAGTCATGTGACATGGGTTTCTGAAGATAGACCAAATAAATGTATAAAAATAAGGGGGTAGAGATGGCCCTAAAGCGCTCACCTGGGTTACACCATTGGCCATATAGCTATACAAGGTTAACAATGGGTTCGTAGAAAACAAAGTGAAAGTACAATTGATTTCAAAATTATTTCCTGGTAAAAGTCTATATAGAACAATTGAACCCTGGAGCAGAGCCAGTTTCAACCCAAGGGGCACCCTTTGAACACACATGATAGAGGACCTGAATACACAGGGCCAACTTTCTAAGCTGTGGGTCACATGGTTTTAGACACTTTAAATACATTTAAAAGTATTTCCTTATGAAAGTCTATATCATTAGTGAACCCAATATTGACCGCAGAGACACAAACTTGACAGACGATATCCATAAAATGCTACATACAAACTTAGTCTATGCTCTAGGCCTTACAGTTTCTGACAAGAAGTTTTATCATATATTTCTATGTAAACTATATGACCCCATCCCAGGCGAGACAAATTTTGATCCCCAGGGGGATACTTCGAATAAATTGGATAGAGGACCATCACACGATGCTATACACTAACTACCTAAGCCATAGGCCTTACAGTTTCTGACAAGAAGATTTTTAAGTTTTGCTATATAATTCTAAGTAAAACAGGGGCATAATTTGAACAATCTTCATAGAGGTTCACTAGACACTACCACACATCAAATATCCAAGCTTTAAAGAAGAAAATTTGTCTTATCTTTTGCCATTAGCAACCAGGATTCTGCATAAGGAGGTCCACAAAGCAATGATGCATGCCAAGTATCTATGCCCTGGGCTTTGTGGTTTACGACAAGAATTTTTTTTTAAGGTTTGCCTATATAAGACTATGTAATATCAAGTGACCTCCCAGCAGGGTCCATTTTGACCTTGGGTCATGATTTGAACAATCTTGGTAAAGGTCCACTAGGCGTTGCAACATGCCAAATATCTAAGCTTTACAGGCCTTGCAGTTTAAGAGATTTTAAAAGTCTTTCCTAAACATTATGTGAAATCAAGTGACAGACCCAGGGTGGATGGAATTCTTTGAAAAACTTGGGTAGAGCTTCATGCAAGGAACAATTCCCTGCAAAGTTTCACCAACATTGGCAAAGTGGTTTCAGAGGATTTGTCTTTTGAAGAAAATGTTGGACAGACATACGACAGATGGTGAGTGATCCTAATACATACTAGAAATTAAAAGTCAAACATGCTAAAATACCCCCAAACGTAAAACAAACCGATAATATATTAAGACATTATCCATGTGGTCCCTGCAAATTTAAAAGCAATCTAACAAATAAACAGAATGTCAAATTGGACAAAATCGAAGTAAAACAAGTTGTTCCAACATAAGAGACTTCTACAAGTAAAAAGACTCATACACATTAAGCAAAGTGATAGCTTTGCAGTTTCCATGCTAATAGGTTTCCTTATTCAAAGCCCATAGCATCTTTAGAAATAAAAAGTGCCTAAATACAACACTATACAACATGCCAGCCTTTAAGTTAGAAGTTATATAGCTCTAAATTCTACTTAAAATTCTAGAAAATTGAAAATAAATGAATCACAATTGACCAGTTGTCTCCTTGAATGTCGCAATCCTCAAATCTGAAGAAGTTATTCTGTCTGAAATTGTGTTTGGGCTAACTTCAAAAATAAATTAAATTAAATCATATGTCAGCTTCCTCTATCACAAGAATTTTATTTATGTATTTTTTATTTATATTAATCCCGTATCCAACACTAGAGCAGAATGTTTATTGTTTTCATGCACTCTGAGATAATCTTTGCGAACACATTTATATTCACAGAATCGGCAAGCAAACGGCTTTTCCTTCCAGTGAATCTTGATGTGTCGCTCAATCAAGTACTTGCTGGCGAACACTTTTCCGCAATTTCCATGACAACAGCTATAAAACATTTTGTCGCCACTATTAATGGTGGTATATGGCTGCGACTCAAACTCCCCATCCACATTGGCTGTAAAATATGAGCATGTGTCATCATGTCCATGTGTCAGTCCTGAAAGGTAAAGACAAATGTTTAGTACCATCCTCGCTTATTTTTAAATCAGAAGAAACAAGAAGGCGTTACTACAATGTATCTACAGTTGAACTTCTACCAGTGGTTGTGGCCTGGTTTAAGCAGCATCTATCCTTACTGTCAAACCTCACACACTTGTTATAAACTATCAACTGGTTTACTGTAAATTAGGCAATATTCCTAATGATATCATTTTTGCTTTTAAAATATAACGAACTTCTCATTTCGCTAATTCAAAAATCTCACAAAAGATTCATTTCACATAGATTTACTTTTACAAAATTTTCCTTTTGTGAATTGAAATTCTTGAAAGTCTGTCTATTCAGAAATCATGAAATTTTGTTACGTAAAAATTACACAGTTTACAGTACAACTGTTCTTTTTTAAAGAGCTACAGTTGCAATTGTCCTTTGCAGAACTTTTATCTGGTTTAAGTACCCTGTCACGGTGGCATTTATCAATTTGGTGAGTCCTGAACACGGGTTAGACAGCAATATATTTCGGAATTATGTAACATAAAACTTTTATTCAAACAGTAGCTTTCTCGGAGAACCAATTACATGTAATGTATATTTTAAATTTACTGGAAAGACATATATATGTGCGACTGTGTGCCCAAACAGCAAGCTCACAGTCATCTAAAACAAAGGTATGCAACTTATTACCGTACATGACAATTCAGTCATTTAATAAAATAGTAACAGTTAACATAAAGAATGATCAAATGGCGCGCACTGTAAAGGGGCTATACTAGAAATGTCAATCCTGCATTAAAGATCTGATCTCAATTGAGCAGTGTACTACAGCTTATGTTAAATCCTTATACAAACTCAGGACCATTCTGTTCTGATACAAACTTATCACTATTTTTCCAGCCCGTGTTAAATGACCATATACGTACTATATTTATCTGGTCTAGTTCTATTTATGCTCAAGAAAGTGTCCATATTAAATTCACTTAAGAAGTCCACAGGGACAAGTGTGTTATAATACAGAATAGCATCATCGCTATCAAAAGTCTTGATTATTACCACTTACTATTATCTGATCTATAAATCTCTTAAATTCACAATGTCATGCAAAAACACACAATCTGGTTGTACATAAACCCTTAGCTTCAGCAGTATTAAAGTTACTATGAAAGTCAGGGAGTTTTGGCAAAGTTTTTATTTTCACAAATCCATCAAATACAATGATACAATTATCATGTATAAATTTGTGCTTGCTCGATTGTAAATTCAAAAACTTGCAAATACATAGAAAATTGGAAAATGGTAAAATTAACAACTCGCAAATATAAAGACTTTTACAGTATTGACAGGCAAACAGTTTATTTTTGGCTGTTTATTTTACCCTTAGTATACCAGCATCTGACCCTGTCTGCTGTTTTCTTTCACATCCTCTTTCAAGGTCACAGTTTGTATGAATCACCTAATTGGGCTACCACAAAGGAGAAGTGTATCTATTCTAATATGTCTTAGTCTTCCAAGGTGACGATCTTAAATTTGTTTGCATCTTTTGCATCTTGCTTACGTTTATGAACTGACTAAGACAACTATAAACTTTAATGCTTAAATTTATGAAACAGCACACAAACTTGATTGACAAGAATACAGACTTGATTAAAGAACACAGCTGACTTGATTGACAAAAACACATACTTGATTGACAAGAACACAAACTTGATTGACAAGAAGGACTAAAGATGATCCTTATGTTTACACCCAATATGCTGTCGAAGGTTATCCTTCCTTGAACATCGAAATCCACAGTAAACACAAACAAATGGTTTTTCCTTTGTATGAATTCTCAAATGTCGTTCAATCATGTGTTTGGCTGCAAATGCTTTGTTACAGTTTTCAAACTGGCACACAAACAGCTTTAAACCATCCTGGTTTAACATTACAAATGGTTGAAATTCAAAATTTGCCAATCTGCCTTCGGATTGGTCCGTCTGTTTGTTTCTCCATTCGGATTGGTCTACAGAAATGGACTGTGTGGTGTCAGCATAAGCTTCTTGATTTATGATACGGCCAACTTCTGAATAGATACGGCCTGGATCTACAAAATGGAAAAATAAGAATGCTATATTTATGACTGAAATACATGCTAATAATTCTAATGCTTAATTATCACATAACATACAAGCAACAGGATAGTGTTATTTCAAAAATCCCTTTATTACAAAATGTAACAACACTTATTCATCTTCAGAGACAAGGTCAAAAGGAACCAAACCCCTTGCCTGTCTGTTACCATGACAACAACACAGCTTGAAATAAATTACACAATTTCTTAAGTTGTTACTAAGATAGAAATCAGTTCATGCATTTTAAAATTGTTCTTTATATAACTTTAGGCAAATGATCTCAAATTCAACTAGACTAGCAGATAATTCTTATGAAACATTTTTGACCGCTGGAAACCTGTACAAACTTATATCACAAGTTAGCTTCTACCTCCCACTGTGAAAGTAGGCAAAAACTTCATTACTTGTACAAGAAATATGTCTGAAATACTTGAACCAGACCTAGATATCATAGACATAAAACATTTTGACACAATTTCAATACTTTTTTAACTGGATAAAGGTAACTTACAACATGCACAAATTTCTTATTTGATGTAATGAATACAACATTATACACAATTGGAACAAACATGAAGATGTTAAAAACCCCTACCAATGCATTTAGACCCAACAAAGTGTACAAGGAGGACTTTATACCCATTTATACCCAATTATACCTAATAGGATCGAACGCGACACAATGTGACAAGAAAGGATCCCAAAAGCCTTATCCCATAACAGTACAAAATAATTAAATCATTAGAAAAAAATTCATGTAAAATATATAATGTGTACAGCACAAAGGAAACACTTAACCAATTGCCCACAAATACAGAAGTGATTTCACAGATTTCATTTTGTATAAAGAACAAAAGAAATCGAGGCTTTGTTTATTTCATATGACTTACAACTGTTTTGCACTGAACCCTTGAAATGAAAGACATTCAAAATAAATCAAAAGCTCAGCTGTATCTCAAAACAAGTCTAATAATGCTTTTCTTTATCTTTGGAATGTTTAAGTTTATATCCAATTCGCAATTTAGTCACTTACTTTATATAGGTAGCCATTTTATAATAAAACTGGCAACATTTAGAGCTGCCTCATGACTTAATTGCATAACATAGATTAGACAACAAAAGAAAGTACATGTATGAAAAAACAATCTTAATTTATCATTACAGTAAATAAAGACTTTATTTATTAAAGAAGCTTCACATTTAGTTTCCCAATATTCCATGTGGCCTTCAACAAATACACATTAATTATATTTATGATTTACAAATTACAAAACAACACTTTGAAAAAACAGTATACAAAACATTATCATCACATATTAATCAAATAACACATAAATAAGTTTATTCGGCCTATACAGCATCGTGCAAAATAAAGATTTAATTGTATTTAGCTCATGTTTAAAGTGGTTGAACTGACTTTTAAAAGTAACATTCTGAAGAAGAAAACTTCTAATTATTATGCTTGAAAATGCCAGTGTTTTGGACTTGCATACACTTTGGGGAAAATCATTACAGTACGAGAGTGATTTACAAATAGTTCAAAATCTGCAACAACTATTTTATAGTTGTTTACAGATATTAAATTCAAGTCATGTCTTTTATTAATATGCTGAAATTTATCTTTCATGTATTCAGGAAACAGTTGATCATTCAAGGACTTGAACATTACAATTGCATTTTTATAATATGGTTGTTCAAATTCCATCAATTTTAATTCACTAAATACAGTAGAAGATGTTTAATTGCAAGATATAGCCTGTTGGCAAATTAGTCACTTATTTTAGGCAGCCACTTTATCAAAACTGCATAACAGAGATTAGACAACAAAAGAAAATACATGTATGAATTCTTTTTTATCATTACAATAACTTCAAGGTCAACTTGAAGGCTCTGGTGTCCTTCATGTACTGAGTTTCCTAATGCAGATATCTGCAAACATATCTGTAGCAGAATGTAACATGAAATGTTAGGTTGATAATGTAAATTATGAATAAGAGAGGCACTAAAACCAATCCTTGTGGAACACCTAACACACTTCTCCAGGTTCTGATTATGTCCTGTCTTAGGTCATAATGTGTTTTTGCAAAGGTTCTAGCTCCATTTGGTGATAGGTGTACTTCATCTCTAGAGAGGCTTTTATTGACCAGTTTCTCACAAGTTGTACATAACGTAAAACAGTAACTATTTGTCTTTACAAAGGGTATGTAATCTGGCTCTGACTTGGGTCAATTACATTTGTAGACAAGTGGTCTTGTTTTTCTGGTAGAACTTATGATGTAATTTCAACAGATGGGTTTATTTCTCTTAATGATTGGATGAGATCATTATACTGATCAATTATCTGCTTTGGAATTTGAGCTTCAGAAATATTGTTTATTCCAGCACATATGATCATACCGCACATTACATGTTGAGATTCACTTGTCTATTTAAAAAAAAAAACAAGAAAACCCACCACTTGTAAGTTAGAATCAGTATCTCAGTTAAAACACAAAATCATAAGAATCTGTCATTCATTTCACTGAAAACAACAGACGACACTGATGCAAAGTTTCAATCCATCCTGCAGATAAATTTTTACTTTAATTCTGGCTGAAACAAGCCAAAGTACTCTTTCCTTGTCAGAACTACAGTCATCTTTTCTCAAACAGGTGCTTGTTTTCATGAAGTTTTAGCACATCTTTCCGAGAACAAGAATATTGACATACACTACATCTGAATGGTTTTTCTTTTGTGTGCACACGAATGTGTCTTTCGATGCCCTGTCGACTTCCAAACTTCTTTTGGCAACCTTCAAAGAGACACACAAAAGCGCTCACTTCTCCATTTCTGAATATACTATATCCTTTTGAGGAGCTGCCTACACTTCCAAAACTTTCAATGCACATATCTGACAAGAAGTCTGAAAAAGAAATGAAGACTTTTTTCATTTTGATCTACAACAAAATAAAGTCTGAAAAAGATGTAGAATTTTTTTCATGTTGATCACAACAAAATAAAAAAGTCTGAAAAAGAAAATTCATGTGATCTACGGCAAAAAAAATATTTGAAAAATGTAGATTTATAAAATAAAATCAATCCGAAAAAAGTCAACTTTCTTTCATCATGTTAGTAAACAAAGGAAATAAACGACAGCTGTTGAAATCCAGATCGCTGAAATATGGAAATTGGGTTTAATCTCAAATTGTGATTTTTCAGAATGTCTTCTGGATTACAGTAACATATTGCAGTCACATTGACAACTATCTGGTTCTAAATCACAGCTTTAAACCTGCAGATACTGGTTTTAGCAATCACTTATAAAGAACCTAAAGCAAATTGCGACAAGACTAAGATGCAATAATTTGATTTGAAATTGTGAATTCATCAAAGCTCAATCCAAAGAACAATTAACAATATGATAGAACATTACCTACACAGTCCATTCCACTATTGGTTAAAAAATTTGCATATTCCAGATTTATACACACAAACATAAAACACCAATCAATCTCTATATAATCATTATTAAAAGTTCCGCTTAATCATATATACCATTTATGAAAACAGTCACACTGATATGGCATTGACTTAGCTTTGATTAAAAATAATATGAACCCCAACTATACATCTGTACTGCAGCTCAGATTCATGTAGCTTGATGTTTTAACATATCACATGAGCACCATAGACATCAGCTGAGAGTTTAGGTAGATTTAGTACTAGACTCATAGCCACAACTGAATCAATAGGACTAGCAAGCCTAGCCATAGGTAATGGGACTTTATTTACCTTCTGATGTACATATTCCATGGAAATTTAATGTCACTGGGTGAATGACTGTCTGTGTAGTACAGTTCAATATTGCCAGGTGTACGTGCCAGGTGAGCTAAAAATGAACTATTCAGGGAAAGTATACTGATCAAGTGCCAAAATACAGTCACCACTGGTGATAAGATAAGATAACATTTTTTTGTGCATTTTATTCAACAGTGATTTTCTTGACACTCATTCTGTTATTTCATACAAACTTTGAAAACATTTCAGTAACATAAAGTCAGGTCAAATCTACTTGCAAACCACATATGACCAGTGTCATGGTAAAAACCTGGGCATTCCTAAAAATTCTTCCGAGCTTCTATTACTGGCGTCATCCATAATTCTTGTAATGACATTGATGTACTGTCAATTTCAAACTTAATTCAGTTTCTTTTCAAGTAAAGATGGTTCAATGTTTATCTAATTTCCATACTAGAATTATATTCTGATTCAATGCATATTTCAACAATGTCCTTTCAACGCTAATCCTATAGTAAAAGCTTCTCTTTAAAATAAGTTCTAGGCAAACAAATAATAATGACCATCAGTATAAGACTTACATGACTTATGTGATGAATATGATAAAGTTTGTCCTTTATTGTTTTGAATTACAGTAAAACTTCGATAACTCGAGGTCGCAAGGGGACGAGTAAAATGCTCGAGTTATCCGGGTTCTCGAGTTATCCGAACCATTGAAATTTTACAAGCTTTTCTGCATAGGCAAAATATAGCTATGAAACAAAGAAAGTGCACATTTCTATCAGCCTTTACCTTTTTTAACTTCAATGATGGCATTGTGTTTAAACTCAATGGTCTTTGTCCTTAATTTGCATTTCGTTCCTGTTTTGGTTTTCTGCTTGTCCGATTTAGCTATTCCCCCAAGATTGGGTCCTTCGCTAGATGTTTATTTCTATAATATTTTAAATTTTATTTCTATAATTCTAGAAAGAATATGCAGTTTGGGATTTTCTCTCAAGCTTTATCATCAAAATTCCACTCAGACTCAAAATTTTCATCTCATCATTAAGTTTTCGTAATCAAAAACTCGCAAACATAATTTTCTTTATTTTCTTCTTATTCAATAAAAGTAACAAGTGACTGTAATTACACATGATTTAAGACGATTTAAATATGCGAATAACACTTTATACACTTTAGCACTGGACGTCCGATTAATCGTTATTAACGAGAACAGTCAATTAACAATAGAAGTTTTTCCCATGACGTGTCAAAATAATGATGCGCCATCGGAGGCGAGAAAAATCTGATAATCAGTGACCTCGAGTTGCCGCAGGTAATTTAGTAAGAAATCTACCTTGCGGGACCACAGGTTTTCCTTGAGTTATCCAGGGTTCTCGAGTTATCGATGCTCGAGTTATCGATAGTATTTTCTGGTTTAACATATAGGCAAAATTGCCAGGACCGACAGTAGTCCTCGAGTTATCCGGGGTTCTCGAGTTATCGATGATCGAGTTAACGAAGTTTTACTGTAATTTCAAACCAAGGAGATATACATAATACACATTTTTTTAACACTAAATGTTATTACTTGACATCTACATAACAGCGAATGGTTATCATATTGAGACATGTCAATACAGACAAATATCAACATATTTATCAAAGATGAGGGAGGCAAGTATTAAGACATATTTCAACTAGAAAGATGTCCATGGGGCACAGATGCCTGAAATATGCCAAATTGCATGAAATAAATAAACAAGATGGCCTTAATATATCACTCAAATGAGTGCAAGACTGACACACAGTTGAACTCATTAAGACAAACATTCTTGCTAATTTTCAGGATGATTGGATAGAAAATGTGACCTCTAAGGTATTATAATTAACAAGGTTTTTCTTTGGTTTGACCATGTGATGACCTAGTTTATTTTGATCCCACGTTAGCCAGATCCAAACCTGACCTAGAAATCATAGACAAAAACCTGACCTAGAAATCATAGACAAAAACATTCTGACAACTTTTCATGATTGGGTAATAAATGTGGCCTCTAGAATGTTAACATTCCTGGGTTGTTTCCTTCTTTTTACTGTGTGACCTAGGTTTTGACCCTAGGTAACCCTGGCCTAGTAACAAAAGAGAACTAGATGGGTGTTCAGTAGAACACTTGTGTCGCCCTCTTACACTTTGTCAGAATAACCAATAATTTTGTGACAAAATCTAAGTACAAAAAGGGGCATAACTCTGTCAAATATGACCTTGACCAACAAAATTTTCTTAAGAAATGGCAAAGTTATAGCCAACATTAAGTTTTCGACAAAGCGATCCCTATGTATCGCCTTTTCTCCGAAAGGGCGACACAAAAACATTCCAACCAATTTTCATGACAAATGGGTAATAAATGTGGCCTCTAGAGTGTTAACAAGGTTCTTCCTGATTTGACTGTGTGAGTCTTTTTCTTGATCCTAGGCTATCCAGATTCAAACTTGACCTAGAAATGATTTAGACAAACAAATCTGACCAATTTTCATGATGGTTTGGCAGTAAATGTTGGAGTGTTAAAAAAGGTTTTCTTTAATTTGACCATGTGACCATCATTGGGGTTGAAGTAGCATTGTCCACCGAGATTGAGTCCAAGTGATGTTTCAGTTCCTATGCGTAATATTTGGTGGTGAAATTGAAGTCATAATCCCCACAGGTGAGTTGTTTTTTTGGACGTTGTAGCATGATAAGGGTTGACCTTATTTAAGTTTTACACATCTAATACTCCAGGTTCCGTTATCAACTGGCCTCCTTTGAACTTCTGTAGAAGGCTGCCAGTCCCAAAATAGGTATATTTCATTTTCCTAATGTCATAAAGCACAACCAGTACATCCACAGGTTCAATTGTTTGGTTGCCTAGTTTAGCTGCTGTTTTTCTCAGAGTTCTGTAAATTCTAGATTTCTGCATTCTTAAGGCTTGTCTTCTTCTTGAAAATTCTTCTTCTTTAGACTTACAATGAGCCTTCATCCCCGGTTTTAGTTTTGCGTGGGTAGTTTGGTCAACGAAGTCACACGCAATCCCTGTCAAGTCTGTTGAATCTGAAGAAGCAACGGAAATTAAGTTATTGTAATCTAAATTATCTCCCTCACTTCCCGCAATTAGGATTTGGGAAAGATTAGCTGAACACTATACTTTGGCAGCGTAGAAAAATTAAAACAAAACATTCTCAACTGCATCCAACAGTTCCCGATTAACACCATCAAGGTCTATTCAAAGTTGTTTGAACTCACAGATCCTAAGCTTCAGAAATACTCTCAATCAAGTTAAACCTGGGGTAATTCTTTCATTATGATTTTTCTGCTGGGGTGGCATCTTTAGCAACCATGCTAGGACAAGAAACGAACCTAGCCCGACATACACTTCATGTGTAGCACATTCATCCAAGACAATCTACCAAAAAGCCAGAAGGGGAAAGACCTTAATTGGAAATAGTGTCCCAAAAGACTGATAATAAACAAAACAATACAAGATGGACGATTCAATGTTACTCACTGAGAAATACGATTAATGCTTTGCTAGTCTGACAGTGTATACATACTACCAGTCATATTGTTCAGATCTGTATTGTGGCATGAACTTTGTTACAACGTCTTTAGATTTAGTCTGCCTATACAAGAAACCAAGTTTATTTAATGTTACAAATTTCTATGTGTCTTTGTCTAAGCCCTGAATCTTTAATTGTCAATCAATGTGTCAGTTAGGATTTTAACTATTTTGTTAACTGTATTAGTCAGACAAGGAATTTGTCTTGTTGCTATGTTTCATGCAGCATCTCACAATACATTCTCATGCAGTTGGATTATTTTTTACGTATTTTCATGCAATTGTAATACGCATTTTTATGCATTTCTGTAAATTTAAGGTGATATTTGCAATATCAGATGAGGAGGGTAGTGTTCTTGACTCACTGCCATTTTTTTCAAGCCAAATTGACATTTCTTGGCATTCTCACGCCATTCGATCAAAATATGCATAATAATCTAGTCATGCGTGTCAAATAAAGTCTCTCAGTGTAAGTTACCGTCTTTTCGTGCAGTTATTGTCCATTCTTTTTAAACTGGGGACCTCCAGATTAGTAGACCAGAGCATAAGACACTTGACCACTGCGCCACCCACTGAGCACTTTTTACTTAATTAGAAAAACTTATTTGTTATTGGATCAAGTAGTCCATTTTAGAAAGTAAACAAGGCAAGGGTTGATTATTATCATTGCTGCTTGAGTACGTTCTCTTAATCATATCTTTTCATACCTCAATGTTTCACCCTTTTTAGCATGTACATTAAGTTTGTGTTGTTGCATGCCACTTTTATCACTGAAACCTTTTCCACCAAAAGAGCACTTTCCACCAAAAGAGCACCGATATGGCTTTTCTTCAATGTGTGTAATCATATGGCGCACAAATTTACACAGACTCAGAAATCATTTTCCACATACATGACAAACGAATTGCTTCCTGCTCTTTAGATCTTGATTTCCACAAATCTAAAAACCTGGTTCACAGTGGATTCAATCTTCTTGTCTGAGTAGTATCTTTCTAGCTGCTAATCCATGTCTCTTTGACTACTTATACCTATAGGTACAAAAATATGGATAAAAGCTGCACTAAGTCTTATATAACTAGAACTGTATTCCTGTAAGTTTGTGAAAATATATAACTGTGAAAACAGCAACACCTTGATGCCTTGACCTGTAAGCAAGTGACTATAAATAAGAGTTGGTCATCATTTCTTCTAGATTCATTCTGTAGGTCTGTTAAAAACAAACTAACATCCACAACTGCACACTTAGTTTCGATCATCTTTGTGTGAACAAGATCATGTTTCTGGACATCTGTAGACAAGCCTGAAGCAGTTGAAATCCTGTAGGTCAATCAAAAACCATGTTTACTAGAATTGTGTCTGTAGGACACAGATCCCACTTTCCACCTTTGTCAAAAAACTAGAGCAGATTTTCATAACTTTGCTCTTACTGAGTACAGTGTTTTAGCAATGTTTACTACAAGCATAACTGTACATGATAAAGGGAGATAATTCCAGACTAAATCTTTACCCCCCACCCACACACACACACAACGCCCCTCATAAGTGACGAATGCCCCTAAAAGAGGTGTCTCCTACTGTGTCCTCTCCATGTGCTCAATAATTGTGCCATGTAATGTTAAAATCCTTCCATGCATGACAGAGTGACCATGCAAACAGTATTCCATTACCTTTAAACTCTAAGTGTGACCTTCACCTTAAAGGTAGGGTCATGGGTGTTGTATGCGACACGTTCTCATGATGTGCTAAGCATTTGTGCCAAGTTGTTTTAAAATCCTTCAATGCATGACAAAGTTACAGTCTGGACACGAAAAAATGTAAGGACAGACAGACGGTGCGATTTTAATATGCCCACCTTCAACACTGATGTTCAAAGGAACTTGACAGTCTGATAATGGACGTGATAAAACATTAGTAACAAGCAACTGTTTTGTCATGCTTACAGAGAATGCTCCGAACATTCAGTTACATTTCACTCCTTTTCAAAACAATTACTGTAGAAGTTATAATATTTGTGAGTTGCTTATTTTGTGATTTTTCAATTTTCTATTTCTTAAAAATTTGCAAGTATTTGAATTCTCAAGAAATCACTATTTTATATAAAACAACAAATGTACAATCATTGTTTTTTCAGCATGAGTTTTATCTAGTTCTATCAAAGTATTTAAGCTTTAAAACTTTTCTTTACAGCCTCAATTTACATCTTTTTGTGCCTCTGCAAAAGCAGAAGTAAATCATACACTATACAGTCATGTTGATCTTTCTTTAGGAACAAAGCTACCTGTCATGATCCAAACAAACCCATCAAACACAAGTTATCAAGAAACAATGGTTTAACTCATGACAAAGTTCATTCATGACTGTTTACAATACACGATCCTCATTGATGTTGTCAGGAACGATACTTCTACCTTTACCAGTGAATTCAATAACGAAGATAAAACAAAATGTAAAAGAAGACTTTATTGAACATGTTGAATATTCTTTATTCTACTACTGACAGAAAATAAACAACAAACAATTAAACAAAGGTTAACATTTCATACATGTTATGCAAGTATCCTAAAACACATCCAGGCATTTGTAATAATTTCATAATGAAACACAACTTTGATCTAGAAACACAAAGTAAGTTATGAAATCAGTACATGCACATCTTAGTTTAAGTAAAACAAAGAAAATTATAGATTGAGTGCAAACACATTCATCTTTTTAGATAGTGCAAACACGTTCATCTTTTTAGATAGTGAAAAACACATTCATCTTTTTAGATAGTGCAAACACGTTCATCTTTTTAGATAGTGCAAGCACCTTCATCTTTGAAGTTTGATAAAGGTACATTTAAGATCTGCATTACAAAAAAATCAACACCTCTGTTACAGTTTGTACATTGCTGGTCAACAACTTCCAAATTTGTACCCAAGTAAGCAACACTAAGTCAAAGTAAATCTTCAGTGTTGCTATGAATTATTCACAATTCAGTCTATCATACACTGAATCTCTAAAAAAAAAAAAAAAAAAAATACTTCATGGACTTGATGAATCCGATTATGAGCTGTGCAGGACCGAAATAAATCAATATGGCAGTTCTTAGTAACCCTACCTGCCCTATATTTATTTTTAAGGTCCAGCCATTTCTGAATAATTGGACAGCTTCTTTCTGAGCAGAGTTACCTTCGGAATCCTGGACCAATGATTTAATGTCAGGCACCAGGCAGGTAGGCAAACAGTTCGCCGGCTGCTCACCAACCAGCAACATCAAGATGGACCATTCTATAACTTGAGCCTTCAACTCTTATCCTTGAAAGCCAATACCTTATAACCAGGAGAGAATTTTTTGTACTGTAAGCTTTTCTCGCATAAATTACATGAAACTTAGTATTGACAAGTCTGTCATTTCACTGAAAGTCTACATGTATTGCAACTCTTATGCTAAATTTCTACAAGAAGGCCAAAATGCCCCTTTATTGCTCACCTCAGAAAACCTTCAACATAGACGAACTCTACATGACTAAAGAGGGATCAACATCAATATACAAACATTCTGATCAACTTTCATCATAATTGGGCACAAAATATGATGCAAGTATATAGTGTTCACATAGTTTTTCTTTGATTTAACATTAATTATGCTGTAATCCTTGACCTGTGATCCAATTTTGACCTATAGTTTATTAAGACAAACCTTCTGGCAAGGTTCTAACAATTGGGAACAAACAGTAGCCTGTAGAGTGTTCAAGGTTTCCGTTAGATCTGACCTGGTGACCTAGTTTTTGACCTAGATATATTTGTGGTCTTTAGAGTGTTCATAGGTATTTCTATGACTTGACATGGCCATTATAGCATTTATCAAGACAAAAATTGCCACCAATCTTGATGATTGATGACTGCATAATGAAAGATGCCATCTCCAGTGTTCACCAAGTAAATGTTGACAGACAGAAAAAAAGACAGCTGACAGACATCAGGCGATCCCAACAATAAAATTGTCCGTCTTCAAATTTGGATTGTACTATTAATAATTTGAAGGTAAGGTTTAAAGCTGTTCTTTACTGGACAGACTGGTTGAAAAGTACATGGCTTTCGCTTATTTTGAACATATTTTCATCGAACACTTTATTTAACTAATAAGTAAAACTCTGATACATCCTTTAGGCATGTTAGGCTAAAGTATCAATTTCTACTAGGTATTTTTTTTCTGCCTGCCACATTTCAAACCAAGGGCAAAAACGAATGAATGCGTGCTGACTTGTCTAGTCTATTTGTATCAATGTATATTTTTTTGAAATTACAAATTAAACATTTCATGATTTTTTAAACACTCAGGTCTGGCTACGAAAGCATTTAAATGTTATATATTTCTTCAATGGGTAATTACCATTAGTGGCCTTGATATAGGTACAAGTAAAATATTTGTTCCACACATGCACTGATTTGCGATATAATTATGAATAAATGCATCACAAAATTTCTTTACCATGTTTACAAAACCAGAGGGTGGAAGTGATCACGTGGCCTTGTTTACACGTTTTGTACCCAAAGGAGTTTGCTGTTTTTCTACTTTCAATATATCGTACCTACCTAGCTCCAGTGAACAACTTCCTGTTGTCAAAAATATGAAATACTGCAGTGATGTAATTGTAGTTTTTCCTTTACTGCAGAGGGTATGAACTAAGATTTCAACAAAAATATAATCACCAACATGTCAGGGTCAACTTCCTTGAGTTTACAAAATATTAGAGGTGCAACGATGCATCTCAGTAATTCTTTAACTTTCTTGGTTCACGGCTCGCCATTACCAAAAAATTTGGTTCGGTATGGTATGGCACAGTATCTACTGTTTGTATCAAGTGTAAAGGGAAGTAAGCTTTTAAGAGCTCAAAAAGACTATTTTTGTTATGGCGCTTTTCATTGGCTTAGAAATATTGATTAACCAAAAATAGCGCATGATTTAACTTTAATTCAGCAAGTTTCCTTACATGTCTGCCCACTCGTGTTGAATTGAAAAATGCATTAGAAAAATTTTGGTCACAAGTTTGCCAACATTTTGGATTCCATATCGGCAGTAATGAAATTAGAGTATGAAAACCTTATAAATGCAAATTGCAGCCAGTTTCTTTTATCGTAATAAATATTTATGTCCACTTGTTAAATTCCGATTTTAAATCCATTCAACTTCTTGGAACAGTAGACATATTGTATCAAACCGTTATGTATCGTATCGCAACTGTGCAGCGTGATACGCATCATAGCGTGAAAAAATTTTAAGAGTATTGTTACACCTCTACAAAATATGCAATGACACAACACTAATGTGAGTAGAGTAGAACAGAGCTAAAAAATACTATGGGCACCTTGTAGTTTTATATTGCTAAATCTGGAAAGTTGCTGCCTGAGACATGGTCAGTATAACAAAGTGAAAAGTCAAAAGAAAAACACCAAAATACCTTTTTGGAATAAACTGAAGTCACATGATCACCAATAACCTCTTGTTATAAGCTTCACTAAGAAACATTTTTCAATATGGTTTAGTACATGTATATACATTGTAACAAAATAACAATAATTCAAGAAGTTGCAGAAATGATATGGATTTTTCTTCGATCTGACATTTCCAGGCATTGGCATGTCAGTTATTATAACATCAATCTTGCCTGTAACCTACAGTTTTGATTTGTACGTATTGATAACCAATGGACACCTTGTGTCATGTTTATTCAAATGAAATATCTTTCCGAATCTGAAATTTCCTGCCCAAGAATCAGTCATTTCTGCAAATTTCTTTTTCTGAAACAGACTGCAAATAATTAAGAACAGGGCTCTCTTTTTTTTCTTTTCACTTCAAGATAGATCACACACTGTCATGATTTGATGATGATTTCTCTTAGGGTATTTCAAAATTAAGTCATGCGTACAAGAGAAACAGGTTACCATTCCTAAATCACAGGCAGAAGCATGTCCATGTATATACATGGAAAATTCACTTCCTGTTTCAATAGTATCTCTGTGTGTCTTATATATAAATACTAAAAATTACTTGAAATATCTAAATATAGATTGTTTAACATAATAATATTATCTTGTATTTCTGACACCCTGACCTTAACTCCATTTAACAATTAAAGGCATTATAAATTGTACACTTCACTTTAAACAAGAGCTGTCACATGACAGCACGCTCGACTATTCGAAAGCTTGTTGGTAAAATGGGGTTTTTGTCTAAGAACAGGAGTATTGTGTAATTGTCTATAAGAATTAAGGTCAAAGATATGAAACTTGTTCAAAGACCTTTGTAAATGTACATTGCATTCAAGGCCTTACTCTGGATTCTGCAAGCCAACTGGAGGGAGGATGGGGGGGATAATTTCAAAGAAATACATGACCTTGTATATTTGATCATGAATAATTTTGTAACTTTTCAAAATTGATATGTATAGAATTAAAAAAGCATGACCGCTTCATGCTGCATAATTATTCTATGACATTTCAAAAGAAAGCCATTTTGAGTATTTCCATTTTAGTCTGGAAAAACTGTGACAAAATTCTAAGTTAAAAAGGGCATAAATATGTCAAAAATCAAAAACATTGGTGAAGACGTTGACAGTAAATACGTTCGATAGTATTCTATCTTTAACAAAACATTCAAAGTTAAAAAGGGACACAAATCTATCAAAAATCAAAACAGAGTTATGGGGATTGTTTCCTCAGGTGTAGATGTTGATAGTAAACATATATTTTGAGTTTCAAGTCAATACCTTATATAGTATTCAAGATATTTGAATTTACAAAAAAAAAATACCAAAACTTCTAAGTTAAAAAGGGGCATAAATCTGTCAAAAATCAAAACAGAGTTATGGGAATTGTTTCCTCAGGTGTATAATGTTGATGGTAGACACATGCTTTGAGTTTCAAGTCAATACCTTATATAGTATTCAAGATATTTGAATTTACAAAAAAAACAAAACCAAAACTTCTAAGTTAAAAAGGGGCATAAATCTGTCAAAAATCAAAACAGAGTTATGGGAATTGTTTCCTCAGGTGTATATGTTGATGGTAGACACATACTTTGAGTTTCAAGTCAATACCTTTGATAGTATTCAAGATATTTGAATTTAAAAAAAAACTTTAACCAAAAATTCTAAGTTAAAAAGGGGCATAAATCTGTCAAAAATCAAAACAGAGTTATGGGGATTGTTTCCTCAGGTGTAGATGTTGATGGTAGACACATACTTTGAGTTTCAAGTCAATACCTTTGATAGTATTCAAGATATTTGAATTTATAAAAAACTTTAACCAAAAATTCTAAGTTAAAAAGGGGCATAAATCTGTCAAAAATCAAAACAGAGTTATGGGGATTGTTTCCTCAGGTGAAGATGTTGATGGTAGACACATACTTTGAGTTTCAAGTCAATACCTTTGATAGTATTCAAGATATTTGAATTTATAAACTAGAGCTATCACTAAATGTGATTAATACCCCCAAAAGGATTGCTTTATAAACTGAAGAAGTTCGTAGTAACATAATACCTTGCAAACAAACTAAAAAGAGATATTGTTCTTAGAAGTTCCTCTCATTGTGCTTGACCATTGTATGAAGTTGTATTGAATTCCAACTTGGAGTTTTCGAAAAAATGCTCCAGACAGGGAAAAGTAACAAAGGGCAATAACACTGTAATTAGTCAAGATGGAGTTATGGTTCCTGTGCACTGCACTCCCTCTCACTGTGCTTGACCATTGTATGAAGTTGTATTCAATTCAAACCAGAAGTTTTCAAGTTATGCTCCGGACAAGGAAAAGTAACAAAGGGTAATAACTCTGTAATGAGTCAAGATGGAGTTATGGTTCCTGTGCACTGCACTTCCTCTAAATGTACTTGACCATTGTATGTGGTTGTACTGAATTCCAACTAGTAGTTTTCAAGTTATGCTTCGGACAAGGAAAAGTAACAAAGGGCAATAACTCAGTAAATATTCAAGATAGAGTTATAGTTATTGTACACTGCACTTCCTCTGAGTGTGCTTGATCATTGTATGAAGTTGTATTGAATTCCAACCAGTAGTTTTCAAGTTATGCTCCGGACAAGGAAAAGTAACAAAGGGCAATTACTCTGTAATTAGTCAAGATGGAGTTATAGTTCTTGTGCACTGCACTTCCTCTCAATGTGCTTGACCATTGTATGAAGTTGTATTGAATTCCAACCAGTAGTTTTCAAGTTATGCTCCGGACAAGTAAAAGTAACAAAGGGCAATAACTCAGTAAATACTCAAGATAGAGTTATAGTTCTTGTACACTGCACTTCCTCTGAGTGTGCTTGATCATTGTATGAAGTTGTATTGAATTCCAACTAGTAGTTTTCAAGTTATGCTCCGGACAAGGAAAAGTAACAAAGGGCAATAACTCTGTAATGAGTCAAGATGGAGTTATGGTTCCTGTGCACTGCACTTCCTCTAAATGTACTTGATCATTGTATGAAGTTGTATTGAATTCCAACTAGTAGTTTTCAAGTTATGCTCCGGACAAGGAAAAGTAACAAAGAGCAATAACTCTGTAATTAGTCAAGATGGAGTTATGGTTCTTGTGCACTGCACTTCCTCTCAATGTGCTTGACCATTGTATGAAGTTGTATTGAATTCCAACCAGTAGTTTTCAAGTTATGCTCCGGACAAGGAAAATGCAACAGACCGCCCGACCGACCGACCGACCGACCAACCACCGGGTGACTCCTATATACCCCCCTAAACTTCGTTTTGGGGGTATAAAAACTTTAACCAAAATTTCTAAGTTAAAAAGGGGCATAAATCTGTCAAAAATCAAAACAGAGTTATGGGGATTGTTTCCTCAGGTGAAGATGTTGATGGTAAACATATAGTTTGAGTTTCAAGTCAATACCTTTGATAGTATTCAAGATATTTGACTTTATGAAAAACTTTAACCAACGCAGACGCCGACGCCGACGCTGGGGCGAGTGCAATAGTCTCCTTATTCTTCGAATAGTCGAGCTAAAAATACATAGAGCAACAAGGCCAAACAGACGTATAAAAGGAAACAAAACTCATAATTTCCACCAACTGTTTTATATCTAGTTCAAAACAGAACAGCACATGGTCCTTTCTGGTCCGTCACAGAACAAGAACCAAGACTTGTGTGTCTGCTGGTTCCAAGTTCAACACAGACAGAAGGAACATGGGAGTCAGAATTCCCACTTTTTCATCTACACAACCAAAAAATTCCATTTCTAGGAATATCAAATTTCCATCTTGTATATCAAACAGTCAAACCTCTCAAAACATCATCTCCCTAGAGCAACAACTTCCCTCAAAAGATGCACGTTTTCTTTCTCGCTGCGTCAATTATTAAAGGAACAACCTCTCAGAACAACACCTCTCTACAGCAAACATGTTAACTGAGTTCCCAAGGGTGTTCACTCCTGAGATGTTGCACTGTTACCTTTCACTGTTTAATTTACAGCTGTAAATGAAGGTAGACTGACAGCTTCTTTTCATTTACAACCAACTCGGGACGGAAATGAAAAATGAAGTACATTCTAACTCCAGTTCCGAGGTTGTTCTTTTCACTCTTTCAAAGTGCATCCCAATCAGAATGTTTCAGTGTAGTTATAACAGAGATACCACTTACCTGAAATTAAATCTTGCAGGTGTCGTGACAATTCTTGAGCAAAATGTACATGTATCTGTCAACATTCTGTACCCAACTTCATATACTTAACATTAAAGCTGCAGAGTTTGCAGTAATATTGACGAAAATCGAAATCATGTACACTGTAGCGCCCATTTGCAACACAGTCTAGATGGAACTGTTGTACATTGAACTACATAATCACTCCGAATGATATTTTTCTGGTATACACAACTAGACTTCATCTGATGCTTCCTGTTTGATTAGTGTTTTTGAGATGAAGCCCAGACAAGCTAAAGCCGGACGGACATGGGAACTTCAGCATGTTAAGTAGCTATGTTACGTTTTTCCAGTATTTACGTATCTAATATTTGCCATGTACAATGGTACAAGAAATGTTTAGCCACATACAGGAGCCCATCCTACAGAATGAATGGAATTTACAATTAAGTATTGTCTGCTATGGATTGTTCAGCGATATAAGTACCCATTTGTAAGCTCAAACAGACAAACAGGTAAACAGACAACACTGCTAAAAACAGTACGTTATCTGCCAGAGAGGACAGACACATTAAATCATTTTAAACTGGCTAACAGTCTATTATCCTGGAGTTCAATCCGTGATGGGGACAGCTCTGATAAGCTACCAGCATCGTAAGTATGTGGAGTATCAAAAACAATTACAAGTAGACTGAACTTGTTTAGCAACACAGCTTAAAGAGGAACAGTATCCTGTAATTTTTCCTATATAACACTTTTTTCATAGGGCAGGTTCTACATGTAAATACTGTGCTACAATGTAACATAAACCGTTAGCAACTTTCACGGACCAATCAATAATAGTTATAGTTTATACACATGATATATCGACAAAATGGAGCAGTCATGTCAGCGTGTCAGAAATACAGCATTGTACGAGCCTCAGTCCTTTATATTGCAGTCTGCTGACCATCGTCAATCTCTAAGCTCATGAAAACTCTACACAGTACCAGTCTGCCAAATTTGCCTGATTTGAACAATCTTGGAAGAGGTCCAGTACATAATGCTACATTCCAAATATCTATGAAAGGTCTGGGCTTTGGGGTTCTAGACAAGAAGAGTTTTGCCTAGATATAAGCCAAAGTAAAATCAAGTGACATCCGGGCGGGGTAAATTTTGATCCGAGAGTCATGTTTTGAACAATCTTATGCCTGGAAAACTGACTCCCTTCTTTCAAAGTCATTTACTTCAAACAAATACAAATGGATCTAAAAATTAAAATAGGCCGACCCAGATTTCACAGGACCCATTCTCAACAAGAGGGCCAAGATGGCCCTATATCGCTCACCTTGGTACAAGTCCACTTGCCTGGTGGAAGATCACTAGATAATGTTATATACCAAATAAGTTTTCCTATATACGCCTTTGTAAAACAAATGATCCCCCCCGGGCAAGGTCAATTTTGACCCCAGGGGCATAATTTGAACAAACTTTGAAGAGGTCTACTAGGCAATGCTACATGCCAAATATCTATGCTCTAGGCCTTGTAGTTTCAGAGAAAAAGATTTTTAAAGTTTTCCCTATATAAGCCTAGTATGTAAAACTAAGTGACCCCCGGTGTGGGGTCAATTTTGACCCGGGGGTCATAATTTGAACAAACTTGCTAGAGGTCCACTAGCCAATGCTACATGCCGAATATCTAAGCTCTAGGCCTTGTGGTTTCAAAGAAGAAGATTTTTTAAAGTTTTTACTATATAAGTCTATGTAAAACAAGTGACCCCCGGTGCGGGGTCAATTTTGATCCGGGGCTCATAATTTGAACAAACTTGGTGGAGGTCCACTAGCCAATGCTACATGCCAAATATCTAAGCTCTAAGCCTTGTGGTTTCAGAGAAGAAGATTTTTAAAGTTTTTACTATATTTATAAGTCTATGTAAAACTAAGTGACCCCCCGTGCGGGGTCAATTTTGATCCGGGGCTCATAATTTGAACAATCTTGGTAGAGGTCCACTAGCCAATGCTACATGCCAAATATCTAAGCTCTAGGCCTTGTGGTTTCAGAGAAGAAGATTTTTAAAGTTTTTCCTACATAAGCCTAGATGTAAAACTAAGTGACCCCCCGTGCGGGGTCAATTTTGATCCGGGGCTCATAATTTTAATAATTTTGGTAGAGGTCCACTAGCCAATGCTACATGCCAAATATCTAAGCTCTAGGCCTTGTGGTTTCAGAGAAGAAGATTTTTAAAGTTTTTCCTATATACAGACTGTATTCCTATGCAAAACTAAGTGACCACCCCCACGGGGTCAATTTTGACCCAGGGGTCATAATTTTAACAATCTTGGTAGAGGTCCACTGGACAATGCTACATGCCAAATATCTTAGCTCTAGGCCTTGTGGTTTCAGAGAAGAAGATTTTTAAAGTTTTTCCTATATATGCCTATGCAAAAACTAAGTGCCCACCCGCGCGGGTCAATTTTGACCTGGGGGTCATAATTTGAACAATTTTGGTTGAGGTCCACTAGACAATGCTACATGCCAAATATCTAAGCTCTAGGCCTTGTGGTTTCAGAGAAGAAGATTTTTAAAGTTTTTCCTATTTGTTGCCATAGCAACCAGAGTTCTGCATGGAATGGAATTCTTTGAACAATTTTGGTAGAGCTTCATGCAAGGAACATTCCTGCATAGTTTTATCAACATTGGCCTAGAGGTTTCAGAGGAGATGTCATTTGAATCAAAATGTTGACAGACGACGGACGACGGACAATCATCAATCAGAAAAGCTCACCCTGGCGTAGCCAGGTGAGCTAAAAATCACTGGTCTCAGGCCAGTAGACAACCTCACAATATTTTAAACCATGGACTAATAATCTTTCTTAACCGTGTTACAAAACATTTTTGAAAACACCCATATGCATTTAACTTTTTAAGACCAAATATTTTTCACATAATACCAGTGGCTAGTGTAGAGCTTCCATTGAATAAGAATGATTGACAGATGGTCTATTTACAAAATAAAAGCAATTTCACTTACCGTATCCTTGGCCAGTCATGTCACCCTGGTTCCCTGTAGCACCTGTGGGGTCAAAGTTCATTCCCAAAGACATATTAGGGTCCCAGTCATCCTGTGGTATAGCTGGTCTTCCGGGCTCTACGCCTGTTATTTCTAAATCAATTTCATTTTCAGTTAATGCTTCCATTTTAACAGTCACATTAGTATCTATTTCACTACCTCCTCCACGTAGTCCTTGATTGGTGGATGAAAGAATATTGGAAATGTCAGAATCTGGGCCAAATCCTTCTGATGGAGGTTCATTATGTATTGTAGAATTAGAGGATTCCGATCTAAGATCATCGTCTCTTTCACCAGATTCTGGTTTAAAACTTGCTGGAGCATTTGATGGGGAGCTTGAATTTCCTGGTTCATCCTGAGTTACAGTGTCATTTTCACTTTCAAATGTTTTAACATTTGCTTCTATTTTAATAGTTTGTGAATTGTCATCATTCGTTGAAACAGGACTTGGTTCCGTGCTTGTTCTTCTAGGTGGTCTAGTTGTTGGATATGGTTCATGCCTAATACCAGGTGATTTAATACGGCCACCTCTTGGAGTATGTGTCATTACTACTGGGTGCGGATGTCCTGAGCCTGGAGGCATTGGAAACCTAGGTGATCTTGTTGGGTAAGGTCCTCTACGACTTCTTTGTCTCTCTGTGGCCTGTCTGGCCTGTTCTAATGCTGCTTCGGCCTCTTGCCTTTGCTTCTCTTGCTTCTGTCTGTGATGTCCTACAATTAGCAAACAAACATTTAGCTACACCATCCAAACAGATAGGGCCCCGCCTGTCTTTTATTGTGATGGGTGAGGAAATGTTTTATATCAGTTATCAACATAAACATGATAAAGATAATATGAGGTAATAAGGCAGGTTATTTAATTTACCCCCCCCCGTCACAATACTTGAAACCATATCAAGCTGTCAATTTTAAATAGATAAAATATTTGTTTTCCCAATACAGCAAACAGATCAAGACGGTCTTGGTGAGGTGAAATTAATTGGTTTTTCTCTTTTTTCCTCAAAATTTTGACTTTCCTGTGGACAACCAGGACAGAAAAAACCACTTGTCCACCTGTAAAAAGTCCTGCTAATCTTTCAGTGATCTATCTGAATGACTATTATCAAATCTGTGTATTTACATGTAGATACAGCGAACCTCAGATATTATATATAGAAAACAATTTTCCATGGTTCCGAGGATTTGTTATAACCGAGTTTTATTGCATATGCTATGGTGAATGCCTTGGGGTCAACTTCAAATCTTTTTACGGAAGGTTTTCGCAAATGTGATGACACTGGCAACAAATTTTCAGTAAGATTAACCAAAGCATCATGCCTTACGGTTCTGAAAAGTCTTTTTTATTTGTTAGCAAAGAAAAAATATCTGAAATTAAATAAAGCTTCAGGCTTTACGTCAATTCAAAGCATTTAAAAAACGCCAACATTTGGCACCGCAGATTTAAATCACCATACAGTATATACATAACAAAGAAGCATCAACTTTCCTGACTGCAGAGCCATATTAGAATAAAACATTTTTGCGAGGTTTTTATTTTCGCAATTGAAGCACTTTGCGAAGGCATCAAAGTCACTAAAATAACAAACAGTGATTATATCTTTAAACAAGAGCTGTCCATAAGACAGCAAGCTCGACTATTGTGGGTGTTTGCTAATAAAACAAAACTTTTATCAGTATAATAGCAAAACAAAATTCTGCTAACTATTAAGTATAAACTAGGAAAGTTGAATCATAAAAAAAGTCAAAATCTATAACTATAGATTTAATTTTTGGTAAATTAATTGTTTGATACAAAATTTACCCCTGAACACTACTGCTAAGTTTGATATAACTACCATAAGTGGTTAATGAGATATGTGCATGATAGTACCTTGCATGCAAAACTTTAACCAATTTTTCAAAGTCAAACAAGGGCCATAATTTGCACTAAATTTAAACAAGAGTTATCTGTCTTGACTGTGTGACACCTCTAAAGACATTAAAAAAGTTTCAAGTCAATATCATTAGCGGTTACTGAGATATGTGCATGATAGTACCTAGCAGGCAAAACTTTAACCAAATTTTCAAAGTCAAACAAGGGCCATAATTTGCACTAAATTTATACAGGAGTTATCTGACTTGACTGTGTGACACCCCTTGAGACATTAATGAAGTTTCAAGTCAATAATATAAGTGGTTACTGAGATATATGCATGATAGTACCTAGCAGGCAAAACTTTAACCAAATATTCAAAGTCAAACAAGGGCCATAATTTGTACTAAATTTATACAAGAGTTATCTGCCTTGATTGTATGATACCCCTAAAGACATGAACAAAGTTTCAAGTCAGTATCATTAGTGGTTACTGAGATATGTGCATGATAGTACCTAGCATGCAAAACTTTAACCAAATTTTCAAAGTCAAACAAGGGCCATAATTTGTACTAAATATATACAAGAGTTTTCTGACTTGACTGTGTGACACGCCTTGAGACATTAATGAAGTTTCAAGTCAATAATATAAGTTGTTACTGAGATATGTGCATGATAGTACCTAGCAGGCAAAACTTTAACCAAATATTCAAAGTCAAACAAGGGCCATAATTTGTACTAAATTTATACAAGAGTTATCTGCCTTGATTGTATGATACCCCTAAAGACATGAACAAAGTTTCAAGTCAATATCATAAGTGGTTACTGAGATATGTGCATGATAGTACTTAGCAGGCAAAACTTTAACCAAATATTCAAAGTCAAACAAGGGCCATAATTTGTACTAAATTTATACAAGAGTTATCTGACTTGACTGTGTGACACCCCTTGAGACATTAATGAAGTTTCAAGTCAATAATATAAGTGGTTACTGAGATATGTGCATGATAGTACCTAGCAGGCAAAACTTTAACCAAATTTTCAAAGTCAAACAAGGGCCATAATTTGTACTAAATTTATACAAGAGTTATCTGACTTGATTGTATGATACCCCTAAAGACATGAACAAAGTTTCAAGTCAATATCGTACGTGGTTACTGAGATATGTGCATGATAGTACCTAGCAGGCAAAACTTTAACCAAATTTTCAAAGTCAAACAAGGGCCATAATTTGTACTAAATTTATACAAGAGTTATCTGCCTTGATTGTATGATACCCCTAAAGACATGAACAAAGTTTCAAGTAGGGATGTAATCGATTCAAACGATATCGATATATCAACGATAAAACACTTTCGATTCGATATCGATTGCCGTTTTGAAAAATCGTATATCGAATCATGTTATACCGTGTAATGATCTACAGTTTCACATTCTAAAATTCCATCAAAACTCAACCGGAATATAAACAATCACTCTACCCAGAGTTCTGTGGTTTTTCTAACGAATGATAATTTAATGAAATGTGGTCTCATAGGCAAATATTTTTCAGCACTGCAAGGGTTATTATATATTATAGACCAGAACCATATGTTTAGCACAAATAAAATCAAAGGATTTGGTAGAAAATGTAGTCAGTGACTTTTTTACGCCCATGTATCGATATATCGCTGTATCATCGATATTTCTAAATCGATGTATCGATACAAAAATTTTAATCAATTACATCCCTAGTTTCAAGTCAATATCATAAGTGGTTACTGAGATATGTGCATGATAGTACTTAGCAGGCAAAACTTTAACCAAAGAAGACGCCGACGCACAAGTGACTGTAATAGGTCTCCATATTCTCCGAATAGTCGAGCTAAAAATTGGAAAATCACGAAAAAAAATCTTGCAAATATAAAGACTTTAAGTACTACAATATATAAATTATAACAAATCCTTTTAGCAACTCAGTGTTTTTTTTCAGTCTGAGGGGAAAGGTGGCGGGGCCCGTCAGGAGGGGAATTTTTAGTCATTTTGCCAGAAAAGGGGAATTTTTTAGGAAATGTATAAAATATACTGTTTAAAAATGTAATTAAGAACAAAAACTATCAAGCATGTTAATGACATTATTCTTTTGCCAAATATAAAGAGAAGACATAGGAATTTAACATAACAAAATTTTATATAAAAATACTGGTGTCAGGAACATAACTTAGCAGCATTGGTGTTTAAACACATGTGAATAATATGTAATACTGCTATTTTCAATTGAAAACATTGTATTGGTATCTTTTTTAATCTTTGGAACACCGTTTTCATTGAAAAAATAACAAAAATCGGGGTCGCGAAAATAGGTGACAAACGAAAAATCGGCGATTTTCGGCCGACTATTTCACATGTAAGGTATCAAATTATTGCAAGAAATGATTCTGAACCGTTTAAATTTATGAAAACATGTTTTTATAACAAGTTTGGCCATCTCTTGATTAAATAAATCAAAGATTTTTTTCAACATTTTTAGGGGAATTTTTTGTCAAAAAAGGGGAAAAATATATATTAATTTTGGAGGGGAATGGGGCCGAATTTCGGCCCCAAAAAGGCCCCCCAAAAAAACACTGCAACTGTAGAATAGATTTAAACCTCTTACTTTTGAGACAGAAGCCAAGGAACTGTGATTTAATATCCTCATGATCGTCTAGGAAACCCTTTCCTGACTCGGAACCAAGATGGCTAAGTGTACCGTCTGCCACACTGGCTGTGAGAATCACAGACTCCTCATCTGTCGTCGATGCTAACTGCTCAACCTTTGGAAACAATAAATTCTTATCATTGAAAAGAACATTCTTTTTTACTTTATGCTTTAATATCTTTAATCTTTGTTTCAACAGAACTTTGACAGTTATTTGAAACGGACAGGTAGTTTACCTACACACGTAACGATTGTTTCTCAGAGAGACCAGTACTAGAGACCCACTCTCTATCAGAGCCTGCCAACTTGCACACATACAACATCACATCTGTAGTGACCAGCTTCAGCTACAGCCTTAGCAATTTCAAATCAGCGACTTTAACAATCCGGGTCTGACCACAGAGACAGGTCATTGTTTTTTTGTAAAAGTTGTACAATATTAACACTTAAGTTACAGTAGATCATAAAACAACTTGAATAATGACATCAACTTACCAACTGTTGAATCTGGCTTTTTAATACTGCTTTTAAAATGACTTTGTAACCTGGGATATCTTTAATCACTTCAAGATCTGGTGCTGCCATATTGTCTCAAACTCTTGTTTCAAATTCTTGATAATTAGGACATAAATCTTCCATCCAAATGTAATTCCTATTTTTGTTCATTCAACTTTCTTTTACCAGTAAGTTTCAGAAGTTTTATAAAAGTTGAATTTTCTAGCAATGATAGATATTCCGTCTTTGGCAGAAATATTTTCAATAGTTTTCCACTGTCCGTAAAGGTTATGTGATGGGGTTCCGTATGTCTTTCCTGCAGCTATCTTTGTATTATAGTTGCAAATGTATCTTCACTGTTTTTTAATTCATTTGGGTTTATTCTGAAAAACAGAAAGTAAAAATTATTTCCGTTTTTAATACTCAGTTCTTCATTGACTTAAGAAAGCATAAATACCAGTACACCTAGGGGCGAGGGCGTAACCTTTCAGAAGTTATTGATCAGACAAGGGCTCTTTTGTTTGACAAGCAGGAGAATTAGCCCCGGGAGGGGGGAAATCACATGATTTTTTAGTTTTTGGGAAAGTGGATGAAATTGACTTTCACAAAGTGTTTAGAGTTCATAGCAGCACAGATTGACAGAAACACAAAGTCTTTCTGATTCATCATTTTAATTTATGAGACTATAAGCTTTTTATTTGCCATAATTAAAGTATCTTTTTTTACAACGCAAGTTTTGAGCAGGTCAGAATTTTCACCACTTGGCCACAATCTTGCTGATTTGACAATTGTCACGTAGCCAATCCCTAGTCCAAAAAATTGTACTCAACGGGTGAATATCGTTATATTTCTTGATAGGTGCTATACAGCACAGATATCTATAAAATGTCCATATGTAAAATGGGTCTGTGTTTGGAGTCAAATTATTGAGACTAACCAATCCAGAGCATGTTTCGAGAAAGATCTCTGTGACAAATTGTCGCCTATTCTGATAGAGGTCACCAGGCCAATTTATAAAAAAAATTGCAATTGCGCATAAATTCAAAGTTTCAGAAACCAGGACTACACTGGGGCTAGGCTAGTCTATTTCGACTTCGAAGGCAAACTGAATTTATAGGCTGATATTTTATAGTTGTTCACCTTCTACGTCTCACTTTGAAGTCTCATATAGTAGGCATACACCCCAAATACACTGTTCGTTGGGCACTTACCACCGCGCTATTATCCAGTATTTCAATATAGTTTCATTATAACATGATAAAATAAAGGTAAATGATGACACTAACGCAGATCCCAGCTCAATTTACCTGTCTACACACGAACACCAACCACTTAAATCCGAAATATTCATCGTACATGTATACAGCGGCCATTTTTAAAGAATCATGGGAATTGTATTACGTCACTACGTAACCGGCAGCCGCAGTTTATTATCGACTAGCGTGTGGCGTATAATGAGGGGAACACACCCAAAGTGACATAAGTTTAAATTATCAAAATATATTTATATACAACTCGTAGGTTGATTTATACCTTTATAATATATAGACCCTCACGTGAGTTCACTAACGTCTTTGTGATTTGAATTTTCTAATGTATGAGATAGTTACACTTTGCTCTGTTGTCTTAAAAAATGAATGTTACATTAAAAATGCATTTTCTTGCGCGAGTGACTTTGTATGATTGACAAGAAGTCCAAAATGGCGGCATATTTAAAGTGGTCCTAATGTATTGGGAGCCAGATTTAAATGAAAATGAACATTATACTTACGAGTTTTGTGCATACAAATTCTTGTAGATCATAACGATCTATTGAAATTAATAAAAGCTTTAAAAAGCTAATAACTATTATGGAAACACATTTTTTCAAAATAAAATTCAGCGTATTTTTGTGTAGATATTTTAGTATCAATAGTTGAAAATTGCGATAATTTTTTTAGATTGCCGGAGCGGGAATGTTGTCTTTTTTGTATCACTAATTCAGTCAACTGTTAATATGGTTGTCTTAAATAATTTGATATGTTCAATGGTTTATTAATTAATTGAATCATATTTTAAGACTACTCTAACCACGTGAATAATTATCAAAATTTTATATACATTATCGTTTGGTTTGAGCATTTAATTAATAGAGGACACTAAATGTTTGTTTGAGGTGCACATGGAATATATCTGAATGAAAAGTGATACAAATCTGAAATTTTCACGAATGCTGAACGCAACTGAAAATGCAAAATTTTATCAGTTTGAGTTGAGATACATTTTATTTACACCCAAAACATATCACTTTCCTTTATATTTTGTGCTAACTATTAAAACTTAAGCCAGGTTATTCATATACAGAAAAGATAAAAGTCCGACAGACCTTGATCACCCACACTGTGACTGATATGATAAATATGTTATCACTATATTCCACTGACAGATCACTAATTTCTATGAGTTAGCTTAAAAAAAAATATTTTTAACAGTCCGAAAACAACATTTTTTCCAATTAGAAGAATGCTTGAACTATGAAGACAATTAAGAAGGTTTATATGATGGTTAGAATTTCACATTCTAATTAATCACTGTTACATCTGTTCCGCGATCCTCGTCTACTGGTAACATCAAGTTTAAACTTTATTACAAATTGAATAAAACTTAAGTCACATTCATTATAAAATCTAGTTGGAGTGATGCATTACAATAATGTATTGATTATTTGGAAAATATTGTGATGTTGTTAGCGGGCATAACAATGGAAACCAAATTTGGTATCCGCGTTCGTCTGTTCATGGTGTCCGTTTACATCTGTGCTTTAGTGGAAATAAATGACTTTTGTGCATGCAAAATTGTGCTTCTTTTGATTTCTATAATGTTATTTGTTGAATGGTTAGTAGTCTAATTATTTTTTGGTCATGTTAGTCTATCAAGTGGTCAAAAACTAGGTTTACAAAGTATGTTGTCCTGTTACATCCGTCTGGTGTCCGGCGTTACATTCGAAACAACCAACAAAGGTCCATAATTCATGAATACATGGTTTGCTAATTGCAACATTTTGAAATGGCCAAAATGGACTGATGCATGTTGTAAACACTTGTAAAATAATTAAATGAAAAAGTGGACACCAAAAATTTCAGGTGTAACGTTCAACCCTGTAAGCCAAATTCTTGATCATATATATCGGGGATACTTTAAAAATTCATTACAAACGGGGTCATTCCTCTCGTCGGATTTCTGCCCAGTTATGAGGACTTTAAAATTAGGCGTAGAGTGTGACAGTTATAAAATATCAGATCTGTGAAAGGGGTCACACTGAAACGCCAAATTAATTAGGCTAGGGCTAGGCTATTTTGTTGGAAGTGTCTCCAGGTCTGGGTCCGGATCTCGAGACTAAAAGTCTCCAGGTCCGGGTCCGGATCTCGATACTAAATGTCTCCAGGTCCGAACCCGGACCCCGAGACTATCCATATATAGCTTGTCTCCAGGTCCGGGAATTTTTCATCGTTTACTTTTGTATGCATATACTTTGTTCAGATTTAATAAAAACATATTTATCTTATTGTTGGCTCAGGGATCACGTTTGAGGGCGATGTGGGCGAAATAGTCGCCGTATCCTCGGCCATTTCGCCGTAATCGCATAAAAAAGCGAAAACAAAGTCGCTCTATCTTCGTAAACACGGACAATGTTTTCGAGTGTCAATCTCGACACTGCACTGCCTACTCGCTACCGATTGTTACATCAGCTTTCATTGGTCAATAAAAAACAGTAAGCCAAACAAAATCGGCGAGACAACATAGCGATTTAAAGTTGACATGTGCATTTTGACATGTATAATGTTTATTGTCAATTTGATAGTTGAGTAAACATCGATTATTAAACGGATTGCTTGATTGGGAACAATGAGGACCAATAACACATGCTTACAATTAAACTGGCTCTTTTCTTTGATCGTATTGACACGTTTTATTTATGCAAAGAATATCAGACACTGCTTGTTTAGTTGTTGACCGTTTGCTGCATTTTTTTTCTCGGTAATCAATTCATTAATCGGCGATAAAAATCAGGAAAAAGAGTTTTTATAAAATATTTTATGCAATCACATTGCATTTCACTGTAAAAATGTTGAAAAGCTCCAAGGAACCCACAGAACAATATTATCACTCAAGAATATATTTTTTTTTTCTTTTGAGGCCCTATATGGGTAACAAGAATGTTTATTAATTAGAAATATTTTTTATGAATAAAAAAAGTTTGTTTTATGCAGTTGTTTAAGTATGAAAAGGGTATACTGATTTTACATTAAACGTTATCAACGCGTTGTACAAACTTCTCCCTGTTCTGAAAAAACTTCACCCTAATGTCTCTGGAGGGAGAAGTCACTTCTCCCTATGAGTCTGGGCTAGCGTGATCCCTATGGCTATGAAAATATATATTATCATTCGTATTTTGTATTGTTATCTTCTTTTCTTTTCATAATATATTGAAGGTTTCATGTTATAAAATGTAATTGTACGTTATAAGAAGGAATTTTAAGCTTTACTCTGCGTAATAATACATTGTTCCTTTAGCTTTCGCAGCTGTCTGATCACGTAGGTGGATGCGAACATTAATTGGCATTTATTTAGAATCAAAATGTTGTTTGCACACTGCTCACGTACTGTCCAGCCTTATGAGTAACCTCACCTCAGACGGACAACAATACAAACAGTCAAAGATCATCCAGTAGGTGTGAACTTTAATTGCTCCCGATTAAGACGAATCAAACTTTATTTGTTCAGGGAATTTAATGAGTAACTTCATCTGTGAAAAGAACAATACAAGCGGTTCATTTAAAAGTTATTGAAATTGTTTTTCTATAACCCGAAGTCTCTGTCAGTTCGTAAAAGTTTATTATCCGGCCAAGATGGCACACAAATTTCTTGTTGGTGAAAAATTTAACGACTTTCTGTCTCTGGAAATTAAATTACGGTAGATAGTCACATGTTGCTATATAGTAGAAGAGAATAAAATATTGTACCAATCGCTTATGAGTTGTAAGATTTGTGAAATAAAATTTGCAGGCCTTCCAAAGTCACCCAATATATTTATTATAAAGTTAAACTTATTTCATGAAAAACAATTAAAATTTTTAAATTATCTGTAAAAGATAATTTCTAAGGTATTTTCATGAAATTTACAAGCTTGACATTTATTACAATCAAACAATATTTTTTAAAAATTTTTCCTTTCCATTTCCACACGCTAAGCAGATGATCATTTCATCCCTAAAAACGATGTCACTTGTAAATTTATATCAGTTTACATCCAAATTAGATGATAGACATCGGCTGTTCCGTTATATTTAGGTCCGCGTATATACGTCATAGCTTACAGGTAAAAACATACCATAACAAATTGTGATCGTATCGATAAACATATTCTGTTTTTCCATTTTAATGTAATTGCCAGAAAATGACATTTTAAATGATTTAATAAGCTGAGCATATAGCTGAGTTTGTATGAAATAAACTACCCGGACCTGGAGACAAGCTATATATGGGTAGTCTCGGGGTTTGGATCCGGACCGGGAGACTTTTAGTCTCGAGATCCGGACCCGGACCTGGAGACACTTCCTATTTTGTTTATAACACAGGAAGTTGATATTTTGTCCAAAAAATAAAAATGATCAATGTAGCCTCTACACCTGCAAGTTCGTGTCTGTTAATCTTTAAACCTGCGCATGCGCACTAAACGGAAGAATCTTGAACTAATTATTGACCTTTGTTTCCTTTCAAATACTAGTTGAATTAACTGCAAAACCATTTTAACATTAACTTGTTTACAACATGTATTTTTTATCAAAAAACAAATTTCACCTTTCATAAACAGAGTTACGGAGAATTGTCCTATGAGTTCGTGAGGCGTCGCAAGGCGGAATGGTAATTTATTTTCCCAAAATGGTACCTATTGCTTACTGACCTCTTGGGTGCTGCTAAATTTAATTGTTTTAATGAATATTTTCACAAAAACAAACATGGAAAATGAGAACCCTTCTTGCAGATTGTTTTGCTGGTTGAAATAAAGTCTGCATATTGGGGTTGAACACGGTGAATCTCGGAATATTCTAGATGTTCCCGTATTTAATTTTGCAGATCGGGGCCAGAGCCGGATAATATATACCTAATCAAGGAAAACAGGACACTTTTTTAAAAATTAATACCGTAAAAAGCCCACAAAGTATCAAAATATTTAGTTTCATTAATGAATAATTGAAAATTAATTGTTTGTTTAATAAAGAAACCCTCGAGTGCCCCTAATGCTGAGCAAGCGCATTCATCACCAGGTCACGTGATGAAAACTCCAGGTAATGGCTAAACAACTTTTGAATAAGAATTCCCTAATTATTTCGTAAATTTTGTGGTTACCATGCAAAACTAGATACTAAATGAAGAATTTGAGGTACTTTTTCATGTTTTTCATCATGATTATGACAGTAATTAATGCATTTTTTGGCCAAAAATCTTTGCTTCTATGTGCAAGGGAATGCCTCTAGAGAAACTTGCATACAATTCGGACACGTGCTGTACAAGCGCTTAGCAGTAAATGACGTCATATTTAAAAACACGAACTCGCAGGTACACACGAACTTGTAGGATTCAATGCTATCTTGCGAAAAAAATCACCCCTCTAATATATATAAACACAAGGAATGCAATGCCTTCCATACCCAGGGTTTCCGCTGCCATTCGCCATTTTCGGAAATGGCGAAAAAAAAATGAACGTGGCGAAAAAAAATTCTACGCTGGCGAACGTTTTTTTTTTCATAAACAAAATAAACCTATATCATCAAGGCATATTATCCATGCGCTAATCGTATAATTGGGCGCCCGGAAATAGCAATATACAACCTAATTGGTGACCACGGTATGTTACGTAATTGACACGTATTCAAAGTTGATACCTACTTTATCTCTCGAGCTGTCAAAATAATTGATGCTTGCATCATCGCCAATCATCGGCGCGGTAACGCCCTTGTGTGGGCGGAGCAAAGATTAACGCAAAATTCTGCCGACATTTATGTAATTGTCGGCAGCTCTCACAGTCGGATCGTCTGAACAATGATTAACCCTCGGCGTCTCAATATCAATAGTTAATTATGAATTAAATCAAAGGACGTTCGCAACGGAAATTGTCTTGGTATAATGTTGTAAAGTTAAATAAATTTATTTGCAAAATTCTCGGCCATTTTTCGCAGTCGAATCGAAGAACAATAGCTCAATACTTATAACTAAATAAGCCCAAAATAAGTGCCGACTTCGAGGACGGGAATGTTCTTCGTAATAAACAAACTAATTAACTTTTGTCAAGAAAGTTTAGGCATTTTATTGTTTAATATTGAAAATCTTAGAGCATCAAAAATCGTTAGATTCAAAAAGAGGTTACAGGGCACTTTTTTTGTAATCCAAAAATGTCCTGTTTGACGGAAAATTTTCCCTTGAAAAGTTGACAAAAACTTGAAGATTTGATAAATGTACCGTTAGCTTGTTTGGAAAACGTAACTTTCTATCAATTAAATCATTTCAGAATGATTTCTTGCGATTATTTGGTAAGTTACATGTGAAACTGTGATACGAAAATCGTTTTTTCACCTATTTTCACGATCCCGTTTTTTTATTTTCTTCAAAGAAAACAGTGTTATAAAGACTCAAAGTACAGATATAAATACGATGTTTACAGCTAACGACTGTATTTTACTACATATTTAAATAAAATGATTTATATAAATTATCTGTGTTTATATTAAAAAAAAAACATTTTAAAATAAAGTTGGTAGAGCTAGTAATATTAGATGCTGATATGACTGTAACGAATTATCATGTACAACAGACTTTGCTTCTTTATTTGTCAAACTACATGTCAGGAAGAGCTTTGAAATGTGTTTAAAATGCTTGCTTCCAGGCGCTTCCGAGGGACGAAGACTGATTTTTTTCAGAAAAAAAAAACTTGTTCAATACATATGACAGGGCATTATTAGCTTCCAAAGCCACAAAAATTAGTGTATATCTGGCCTTAACACAAGTTGTAATTCAGCTTATACAGGTATTCAGCACACTTCAAATGGTGTCTTGTTTATCTGTGAATTAAAAAAAAGCCAAGAGGAGGGCGGTGGGGGGGGGGGACACCCCTCCCGGAAACTCCCCTTGCATACCGCTGTATATATTGCATAACGCTGTATATAATAATTGTGGCCAAAAAAAATTAAGGGCCAGTGGAAACCCTGCATACCCCACTCACTTCTCCCATACAAGAACATTTTTTGTAACAAACTGACAACTGGGTTTTCTGGTCTAGACAGTTAAAGTGTTTAAAATTATCACAGAATCTGTCCTTACCTTTAATTTATCGTTGTTTTAACTACTCAAAAAGCATCTCTTTCGCGAAATTTTCCAACACGTCGACTCCATGTGCTGACGTCAGAGATTAAGAAAACCCAGTTGTCAGTTTGTTACAAAAAATGTTCTTGTATGGGAGAAGTGGGTGGGGTACGGAAGGCATTGCATTCCTTGTGTTTATATATATAGAGGGGTGATTTTTTTCGCAAGATACATTGATCATTTTTATTTTTTGGACAAAATATCAACTTCCTGTGCTTATAAATTGTAACAGCTATGAAAGGTAGAAAGATCGTTGAAATATCGTAACGCATTGGTCTTCATCCTTTTCAGTTTGCAAACATATGCACAGAACCTAGCATTTTAAGCACTCTTCAGGTTAAAAAGTCGCAGAGGCAACCCAGCCTCCCAGGCAAAATTATCTGGGAATAGTCTGCCAACTCAAATAGGCTACTTTCCATGCAAATTGTTTACATGATAATTTATGTGCATATATATGGTTTTTTTCTTTAAATGCAGCTAATAACTGATAAATAAACAAAGACCCTTACGGAATAAATGACAAAGAACTTTAGTGTAAACTATTTTCAGTGCACCGACGCCATGTCTGTTGTTGTTGTTGTTGTTGCGCGCCATCGCTGATGCCGGGGTCCAGCACGGGGGTTTGTATTTAGGTTGAATACCACTAATAAATATATTACATATTAAATAGTTTCATAATAGTTTTTGTGTCTAGTCAGCCTATGTGTTATTAATTCTATTGTTTTACATTGTTTATGTCAACATCACACGCATGTAACATGCCACAACAATCTGACTAAAGTTCACGATCTTCTGAAATAGCATAGCGGTTTTGAGGACATGATTTTAATCAGATTGCATGCCACAATGAAGACTAAAAGTATCAAAAGTATCAAAGTTCGCTCATGGCCAGGATATGGAATCTATTTCAAGTCTGTTCAACCTAACTTTGGACCACTATTGTTTGTAAGTTATCAAATATAATTTCATTCTATTTGTTTTACAGTCTCTCTACATACATTTTTAAATTGAAACAAAATATATGCTCAACATGTATAAAAGTCATTGACAAATGATATTACGGACCCTGTTTTAACTTAACATGGCAGAATATCTAAAGTCTTTAAACACCTTACTTTTCTCTCTCCGTCTGTCTCTCTCATCTCCCGATTCAGAATTAAGGATCTTATTAGATAGTAACCACATGCATTAAATTACTATAATAACTGTCATGTTTCTGTGTATGATGCGTTCGTTCGATGCCTAGAGGCATTTAAACTAGACTACTTTACAGCTTTATAAAGTCACTCAGTTGATTTGAAGATTTAAACTAACTAAATAAAATACTTTTGTGTAAAATCAAAGATCATTTAATTTAAAACTTAATTAAAAACACTATTCTGTTCTTCTTTCACATTCCATACTATCAGGGGCGTGGCTTCCTATAGGCACTGTAGGCACGTGCCTACACTTTTCTCCCAAAAATGAAAAATACAAAAATGCCAAAGATGCAATAAAAATGAAGAGGGTATGGGGTATGGTGCGTGTGCAGCTAATCAATATCGTGAACTTGTATAATAGCGAAATATTTCGGTATTGTAGTTTTACTTTCATGACAAAACAAAGGTTTAAAGAACAAGTTCAATGAGGCACGGTTGCGAAAGCAACCGGAAGTAGGACTGGGTTCAATTGAATTCAGTTTGTTATTTCGTCTAACATTGGCAATTCTAGCGTGATGATACTCGTGACGCAATGTCTTGTAACTGAAACATAGTTGGATTGTCTATTGTACCCATTTTCATTCTGGTATTTCTGATATTTACGTGTTTGTGTAACACAGTTTTAGTGTTTGAAATGACACTGATTTTCATGATTTATAGAACATACAAGCATCTTACTACTCTTAATTGTGTCTGCATGTTTATTTTCTGTGTGTCACTTTTTTTTCCTAATGATTTTTCTAAACCACGAGAAAATTGTTTTACTAGTTATGTACGTTTTAAACTTGAGTTGTACGCGACACGTCGTCTTCATGTGCTGAACATCTGTGCAAAGTTATTTTAAAATTCTGCGATGTCTGGTTGTGGGTCTTGCACTCGACATGTCGTCTTGATGTGCTGAACAGTTGTGCCCAGTTTTGAAAATCTTTCAATGCATGACAAAGTTACAGCCCTGAAGCGAGATGGACACACAGTCAGACAGACGGTGCAAGTTTAATTATCCCACCTTCAGTAAAGCCTATAAGTCCGCCGAGTTACGACTCGATCCGGTAGACAAGAATAACCACCGAGCAGATTTCGTGGGTATGTTGTTGGCGCTGTAGATATGATGAACAGTGTTATTTCTGATGGTTAAAATGTGGTTAAAATGTAAGTTTTTATCATTGAAAGTGAATGGAAATCACAAAAAGTCATTGTGCAATAAGTATTTTCGCTTCGATGTATTCAAATATAGTGCTTATTTGTAATCACATTTATGTAAAAATGCTGTATGAATGTTCACTCACTTAGCTGGCCAAGAGTGCAGAATTTCCGAAGGAGTATTTACAACACGACACACCTCCTCTATTTTAGTATTCAATTATAATCTCAAAATACAATTCTCAAACAAATTATAACTAAATGATCATTGCTAATCTTAGGATATCATCTCACGTATATTGTTTCATATGATATACTTATCTAAACAGGACAGAGTAAATTAGTTTATAATTACACTAGCCCATGCTGAGTACGACCTTATCAGAAAATAATGGCTTAGATATCGGTGAAAATTATATGTTTAATGTCTGATTTGTAACAGCCGTATAGTTTATCTATCTTCTGGCATGATTACTGTTCATTTAATTTTCTTAAAATTTGATAAAACATTGTTATTAATTTCAGTTTACTTTCATAAAGAAAGGGGGATCTGATATATTGTCTTAGTCACTCGGCGTTGTTCTATATCACAAGTATATGGCAGGGGCACACAAGAGTAAAAATAGTAATAGATCTACATGTTAATTTACGCGGTTAGTATTTGTTCTTCAAGAATAATGTTAATGTTTAATATGTTCGGTAACGAAGATGCTAAGTTGCGATTTCGGTGAAATGTCGCTGAGAACAAGCCGTTTTCGACCCCAAAGAAGGCGTCTATAAACAAACAAGATTTGTACCCTTGTATTTAGCATTCGCAGAGTACTGTTGACAATGTCACCCATATCATCATAGAAATGCATACTTGTGAATATAGCACGAGTTGATGCAAAATCTCTGATTATGTCAATTGAATATAAGTATAACGATTACATGTAGCTCAAATTGATGTACATTATATGGCATTTATGTATAAGGCTACATATAAAAGTCCGAGATCTTAATATACAAAACTTACAACAGTATTTTTTTTTTCAACATAATCACCCTTAATTCCATCTCGATATAAGTGTTCTTCCTGAACTGCTTAAAAGGCTTCATCACCACAAATGAAATCGTTGTCACTGTAAAAATGTCAACAAGTTTGGGAAAGATGTAAACATCCGATGATATTAGATGAGTGGAATACGGGGGATGTTGAACGAGTTCAAAGCCGCACTCAGCAGTTGCAGCAGATGCAATATTCGTAAGCAAAAGGATACATGCTGTATCATTTCCCGCATTTTAAATATTCTCCTTAATATCTCGTTATTCATTAATATAGTACTGTCCAGTGACATGATGGCTTGATCTCTCTGAAGAAAATCTACCTTGTTAATACCATTGCAATCCCATAATACTGATGTATCCTTGCCTAGTAATGTCGTCTACATGAACCTTTCCGGTGGTGATGCCTTGATGTTTCCAGCCTACTCAGTTGTTTGTCTGACATTAACATTCTCAGAACCTATATTGCAAAAAGTTTGTTCATGTGAAAGACAGCAGACAAAATGAGCTGGAGGGAATCAAAACTCATTCCTATAGTATTAGCAATATGCTATTCTTTAATTCATTACCATACGATGTACAACATCAAATTGAATTTCGGTAGTGGCATCTTTAAAATGACCTGACCTGGGATCATTTTCAGTGCTGGTTGTTGCTTGAATTCAGCAGCCCATTTCTTTACAGCTGAATATGAACAATCATCACTTTAAGTGTATTTTTCACGCCTTCGTGGATTTCTTTTGCTGACACTCCTTTCATATGCAGATATAGTTTATTATCGCTGCTGCGATGCGGGATTAAAAAAATATTCCAGGGGAGAATGCCCAAGAACCCCCCTAGAAATTAGGTGCCTACACTTACATTTCTTTCAAGCTACGCCCCTGACTATATGTTTTATTCAAAGCGAAAGCCGGACATCAAAGATAAAAGCCGATTAGTATATTTAAACTGAACAATATAATGCTTTTGAAAAGTTGGCGAAAGAAAACTTGATGAAAATTTGAAATTTTGTGAACATTGTATACTAGTCAGTTGCTAATAAGGTTCTGTTATACCCGACTCGGAATGTTTATTTTCTCTCCAAATATTTCAACAATCAACAAAAACTAAAAATAATAAGGTAGTTGTATACTACTTTATGAATAAAACATATAAATCCACTAGATACTCTGGAAAGAGTAATCGGAGCCTCCTTTGGGCCTCAAAAAGGAACCACTTGTTTACCTGCACTCCAAAATTTCCGTAAGGCACAAGTAGTGTTTGTTTAACAACAGACACATTGAGTCTTTAAAAGTGGCAAATAGGTATCTGTATTATTAAATGCTTTCCTCAAAGGTAGCGATCGAGTAAGCAGGACTTATTGCTTTGAAACTTACAATACTTATTTACCATTATTACCTCCATCAACAGACAAGCGTACATAACTCTGTCAAAGATTTTATCAAAATTATGGCCCCCTTTTGACTTAGAAAGTACATTGAACATGGTTAAGTTTTTCGTACCACCCCACTTTATTTCAAAGCATTAGAGATACTGAAACTTACCATACAAGTTTATTTAGCACCATAACTATAGTGGATAACTCTTTGAAGGTTTTTATCAGAGTAATGGCCCTTTTTCGACTTAGAAAATACATAGAGTCTGGGTAATATGCACTAATTGATTTAACCCTTTCAGATATTGCTATGAAACTTGGAATACTTTGCATCATGACCCCCATCTGTGGGCAAGATAAAGTAACTCTGCTAAGGATTTTTTAACAAAGGCCATTTATTGACTCAGAATCTCGGTTAAGTTTTTCGTACCAGTCGACTTTTTGACTTAACCGTTTGAGATATTACTTTAAAAGTTGGAATACATGTACTTGATTACCATCATGATCCCCAAATGTAGGCAAGAGAGGGTAACTCTGTCAAGGGCCACTTGCGATTTAGAAACTTAGTTAAATTTTTTCATACGTGTCCACTTGTTGACTTAACCATTTGAGATATTACTTTGAAAGTTGGAATACTTATGTACCATCATGAAACCTATTGACCGCCAAATTTTGATAAAGGGGATCAAAAATGACGTTCGTTATGTTTTGTTCGTGCTTTTTTCCGACATATATTTTCTTCATGGAATCAAAAGACTATTGTTACGTTTCTTCGATAGCGTACTCTCGGATAGAAAAATGTTTCCAAGTGTAATTTGAATTTAAAAAAGCTGTTGCTTTTGGACGATGCTTATTCTCGACTTAGCATCGACACTCACAGCAGATGTGAAAAAATATGGCCAGTCATAAAGGATGACAAAACTTTAAATGATTACTGTCAAGGTTTTGTAAATAAACCAGTAAAGATAAAATCGAAATAAGTGAAACAAACGTACTCTTTGTTGACTTGAATATATGTATGTAGTTACAAGTATGTTCTTCTATTTGACATGTGATACATCAAAAGTGCGTAAATGCAACACTGTATGGCGTTTAAGCTCATATAATTAGTTGCATTCGACAGACTTGCAGCTCGTACACATTGTCAGATTTGCTACATAGTACTATGAACAACTGGCAGTTTATGTATTTAATAATAGTATCAGTCATGTACATGCCAGACTAGTGTAAAAATAATTGAAAGTAATTTAAGACATAAGCTACTGTAGCGAATTTTATGTCGAATAATTCATATCATTTATGTCATGATTAAATTTGATACACTCTTCAAATTTGATTTGTTAGGCTGCAGCAGATTTTAATTTTGCTTTAAGAAGTATTTTTTTTAAATGTACTAACAACCTGTTTTCCCTATAACGAGAGACCTGTGCATGTGCTGGGCCCAAGGTAAGATTTTCATCTAAGTCATAAAAAATAAATATCATTCTAAAGACCTAAAACAAGCCTTCATGCGAAAATCAACCCAAGATGTAACAAGTGCTGGTTGTTAGTCAGTACCAGATAAAACAGAGTCCAAAAGTATGGCATTCTTACATGTTCCTGTCCGACCCCAAGAACAGGGGGTTAAGTGACATAAATAAGTAACAGCTTATTCTCTTTGATGTCATTCATTATGTGTGTCTTATTTAGCTATTTTTGGGCTTCTGTGGCTAAAATTCACTATAGAGAGGACAAAAAATAGCCGCACACAACTTCCAATTTTAGTACATCCGTATAGTTTCATTTACTGAACTAAAGTCACGTTCGGTATGCACTAACCACTTCCGGCTTGCAATAGACGTCTGCACAGGTCAATTTTTTATATACCGAACTTAAATCACCTTATGTATGCACTAACCACTTCCGGTTTGAAATAAACATCGGTACAGGTAAATTTCTGTATGAAAACTTTTAAGGTTTTATCTTATTATGATTTAAGATACTCATTTAGTGTTTATGTATTATTGTAATGAGCCGAGGGCCTAAGACGCAGCAGATCCATTCAGTGAAAAGTAAACTCAACCCTGAATAGGTCTCTGTGCCTTATATATACTACCCTAATCCCCATCAAATGCACATGGGTGTTAAATTTGCATATTATCATCATATGCGACCGAACGTTTTCACTACGTTCACCGATCGTTACACTACTTCCCCCTCCGAGAAGACTCGTCCCGAGTCTTGGCCTGGGAACTTTGTGGGTAAGGCAACTCCTGTCTGGCAGTTGTCCTCATCCCACCGCTGCCACCATTTGTAACGAGCCGAGGGCCTAAGACGCAGCAGATCCATTCAGTGAAAAGTATACTCAACCCTGAATGTGTCTCTGTGCCTTATATATACTACCCTAATCTCCATCACATGCACATTGGTTTTAAATTTGCATATTATCATCATATGCGACCGAACGTTTTCACTATGTTCACCGATCGTTACACTATCTTTGCCAGTGGGTTGCACGGCTGATTGAACTGGTTATAAAATTCTGACTGACAATAGTTTGTTCAAACTAAACATTAGCTGTTTAGTACTACCTTTTTAGCGCTGTATCATTGCAAATTTATTTTAAAATTTGAAATCTGAAACACAGGTTTGTGAAAATTGCTAATCATTTTTCATTATCTTGACATTGACCTTCATCTTGTGTTCACATTTTAACGTATTGAAGTGAACACTTCAGTATATCACTTGGGGTTGAGCTTTTCAGTATTTTACTTGAAGTTGAACATTTCAGCATTGCTTGCCTAAATTTAATTTACCCGTCCCACCAGTACATTCAGTGCTTTGATTCCTTTTGGCGTCAGTTGTTACCAATTGACTATATTACAATTAATACAGTAGACATATAAATAGCATCCCGTGGACATTTATTAACAAATAGCAATATGTAAATCTCCACCAGTGCCATTTAATCTCCAGTTACAAGGCTATTCATTACATCCGCCGGCGTATCCGCCGTTCACCGTCGTATGCCGGTATATCGGTAAGGCATTCGTTTCATCTCCGGTAAAATCCATAACCATCGACAAAAATGCAAAAAGAAGGAAATTTACAAAAACTATGTGTTTTGGAAACAATTTTATCAGTGAAAACTATTTATTCAAAATATATGTATAAATTCATACATTTTTTAAAGATATTATTACTTTTCTGATTTTATCTATTTGCTGGGACTTTAGTGGGGTCATGAAATGTATGGCCCTTTAAATTACTGCACCGGGTAGTTATTCAATTACCGTGAGTAAACAAGTGCTTGTTTGACGATTTAAGAGCCATACATTTCTCGATAACAATCAAGTAACAGATTTTTGTTAAATAAAGTTCTGTTGTCTGTTGCCATGGTTTTAGTAAATTTAGTTACTTAAGTTTCGAGTTGATGAAAAAACATGTTACAAATGTTGTCATGTTAGAATTGATCGAGAACAGCTTGCTGAACATATGAAGCTAAATTTATTCAGATTGTCTATGTTACAGTGAAATGAAAAGGAGTCCTAGGGTTGTCAAAAGGTACGTGGAATATTTTGATTTTATATTTTCTTTATCTTGATTTACAGCAGCATTTTATTTATTAACAATAAAATTTAGGTAGTAGTTGATCTACAAATTGAATATGAAATTTGATTTATGTTTTTAGTACGTACTATTTGCAAGCGCTGTAAACAACAACAACAACAACAACAACAACAAAAATAATAATAATAATAATAATAATAATAATAATAATAATAAGATTATGATTATGATTATGGTAATAATGATAATTAATTTTAGATTGAGATCGAAAAAGACATTTACTGTATTAAATAGAGTAGATATTGTTAGTTTTAAAACCAAATCAGTTGAACATGTAAACAATTTTTACCTAGATCTTTACAATGGGATCTTCTGAGTTCCAATTTGGGCGAGTTTGGGTTTTTTTTTTTTTTTTTTTTTTTTTTTTTTTTTTTTTTTTTTTTTTTTTTTTTGTTTGTTTTGGGGGGGAGTAGTTGATAGATCAATCAAAGAAAAGCAAGTTTTCGCTTATGCCTAAAAAGAGTCTATTTCCTGTAATCCTATACCGATCCTCTTTTTTACCCCCTACTCAATTTTTTATGACCCTAAAAAAATGAAGACTTTTTTAATTTTCATAGAATTTTGTGTTGTCTGTGCTCAAAAACGTTTTTTATATCTCTTCTATAAATATTTCATCACAGACCTAGTGAAAACTGAAATTATGTCGTAACTATCCATCAAATTACAAGTTCACATTAATAATAATGAAAAAAAACCCTTACCATGAAGGTGTGTTAGCTTAATTTCTCTTTTTATTATCTCATACACCTGCTTGGACACTTTGATAGCCCATATGTTACTGTATGGCTCTGAAGTGTGGGGTATAGAAAATATAAAAAATCTAGACCAGAGCCATTTAAAATAACTTAAATCCGATTTAAACATCAAAAAGACTATCCTAGCTGAACTGGCGGGGGTGGGGGAGGGGAGCTAAACTATATCAGTACAGATAAAAGTAGAGTTTTATCTTATTAGTGTGAGATTAAGAATGTAATGGGAAAAAATAAATTCTTTTGGTGCGAACTTGGAAATTCAAGATGGCGTCTAAGATGGCCGTCGTTTTGAGATTCTTTCTACATAATGGTCAGATGATTCTATTGAAGTCCGGCTCCGGGATTGGCTAAAAAAATGAACAAGGAAACCTATAAGATTAAATGAGACTTTACCTGGTTGGTAGAAAAGGTTGTGTTTACAAATGAAAAATACTTATGGAAAAATAAAATGCAATGTCTTCTGCACGCGAATGAATATTTTAGGACTGGTTATCATGATAAATAATACTGAAATCGCCATATAAATAGAAGGTGTACACATGCGGTTTAGACCCCTAAATCTCACCTGACTGAGTGGGTGGTTGTCTCCCTTGCCAAATTGTAAAAAAACTGGGTTGGTTAAGCCCATATAAAAATAGTATTTTCTGGTGTCTGAGAGACTAATCTGTTTGAAAAAAGCAATTTCATTGTTACACAATCTATAGGTGGGTATGATACAGGGCCACCTTTTGACTAGATTTATCATGTAAGTCAATGGGGAAAACAATATGAGTATCTGACCTAAAGAAAGGTTAATCCAAAGCATAACACATTGTATCAGTGGTTAAATCTAAAATATTTGACACGTTTTCTTCAGGATTGGTATAGCTAGATTGAAATTCACCAAAATGTCTTGTTTATAAAATGTATATGAACAAGAACGAAATTTATTTTGAGGATTATTTAAATTCACTACTAAGAAACTTAGCATTATCCATATGTAAATTTAGAACTATGAATCCCAAGATGCGTATTGAAAATGGTAGATCTAGATTCTGTAATATTGTGAGGGGTAATAAAATGTGTACTCTGTAATTTGAATTGATTGGGCGATGAGTTTCATTACATGTTGCAGCGTACTTACTTAAAAGATATATAAAATATGTACCAAGTTATTGAAATACACACCAAATTCTATCAAATTGGATGTACTTATGAATATCAGAAATGTTTTAAAATGTTGCATAATTTTGTAAAGTTATCTTGTCACAGTTAAGATTGGCTAATCTTGCTTTACGTCATTTTCTCATGTTTTAATTTTTGCTAGTTAAAACTGCAAAGTTCATTTGATAGAATTCTTTTCTATATGTAGATCTATTTGACAGAGGTACACATCACCTTTTCTTTTTTTTATTGTAAAAATTGTATTTGATCACACTTACGGAAACTTGAAACGTCTACGAGACGAGCGGTATTCTGAAATTATAAAGACAATGACATTTTTTCGTTACTGACTTAGTCTTATTTTTAGGTATTCACGATTTTGTGCCTTTTCAGGACAAGAATGTTATTTGAATAGAACGCATGTGCAACAGGAATGACGGAGCTATTTGATGACATAATCAAGGAAATACCCGGATACAAGGTTATACTGAAATCTGTAATCAAGAGCCAAATACAACATCTGGTAAGTTTTTAATGCTTAAAAAAGGTAAGTTTTAAATTAATTTTTACATCGATTGCGGGCTCGGGCTTTCCCGATGACTGCCTCCAAGGGTTCCGACCAGATTCCGCTGACGGGATACGAACCTGCGACCACCGGGTAAGGAGTCCGACGCTCTACCCCTACCCCGTCACCACGACATTTAAGTATATATAGATCAAATACATTGTATAGCTATTTCAAAGCTATACTAAACAAAAAAAAATATATTTAAAGTTCCACGATATTTTTGCATTAACTGATGTAGTAAAATTAATTTACTGACAGGATAATGATAGAATCATGTTCTGTTCACTCTAAAACAATGTTGATATACATGTATGTCTTTCTTTCGTATTCAAGTCGTTTCGTCATGCGAAATAGTTGCCAGAAAGCATTTCTTATTTTTTGCAATATCATTGAAAAAAAATACTGCGCTATATTTCTAACAAGTACTTTTCGATTCAAAAAGCAAAGTTATGAATGTTTTTGGTACAAATAAAGGTCATTTCTATCGGTAAGACATCTTTCTTAGAAAATAAGAGCTATTTGTAATTGTGGTCCTGGGACTCTAAATGAGCTGTATCGATCAGGAACATGATTAGATCCATTTAATGATCATGTGCACAGCCACTTCGCAATGCAAAAGCAACAGCTTAATTATTTGTGAAAGATGTTACATATCCCCAGCCTTATCTCTCGAAAACACACTGAATAAATTCAGTCTTCACTCTTAATTAATGGTTGCTTTCCCCCGATTTCAGTTTTTAAGTTTACCTTATAAGAAATTTCAGTTGAATCTATGTTGATGACCTCCCAAGTTAAGCAGCCGTCTGCCATGAGTTACCAATACTGACATATCACAATTGATCATTTTATATTGAAGAATATACCATCTCTAAATTGAGAAGTAACCCTTAGCAGGTGAGCATCACTGTTCCGATTAGTGTTTGTATAGTAGCGTATAATAGCGTATTCCTTCCAGGGTCATCGTTCCTGCTATGAGTTGGAAAGGAATGACAACTCTGGGTACAGTTGCCTTTTCTTCAGGTTACTCGACCCTAAAACGCCTGTGGCAGTTTGACTCGACGATTTAATCAATATTTAATTCATAAAATACATTTCAATTTGTAAACAGCACTTTATAATCATGAGCTTATTAAGATAAAGGTAACTTTGACAAAATTCAGCGAAAGGTCAGCATTTAAAATGGATACCTTAGACTTCTTGCGTTTTAAATTGAATTACTTAACCAAAACATATTGTCAGTTTTAAGTTTTATTACATATTTTGGTTAAAGATACCGTTCATCTCATACATTTGTGTTTGAATCAATATTAAAGGTGCATTTTTTAACGCTTTCACGTTATGCGAAACAGATGTCAATGTATGAGCACGATTAAGGTTTTGGAAACCTTTGTTTTCAAAGATAACGACAGAAGGTTTTTAATCGACACACTCGGGACCTTAAGGTTTGCTACAATTTGAAAATTACAGAATTACTCGTTTTTTTCCCTCACAAAACTATAGACGTTCGCTCCCTGTTAGAGGAAAAGGATTTAAAGTACATCGTGTTTTGTTTGAAGTAAAAAGTGTAATAGGAAATAAATCTATGTACATTTTACGAGTCCAATTTCATAATTCGCAGGTTTTTTAACCTACAAAAATTCAAAAATAAGTGACACTTCACAGTTAAATATGTCTGTGGTATAACGGTTAATTAAATCATGGTTTTTCTAAATTTTAATGACTTTGTAGATTTTTAAAACAAATCAATGCTAAGAGAGTTTAAGGAATTGAAAAAATTTAGTGGATGCTTAAAAAATTATGAAAGCTAATATGCAACAATTCAATACATTTCAGTTATACTATTTTGTTTCTTTTTCATAATTTTTAAAAAGTATCGATTTTGTCTATGGTGTTACACCATGGAATTTCACACCTAAGACATTTCAAGCTTTTATCGGAGAAAATGTTCTAATGTCAGTTTTGTGTATTTTTGTATGCTTGGGGGGATGGGTTTTTTTTTGTGAAAAATGTTTTCAGACTTATGCTTATCACTGCACAAAAAACTACGTTATCCCCAGAGCAAGAAAAAAAATAGTAGAGGTTGCTTGCGGACATGTTCATTTATTTGAAAAACCTTGAACACAGTCTGTCATCGAACATTTCCGCCATGTTCTTATAAAAAAGGGTTAGTGTTTTTTTTGGCTTGCATTCACGTTTCACCAGACACAAATTTTTGAGACACGACTAAAAATAATTTTTTCGTTGATATAAAGTATTCAGTTTTATATTAAATGGGTTTTCTAATTTTTCAAACTTGTTTTTTTTTTTTTTTTTTTTTTTTTTTTGGGGGGGGGGGGGGGGGAAGAAAGGGTTTTTTTTTTTTTGGTTTTGGTTTTTTTAAATGAAAACAATAATATAAACTTTTATTAAAGTGATATTACTGTTCAAAATGACCATCAACATTTTAAATAAAACAGTAATCAGTGATGTATACTTCTAGAATAATAAACATTCCCATAGTTATAATCCAAAAATAACGATCTGTATAACAGTTTTATTCACATTGAATACAGAGGAAATCTGTAAAAAACTATTTTTTGACTATCCTAGTCAAAAATAAAAAAATCCACCCTTTCGGTAATGTAAATCTTAACTTGTATTTGACAATAAGAGAAATAATTTGGTAAAACTTATTTCTTATATGTTTTTAAAGCATCCACTGTATTGTGAGCATTTTGAAGGGTAATATAACTTCAAAGGGCAAGTTTTAATACTGATTGGTATTAACCCATTAGAAGCTTAATAAACATTTTTACATTTTTGTTTGTAAATTACCATGCAAGGACAGAAAAAATCCGCCAATTTTGAAATTGACACTTACATGAACGTACCGTAGTAAGAGTAAAAATCCAACCAGACAATCTTTATTTCCAAATTAACGTTCCCTCTCTTTTTTGATGCGGCGAGACGGTGTTTTTTTAAAGTTAAGGACATGCGGTAAGAATCAGCTACTTTTTTAGGCCGCACTTCCTAATCAATATTTAGTTCCTAAATATAGATCCCCTAGGTGCAGTTGGTCAAACATAATCGTTTTAATTCAAGTGAGTTACCTGATTTGATAAATCAGATTACCTTGTATCTAAAATAGTATACAAAATTAACATGTTACCTACATATATAACCACAAGTCATATAGAAGTTTTTCAAAGTTGACGAATCTGTTTTTCTACAACGTAGTAACAACGTTTATTTTTCGCTCGGTCGTTTATTTGACGTTGTAGTTTGACGTGCTATATTTAGATGTTGGAATTTGGTCTTCCGCCTGACGTCAAAATCCCGTTGAACTACCGTCGGGACGCGTTTTGAGCGTTTGTTTACATTGGTCTGAGAACCGAGTTTCGAAAACCACTTCTTATCAAATTTTGAATTGAAAGTATTAAAATCTGAGAGGAAATTTTAACTAAAAATTGTGTGTTTCAATTGGAATGAAAGCAATGGCTAGCATTTCTTTTTTAAATTTTTGTGACACCGAGGTCAAATTTGTTCACGCAAAACCACGTCATCACGAATAGAATATTCACTGTGTTTCAATTATTATGTCCGTACGTGGCACGGACAAGTGCAGCAGTATAAACAGGAGTTGCCTCCCCTGCTAAAAAGGTTAGGAATATCCTTTACACGAAAGGCTGATTTATTTGCTGCAGGTTTTGATGGTGCTTTGAACATACGGCCTAAAACTGCAATAGTTCAAGTTTACATATAAAAAGATAAACAGGAATGATCGGCTTCAAGATAAGGTCGTACCTTCCTTTCATATTATTTTATAATCTTCTACCAGCCTGTCTGAAAGGCGTACATCTGTAGTCTTGTTTCCTCTTTCAAAATAAGTACATGTCTTTACATAATGGTCCACTGAACTGTTCAAATATAAAACCAAAACAACAAACAGTTTAGAAATTTGTCACCGTACCAATACCAAAAGCGAATTAGATGACACAATACTTTAAACGTCTTTATGTTCGCGAGTTGCTGATTTCACGAGTTTGGGTTAATCGTGATGTGGTTCATTCTTAAAAGTTAGCAAAAATTAAGACATCGCGAATAAATAACGTTTACAGTTTTTGTAACCTTCAAACCAGGATTTCAAGGAGAAAAAAAATCGCGTTCGAGCTTTGATGTTCGAAACTTGTAAGAAGAAAAGAAAAATGTGATGTCATTACATGAAAACATTTCTATGACGTTACAAAGGGTGTCAGTCATGGCTATGCCATCACTAGATGACACCTTTATTAGAAACTTTAAACGACCATTAACCAAAAAGTCGCCAAACTTTAACATTTTTGCATTTTTACATTTTGAAAGATAAAACAAATATATAGAAAAAAAGTGTAGCTCTATAGAATGATATGGAATTATTTTACAAAATTAATGTGTCCAATCAAGAACAATATTTTGAGTCTGAAAGTTTGACCAGTTGGTAGCCGGCTAAAATTTCGAGCAGACTACACGGATGCGCGGGTTGGTCTGACTCTATTCTGGTTGTAAAATCGTACAAAGCTACTAAAACGAATTTCGTTAGGGAGCTTGTCAATTAAGTTATCGATATTCGCTAGAGTGTTGATGTAAAATCACTTTTATCTTTAATTTGAGTACAAGCTGTCGCGTTATGAAACTATTCAAGGCCCCAAAATACTTTGTTTGTTTTCGGTGTCTTTGCCAAACAATTTAAGGTTGTTCGGTCAGCCGGTTTTTGTCATATCAATTTTTTATTTTGCCATATTTGCTCTAAAACAATTGGAAATTGGTCTTTTGGAACATTTTCTCATAAAATAAAGGTTTGAGGTCGGCAGTAAAGAAGTGCCCCGCTTTTTTGCGGGGAAATTTTTGGGGGGTTTACCGGGACTCCCATCTCTGATATTATAGTTAAGATCGGTCTTAAGAACGGAAACATACATTTCTTTTGCTTATTCATTAAGATGTTTATCATTGACTTAAATAGCTCATGTATACAAATCGAAAGAAAGATATGACAAGATAACTTGAAACATGTGTTCTATTTTCCTTCTTTGTTCGTATTCTATAGAAGCTTTTAGCGGATGCAATTTTTGCACAATATCGATCCGTGTATTCAAATGCATTTTCTGTTTGCATCACAGTTGTTTTAAAACATACACAAGCAACATAAATTGTTAAGTAAAGAACGAAATTTCTTTACCTGTAGACTTGGCGTAGATAAACATCATGAACACATAAATGGACACATAAGTTGTCATGAGAAGCCAACCAAAGAATGCATAAAATAGGTTCATTTAAAGCCGTCTGATTAAGAAAGATGGTCACTTAAAGATGACATCTGGTGTAGACAGACGGTCACTTAAGGGAGTCGTACGATTAAGAAAGGTCACTTTTGGAAAGGACACGGTTGATAAAGGCAGGTGATCACTTTAAGGAAAGGTTTGATTAGGACAGGTGGCCACTTTTAGGAAAGGGTTGGTTAGGACAGGTGGTCACTTAAAGGAAAGGGTTGATTAGGACAGTTGATCACTTTAAGAAAAGGGGTGATTAGGACAGGTGATCAATTTAAGGAAAGGATTTATTAAGACAGGTGATCACTTTAAGGAAAGGGTTGGTTACGACACGTGATCACTTAAAGGAAATGTTTGATTAGGACAGGTGATCACTTTAAGGAAAGGGTTGATTAGGACAGGTGATCACTTAATCGAAAGGGTTGATTAGGACAGGTGATCACTTAATCGAAAGGGTTGATTAGGACAGGTGATCACTGAAGGGAAACGGTAGATTAAGACAGGTGATCACTTAAAGCAAAGGGTAGAATACGACATGTGGTCACTGAAGAGAATGGGTTGATAAAGACAGATAGCCACTGAATGGAAGTGACCACTAACAAATTTTCAACTGTATATAATATTACGCAAAAACTAGGTTTTGTTTGTGTTTTTGCTCTGTTTCTTTATTCTGAAAGCATTTTTGTATTATGCAAATCAGGCTACAGTCGGTAAAAAGACGTTTACCCATGATTTGTATTTTTAACGTAATCAACAATCAAACCATTAGCACGATTACACATATTTTATTTTCAAACATGAAAAAGTCTCGCTATTAAGTTTTTGTAGAAAAATTTCAAGAAGACAATTTTAAATTCATTTAGATTTCGTCTAAACATGGTTTTCAATCTGGAGAAAATGGTAAGTCATATGAACAGAAATCATATGATTACATGTAGCTATTTAGAGCTATTAAGATGCATACTGCAAAGATGTTGCATATCCAACATTACTGATATGTTATTAAGATTGTGCATTTCATCTGATGATATAAGAAATCAATAGAAGGTGTCAGGTTGAAACAATACCATAGACTTTGATACGCAGATTTTTCTCGAGCAACACTTTGTAATGCGTGCTAATAGCATTCGTCCATCGTATAAATTTTAGAATGAAGTGGTATAAATGTCTCTCTTTCCAACCCACCCTCTAGTTGTAACGCCTGTTTCAGCTGTAATCCATTTATATTTTTAACGAGCAGTTTGCCTAATCGTTTTTCACATGGGAAGAACCAGTACTAGAACCCTATCCTCCCTAAGAGACTACAGACTTTCTCACATAAAGAGACATGCTAGGGCTATCAACCCAACTGATCCCATAACCCTTTAAGCAATGAGAGGTGATAGAGATTTTAAGTCAGCGACTCTAACCACTTGACCGTGGAGGCGGTGCACACACGCACGGAATAGGTACAGAGATATGCTGGTTTTGTGCTTTCCGATTGTGTGTCTGTGTGTCTAAATACCTGGATGTCCGTGTATAAATACATGGCATAAATATGTCGCTTCCATAACTAGAGGAAAAAGTTGAGCGTCGGCGACAATAAAAAAAGGATAAGATAAACACTTAAATAATCAACAGACCCTTACTGACTTTGTAGGCACTAAATTACAGGTCAATATCATAGTGACATTGAATGCGACCAGTATGGGAATAAGTGATCGATAATATAAGCACCATTGAATACACGCAAGCAGTTGCTAATATTGAAGATAACTTACATTATAAATTCATCAAGTATTGGCGTACCATATGGTGAACGTTTGTAACTGAACATTGATGTTTGTACTTGTGTTATCCAAAAGACATCAAAATGTCGTATTGATGCGTAAATTTTAGCTCACAGGTATTGTTTTTATTAGCTAGACTATTCGATGAATACACTTAATAACTTTTAAAACGCAACCTTTTTAATAAGTCATAGATTTTAAAGGGACATTTCCTATAACTGATGCCGGACAAATATCCTCCAAAATATAAATAATAGAATCTTTGGAAGTATTATAACTGAACCTAAAAGTTTCAGCTATGTATTCCCAGTCATTATCGATAAAATCAGCAGTTTAAAATATACTGCAGTACCGTAAACCATTCAATAATCTATGTAGAGTTGTTGTTGTACAATAAATGGGTGGATGCGATTTATTACAGAAAGCCTCTATATTGATTAATCGCCATAGGTTCTTCTTTGAAATTGTATTTTTTTTATCATTTTACGTTCATTGAACACATAATCTATGTTTTGAAAATATAATCTGCTAGATGTAGGGAGTGCCCCTTTAATCAGTGCGTAAAATTGTGAGCTTTTTGCAAAAATGCAATTACTCTTGGATTTTGTTATGAACTTGTTGAATAAAACCAAGGAAATAGCACGACGCATGGTGTTCATGAATTTTCCAAATTACTCTTGCAATTACTACACCGATAGATAACTATTCATTGGCGCCGCCGATGACGGCGGTGGCCTATTATGGAATACTTTTTCCGGAAGTACATGCTAGGAGCGGTTATTAGAATGCGAAGAAAAATGGTTTTAACTGTATGCCAAAATAATACGCAATAGACATTAAAATATTGATTATACACATTTCCTTCATTAAAACGTAATTGTTTAATTGTAATGTTCCTTTTCATATCTTTTAGAAAAAATACGAAAACGTAAAACAACTTCTCCCTTATCGGTTTTGCAAAAGGAAGTGTCTAGAGAACCGGGACCGGTTCCCTAGACAGCGACCTTAGCGAACCGGAATTAATATTCGGACGAATTATTTGGCGTGTTGTTATCGGCACGTTTATTGATACAGCTATATAAACAATGCATATGTTGATTATTATTGTTATCATTAAATATGTAATTCGGAAGAGGAATATTTAGAGATCCTTCCTAAAATTATGACATGAAAGACTTAACGCAGTATTAGTATTAGAGATAACAGAATGACGAAGGAGAGCGTTTAGTTATAACATAATGAATAGCATTGAAACAGAAAGCACAATTTTTCTGTAAATGTTTTTGATTTTATGTAATATATGCTAGAGAGAAATAATTAAACCTAAATATACATAAGCATTTGCTTTCGTTTTCATTATGTCACATCCAGGCTACACCACGAGGAGCTCTGATCATGGCCCGTCGACCCTGTTAAGAGTCAGTTTAGCCCTGAAAAGGACTGTTTTCAGAGCCTCTGGTTCAGGAAGGCATGACTGATGCTGTCGGTGAACTTAAAGTCAACATCTCTTCTAAACACACCATCACGTCTGTCTAAAACGTCATTGTTCATTAACTCTGGACCATGTGACCATATTTTGTCAAGTGGGAGTTTCAACAAGGTCTTGTTAAGACGTCTGCATAACTTGTATCGACGTTGATGACAATGGAAGAGGCTCTCAAATACGACGTGCTGAACACCACAGCTGCGGAATTCATTTCTTATATCAAGTAGGGCATGGAGTAACTGATGATTGTTAAATTTTTCTATATCATTTTTACCTATCTGTATGAAGACTGTATGAAGACTATGTCAAACTTCGCCAGCTTCCACCTGCGTAACTTCTGCAACAACCCGACGACTATTAATCCTCCTGTCCCATGTGCTTCACCGCGAAATGGTAGATCATTGTGTAGACTACCATTTCGCCAGCGTACACATAGACATCATATTAAAACCGGAAGTGCGGAAGGCGAAGGAGATCAATTCGACAATCGACACAAACTAATGCAAATAAACTGATAATCCCACATTTTTCTTGTTTAAATGGAAGTATTCACTTTATAATTATTAAATAATCTATTTTCTTATCTCAATTATCTGTAATATATGCAGGAAAACAATTCCGGTTCGCTAGTGTATAGACGGATATAGGTTAGAGAACCGATTCCGGTTCGCTAAGGTCGCTGTCTAGGGAACCGGTTCCGGTTCTCTAGACACTGCCTTTGCAAAATTATAATATGAGCTTATTTTTTACCACGTGCTTTAAAGTCAGTCTCCGCGGTGTAGTGGGTAAGCTGACGACCGTCTAATTTTACGAGTGGAGTTCGAATCCCGGTCAAACACAATTTTTTAAAATAATTTTTCTTCCGTTTTTTTTTCAGCTTTAAAACCACCATGATTTTAAATGTTTTCTGCAAATATTCATAAAAATTTTCATTCAAATCAAACTAATAATGATTGCTTATCAAAAAGCTAATTTTAGCTATATAACGCCACACATGTACAAAACTATTTTCGGCGCCCTTTGATGCTTTGCATCAATGGTATTCTTGTAAACTATTTAATTAATTTGATATTTTCCCAGGCAGAGCTGTGAATATCTCGAAATGAAAGCATCAGTCAATATATGTTTAACTGTTTGACCATGCATGGTTGAAAAAGTTCATTTTTATCAATTGCGTTGAAGCTGATACTTCAATATACAATGTACTGCTTTCATTATTGAAGCACTGATTGGAGCACTTTGGATACAGAATCATTGTGGCTCTTGTAACACTTAGAAAGATTCCTTTCCGGCGAAAGTGACCGTTGTTTGTACAAAGAAAAAACTATTTGTTTCAATCGAAAGTATATACTATACATATAGAACAGTATTTTTCAATGATATTGCAAAGAAACACTTTTTGGCAACGCTTTCTAGCGAAGAATCAAGACAGGTATGAAAAAATGGTACATCCCAACATTGTTTAAGCCCGAACATTGGTGAACGTATGTACGAGTATTAAATTCAATACTAAAGAAATAAAATTATAACTGATTTGACATACCGTATACCCATGCGAAATTAAAATGTGTCGAGTTCGCGACATCATGCTAACATCAATGTTACGCTGCACCGTTCACCCAGAATTCCACTGACCGTTTTTTTTTAAATTCTAAAACATTCACCTTACGGTTATATCTTGTACAATCCGTATTTCCCTTCTGAATCAATCTTACAATCCGTTTATTAATAAATGAAATTTTTTTTGAAAAAATTACCGATAAAGTGAAATGACGTAACATATCACGCGCTGGAAATTCTGCAAACTCCCCGCAGCGGTTACTTCACCTTGCAATATACAGTAATAGAACGGAACCGCTGTGAGGAGTTTGACACCTTATGCTTCCGTCCGATATAGGTATTGCCTATTCATATTATATATGAGTATTTAAAAGGATGCTGGGACTTTAACATCGTTCAGTTTTTGTTTTTCTTGAAGAAGCAGTATGGTTTTGTCTTTACAATTTATTCTACTTCTATTTACCAAAGGTTGAGCAGTTAGCTACGACGACAGATGAGGAGTCAGTGATTCTCACGGCTAGTGTTTCTGACGGTACACTCAGTCATCTCGGTTCCGACTCGGGAAAAGACTTCCTAAGAGACCACGATGACCTTAAGTTACAGTTCCTTGGCTTCTGTCTAAAAAGTAAGGTTTACAGTTTGTCCTTTCTGATCCAATCAAATGCTTCAATTTCATTAAAAAAATACAAGTTGTAGTTTCAATATTGACAGTATCTCCAATATGAAAATTATCATTTCACTTATTTTCCCAGTAAGTGGGGATGTGACATCACTGAGCTAAGCTCCGCCCAAAGTATCCATAAATATTGTCTGTTCAAGCTGGTTATAGGTCCATACTTAGTCAACAGGAATAAACAAACTTATTGCTTCGGCTCGCTGTAGCTTTCTCATCATAAATTTGCCCATAGGTCCAGTAGTAATATGTACCTATAATTTATACTTATAATGCAAATAAAAACATCATTTGGGTTTCTGGTAACATGCAAAGGTAGGATACATGCAGGAATAAAAATGATCTCATTCTATTAAAATTATTCATTATCTAAACTTACTTGATAAATGTTTTTTCTCTGTACATTTATACTACAAATGACTGACGTCATGATTAAGATATACTCACAAATGGAGTAGGTAGGGTTACTAGAACCGCATTTATAATTTATTTTGACTTAATTATGATTCCTGTTGTCTTTACGTCAGTCTGACTGACATTGTCACGTGTCACCATCATGCATTTGAATAATAGAGGGAAGTCATAATCATACTTTTTGCTATAACAGATCATTATGAAAAGAAGCAGATTGAGAGGCAGTACCGAGAATCCGAATTTGTATCGCATGGTGCATACAACGCAAATGACTTCGGAGATTGTGAAACCTACATAGCCACCACACTTGTTTCATCCAGAACCTCGGACTCCATTTGCAACACTACCTCTAAACTTTCATCTCACAGACAAGCAGTAAAACCGTCACATGTACGGTTTGAACCATACACGAAACAAAAAGCTCCCAGACGACCATTAATAAACTTACACCATTGCCGAAACCAAACCCAAGTAGTGACACAGTCATATATGCCGACAGAAAATCATTTTGTTGATGGCGAAGATAGCGAACTGGATAACAATGCTATGATATCTGACCAAAGCGTTGAGTTCAAAGAGCCTGAACAAGAGTTTGAAATATCTCAACTGAACGCCCCAAACATCCAAACTAACGACATCGTTGACCAAACTGCAAGTAATGTCGACTATGTACCTGAATCCATTGGCAGAAAAACCAACATTGAATCCAAGTATTCTGATGCTGGTCATGCACTACCGTCCAGTAATGATCAAAGTCAGATTGAATCTACCTACGATAAGGAAGAATCTTCTGCAACTACCATTCTTCATAAACTTGACAAACGTGACATACGTGACATAAAAGATTCATCCCAGTCAAAACCGTCTTTCCAATATGAAGAAACAAGTAAAATTCCCATTGAAAAAGAAAACGAAGAAGAGAAACCTATTGAAGATAACGTTAAGAAAGAGGAAAGTGATAACAAAATGCTTAATGAAGTAACAAATCAAGCAGAAGACACAAGTAGTAGACCAGACTCGAATGGGGAACGCAAAAATGTAGAAGATAAGCACAATGCTACAATATCAAAGGTAAAGAAAGAACAGATTGAATGCGTGGACGATATATCTGAAGCTGTAACAGAATCGCCAGATAAACGCAAAGAATCTAAAAATTTACCGGTTACAAAACATGTGAAAGATTCAACTGTTGCCGTTAACATCGGTGAATCATATGTCTCCAGGCTGCGGAGCTCCAGGTCGTTACGTCGTAAGTATGAAGTAAACAACGCTTTAAAGATGTCTAAAGCTAGACGGACGTCTCGGCGACATGTAGGAAGACCAAAAGCCTATGCGCATAAATCACGTTCAGGAAGCCTTGACAAAATCTTATCTAATATGAGTGACACATCTGTAGCAAACACAGAATCTGAGTATGAAGAAATTAATTTAAAACCTTTAGTCAAATGCAATGATACAATTGACAATACTGACTGTAATATCGATGATCAAACAGCACACACAGCGAGTAAAAGTAAAAATCCCCCCTTTTCTGCGGCACGGTTCGGAGAAAGAGCAAACATTTTCAATTTACTGAATTTACAGTCTTCTGACAAAATACCTGTACAAACAAGCTTTTCAAGGCAAGACAAAACTGCACCCCGGTATGAAATAAATGTAAGGAAAGATCTTGTACAACATAAGGATTCCACATGCGATCAAAAAGAAGATCCAAAACTTATAAAGCAAGAAGCATTGTCGGATTCTGAGTCCGAACTCGAAATTACTGCAGTAGAACCGGGAAAAGTCTTACTATTCAAAGATGCGTTTGTTCCTAATGTACCGAAAGTGTCTTCCGCCAGTGGTGATGACTTGAACAAATCTAAACGTGGAAGAAGTAAGTAAGGGTTTCTACGGCGGACATCGTTATAGTGGGCATTACTTTGTTTTCATCTAGTATTTTCTTAACCTTTGTTTACCTGGCACAGAATTCGTGCTTATCATTTAGACTACACTTAGAACTTTGTTTTCTTTATGTAGAGATATTTATGTACGTAATATACACGGGTAAGAACCGGTGCGATTCAAAATACAGTGCAACATCTCAGCAGCCAACACCCTAAGGAACACAGAAATGTGTTTGTTGTTGAGAGGTATTGTTCTAGAAAGGCCGATTCCTTTGATATAACTGACGCAACAGTAGGTTGTTGCTCTAGGGAGGTGTCGTTCGGGGAGTTTGGACTGTATTAATTTATGAGATTTTGTTTCGCAGTTATTTACATAGATGATTACTTTGTGCATCTTTTTTGGAGATTGTTGCTCTAAGAAAGTGTCATTCAGGATAATTGGACTGTTTCAATTTGTATGAATTTTGTTTCGTAGTTATTTGAATAATTTGATCTTAAAATGATAATTACTTTTTTTGGAGGCTATTGCACTAGGGAGGTGTCGTTCGGGGGCTAGGACTGTGTTTATTTAAATGGGATTTTGTTTCATAATTATTTCATATTCAATCTTTAAAAGATAATTACTTTTAGAAAGTGACCCCTGATCGTGTATGGTACTTTTTTTACTGTTAACCTTATCCGATAGGCTATATGCGTAGGGGACGTTCTCTATGAATATGTTATCCCTTTAGAAACAGTGTACAATGAACAAGTAAAATTGTAAAACACGAAAAGTTGTGTAGGGCATATGATGCAAACGTAGATTTGTTCGGACTATGCATTAGTGCCAAAAGTAAAGGTAGCTGGAATGATGTTTCTAATGGTGAAAGTGATAACATTTATTTATACATCAGTTGAATCTTAAACGAAGGAAAGAATGATTGTATATAATGGTGATGATAATTGCAGTGCAAATCAGTTTAGAGTGATACAGTAGACTCCGCATATTACGACTCCGGACAAAGCGGAAATCAGGATAAAAGGAACAAATTTTCTGTGCCCGAGATTTTTTTTACTTTCTTTATATTATCTGAAAATATTATATGGATATAAATAGTCCAAAGATAAAGAACACATTTAAGTGGTCCAAAGACGTTCGTTAAAAACGGAGTTTACGAAATTTATATTAAGCTCGATGTTGAATCGCACTGGTATCGTACCAACCTTGTTTTTAGATGTCGTGAGAAATTTGTACGTTCACTGTGGGTTAAACACTTCATCGAAAGTGTATTTTTTTGTTAAAGATATAATTGATAAATATATATCATATTTTTGTGCCAGGGTGAGCTATAAGGATCGCTCAACGTCCGGCGTACATCGTACGTCCGTTCAAATTTCCTTCAAACGAGATCTCCTCTGAAGGCACTGGACCAATGTTGATTAAGCTTGGCAGGGATTCTCCTTACTTTAAACCCAATCACATTTGTTCAAATTGTTTCCATTTCATGCAGAATTCCTGTTGCCTTGAAAAAGATAATTCTCAAAAATAAGAAGGCACAGAGCTTAGACATTTGGCATTTCCATTTTCTGGTGGACCTCTACCTAGATTTTTCAAATAATGATCCTCGGTTCAAAATTGAACCCACCCCGTGGTCAGTTTATTTTACATAAGTTTATTTAGGAAATAACACATGACCTAGTGATTTGATATTGGCATGGAACATTGCCTAGTGGCCCTCTACTAAGATTGGTAAAATCATGACCCCTGGGTCCAATTTGACCCTACCTTGGGTGTCACTTGATTTCACAAAAAGGTTAAGTAGGGAACACTTAACAAATCTTCTTTTTTTTAAACCACCAAGCCCAGAGCTTAGACATATTTTGAATGTAGCCTTTTGTAGTAGATCTCTATGAATATTGTTCAAATCATTACCCTACGGTAAATATTAGCCCTTCCTGTGTTGCAATCTTGTATTACAGCCAATTGTAACCAGGTGAGCGAAATAGGGTCATGTTGGCACTCCTGTTTTTCGTTGAACCTGTTTGTTGATCTTATTGGACGCAGCATTGCATCCTCAGCACGCTTGTGCAAAATCGTAGTATTTCTTCGTTCAGTTTTGTTGTTTAAGCCTTAACCTTTGATAGTTTCCTCATCTACAATATTTACCTCCCTTTTTCTGAATTGTCAGCCAATACAAAACCATGAGGATTGTGTTTGACAACCCCCTTTTCTGTAACCTGCTGAGCCATCTGCCCGTATCAGCACCATGGATTAATTCTGTTAATAAATCTAATTAATTAAAAATTGTATAGTAGCAATTTACTTAAACTTTTCCTATTAACTTTAAAGCAAAGTTGCCTACCAATATGGCTTACCATTCAGAACAAAGGGGGGGGTTAATATTGAAGATGTGTGGACTATCTATTAGCACACTTTATTTCAACTTTGGCTGTGTAGGTTAAGAAGACATTTTTGTTTTTAAAGAGATGTTTTTCAAATAAACATGTCGATGTCCGATTGATCATGATATGGGCTCGACCATCTCTTTTGTCGCTAGTACAGCTAAAATAATTAAAAGAAATTAGGTCTTAGTCCCTTAAGTGTCTATTTTAATACTGTTATTTTTTTCTTTTAAATTTAGTCACTATCGGGTATTACTGTTTTTGAGATACATTGACAGTACTTAATATTATAATGCAGGGATAACTGTTGTAAATGTATATAGTTCTGTTGATTAAACTAAGTTGATTCTGCAAATTCAGTTTGTTTTCTTTTTTTTAACTTAAGTTTATCTACAGTAAACTCCTTATGTAACGACTTTTAACATACACTCAGTTCCAAAAGAAAGTGTGCACTTCTTAATTTTAAATATTTCAATATTTAGCAGACGTATCGGCTTCAATTTTCGCATACTATATCTAATGTGTATTTGTCATCGATTGATTGCAAAATCTAAAACGTTCGCCATATTGCACGTAAACAGATCTCAATTTTGGTACCAAATATATAGGCTTTCAGAAAAGTAGTCGATGACAAATCACAGAAAACAAAGTGCACACATTCTTTTGGAACTGAGTGTATATATCAAAACTCAGAATAGAGGAACAAATTTTCTATGCCCGAGTTTTTTTTTATATTTTAAATGAAAATGTTATATGGATATAACAAACTACGGATATAAGGTACACATTTTAATGTTCCCGAAGAGTTCGTTATAAAAGAAGTTCACTGTATTTGTTTTAAATCCACTGCTAACTTTAGTTCCCACAAATTATATCAACTTTCAATCTGATTTAATTGTAAGGCAAGCGAAATGCACATTAATCCAATGTTAAACCCATAGTTTAACACTTCTTAAACCCATAGTTTCAGGTGCCATTAAGAAGTCTTAAACCGTAGTTTAAAGTATGTTAAACAAATAGTTTAAGAGACGACCAATCAAATAAGCTGAAACCACGGTTTAAAGTGTCACGTGACTCGTAAAAATGATGTTTATACATATAAGACCTTTAACTGGGGTTCAAGACTTTAATTTGGGGTTTAACGCGCCAAGTGTACATTAATTCTGTAGAATCCCAATAGGTATAATATTCGATTATATATTTGTGTGTAAAGTAGTGCGTCACTTGACACTTTAAACCTTGGTTTCAGCTTATTTGAATGGCTGTCTCTTAAACTATGGGTTAAACAGACTTTAAACTACGGTTTAAGACTTTGAAAGACTGGGTTTAAGAGGTGTTAAACTATGGGTTTAACAGTTAAACCTATAGTTTAAAGAATTTATGTGCATTTCGCTTGCCATAAAATTGCACGATTTCCTGACGGTCCATCTGATGACGGTTCATTCAATTTCTTCTAGATTAACCAGATTTCCAATATAGCTATTTATATATCAACCAATCAGAGAACAAGTTACAATGGACTGGACCTTGGCGTGAGTCTACCTAGGTTATACTACAAACTAAACAGTGACTGTTACAGTATCATCTTTAGGATTATTTAGTGATGTTCGTTTCAAATCCATCACTTGTACAAACTACAGCGGCGCAGCCATGACGGCGTTGTAGAAACAATGAATTTGGGATCCAATCTAAACATATATTTATTTTTCGGAAATATAGATAATACTTTCGCTATCAAAATGTTGAAAGCAAAGCTCTGATTGGCTGACAGAAAGGTCTTCTGAACGTGACGTTCTATCGTTGGTACTTGGATCCTAATAGCGCAATGCTTTCTATCAGACTGATCAAAATAATGCGACGACATCAGGGATTCTGACCTTTGCTCCCGCCGAAAGGAAAAAATATGGGTTTTTTTGCATGCGACTGATGTGAGCCTTGTTTTAAGCTGAGTATTACTAGAAAGAGCTAATGAATACCTTGTGTCCTGCTTTCTGTAACTTATGTTTAAATGTGTTGTATGGTTTTGTGTATAGGTTTAACTCTCGTTCCAACCGTATTTTTGGTCATTTTCAAAGGTGGGCAGACCTAACAATCGTTCCTGGGAAGACTTGATCTGCATCATCCGTAAGCAATTACCAACTTTCTCATTTAAAAAGACACGTGGAGGATATCATCCACATGATCCACATCTGTGAGAAGTAAACATGTTTTTAAATGAAGCGTTATATGTTACGACCTGTGGCGAGCAGGCAGGTGACGTCCGCTAATTTTACCCTCTCTCTAGCACAAATACCTTATGTTAGATCAACACTTAACCTCATCAAAATGTTTGATGGAGATAATTTAAATTTGTTCAGTTTAATAAGTAGCCATATCGAATAAGACCTTCGGGAGTGATGTTTTTATTGGATGGTCCCCTAATCTGGTCATAGAGTTAATAGGCTTTACATGTCGGACAAGTTCGATAATCAACCAGATTATTTCGACCAAGTTTCTAGTTACTACCTCTGAATCAGCACGATTAACTCCACCCTGTATCTCTCTTATCACCAGTTAACCAGGTCACGATGTGAATGACAATAACATCATAGTCAAGTTGAATAACCAGTTAGATTAAGCGAAACATTCTTGGTTTACTGCCTTGGAACATGCTCGAAACTTTACGTGAAATATTTATCATACCTTGACGCATGACATTTCTTTATAATTAGCTTCAATGTTCAAGTCATTGTTGATTTTTATTCTTTTACTTGTACTTACTTATATGATTATGTATTTTCGTACCATTGCATTTACTAAACAGACTAAAAAGACTTCAACTAAAACGAGAGCGTATTTGTGACAGATTAATACTCTTGTTATGAAATAAGGTTGTGTATTTATTTCCCATAAGTATGACCTAGTCCATGAGTCCTCCAAGGGCTATAGGAAATAAAGTCTCATGGTTAAGTGTTGAAATATTGCTGGTGGAATAACATTGTCGTTGTTAAATTGTCCTCGCAGGTTTTACGTCCCTTAAGCGTGACACTGCCTTTGAGCTTGAACTGTTTGGGCATGGATTCTGCACGTCCAAAGTCCTTTTAGGGGTTTAGAAGGTATGGATATCATAAAAAAACAAATGACAGCTTAGTGAGCCCTTCCAGTTGGTTCCAGTGACCAAACTGCCTATAAAGCCACTGTTCTTATGATATCAACCTTTGTGTCAATATTGCTTATAATATCTCCGCACCTACCTTAATTATAATGATTGGTTTGAAGGGACATGACAAAATTTCTCCATGGCCCTACAAACCTTTTAAGTGGTTTATGATTAAAATGCGACCTCTTAAATGTCCACAAGGTTTATCTACAATTTAAGCTTGTGGTTTAATTTTGATTATAAAGGCTAAAGGTCTGTGTAATTTTCATCACGATTGCGTTTAAAATGTTTTCTTTATAAGGTTCACAAAGTTTGTTTTCTTTTATTTGGCCTTGTGACTTCATTTTTCCGCCGATGACACCCAATTTCAAACTTGACCAATACATTGTAATTATGGTCTGATACTTTATCTTACAACTGCAATTATAAATTAGTATATTGTTTATAGTACTAACATTGATAGCTTCTGTTTCAGATCCTGACTGTAAGGATCAAGAAAAAACTTCAAACAAAAACAGTCCGCAAACTCATTCAAATCCACGTGTATGCCTCGACAAATTGATTGGCACTTCAACACCGTATGTGGCAAAATTACGAAGATTCAAAGCAATCAGGGATACAGATAACCTTTCTCCTTCTCCTGTAACCCCAGGGTTTATTTCTGATCAAGACCGATGTGAAACACCACGTTCACCAAAGACAGAACTACTGAATCGTCATTCTGGTTTAAAGACGTTTGCTAAAAAGAATAAAACGAACGATGCTTCTTCTGAAAGAACTAAACTAGATATAACAGCTTCCGCAACACAAAATGAAAAGACTTCTGACGCAACTGAGACAGATAATGGTGCCGCATTGACACAGAAAGCTCTGAGCAATCCTAAGGCGCCACGAAGGCTGTCAAATCCATGGAAAAATAGAGAAGAAGACACTCCGTCGCCAGTATCTCTATCTAACAGTTATTCAGAGTCTGACGAATGTCATGACGAAATGACGTCAGATTCATCAATATCTGTCGTTGTCAATCGCTTCACTATGTTTGAAACAGACACTGGAAAAACAAACCGTGCAGTAAGTAATAATATAGACACACATTATAATAAATCTGAGAGATCTGGATCTGAACTGGATTTACAAATTACACATATAGAACCTGGTAGATCAAAATTGCTAAAGGATAAGTGGGAAAATAAGATTTTCAAGAGGAAGCAAGTTAGCCATCAAGTCATTGGTCCAGAGAAGAGATTAAGGTTAGCCAAACATGGAAAAAGTAAGTGCACATTTAAAAAAACTTTTATAGAATAATGCTCGTTCAACGTATTTGTCAAAGTCACAATAACTGTTGCAATTACTAGGACTTCTATTGCTATCCTTAGGTCCACACTATCTAAACTACCTTTAAAATGCTGCTCATCTCCCTTTTGCAAATCAGCATGTAAATTTATAATAATGTCCTATATTATTCTTGCGCTTCAATCAAACAGGTCAGTCTTCTTTAACGGATAATATGTGTAATGTAATGTAAAATACGGTACACTTGGAGCTGTCTTTGGAAACAGTACAGTATATCACAATGCAAAAATGTATTGTGTTGTGGTATGTTCATTTTAATTATGCCGAAGAATAGGGGTATACTGATTTGCAGATGCCGGTCGGTCGGTATGTCCGTCCGTCTACCAATTGGTTTTCGGATGATAACTCAAGAACGCTTGGGCCTAGGATCCTGAAACTTGATGTGGAGGTTAGTCATGACCAGCAGAGGACCCCTATTGTTTTTAGGTCAGTATGTCAAAGGTCAAGGTCACAGTGACCCGGAACAGTAAAACGGTTTCCGGATGATAACTTGAAAATGTTTGGACCTAGCATCTTTAAACTTAATGTGAAGTTTTGTCATGACCAGCAGATGACCACTATTGATTTTGAGGTCAGTAGGTCAAACGTTAAGGTCACAATGACCCGTAATTGTAAAATAGTTTCCGAACGATAACTCGAGAACGCTTGGGCCTAAGATCTAGAAACTTGATGTGGAGATTGGTCATAACGGGTACAGAACCCCTAACGATTTTGAGATTAGAAGGTCAAAGGTCAAGGTCACAGTGACCCGGATTGTAGAATGGTTTCCGCTCAATAACGTAAGTTAGGAGTGACTAATTGCAATGAAATTGATTATAAAATTGTTTTACGCAAAAAAACATTTTTTGGGGGTCAAGGTCAAGGTCACATTAAGTTATTAAAACATTTTTTTTAAATTTCTTTATTTTGTTTTTAATTGTATTTTAGGTCAAGGACACTTTGTAAAAATGTTTATTTTTTTCAAATGTTTTTTTTTTTTTTTTTCATTCTACAATCTCTACAGATGCCGTTTTTACGAATTTAACACTGACTTTTACTTTAAAAACTGTTCCTTTCATAGTACAACTTTTGTATCAAGGGGGACATACGTGTTTTACAAACAGCTCTTGTTACATTTGTAAACTATACCACCGTCCACAAAATATTTAAATGTCGTAATAAAGCCAAAATTTATACAGGATACCTGTTTAGCTATATGTCGTAATCCAGTTGGCTATTTACGGAGACAAGTCACATATGGTCAAATCAGCCCCGAGACAATTCCTTGATTCTAAATGTATCAATGTTGACACGAAAGGAGCCCTGTCGATCTCTACGTTTTGCAACCGTAAACTCCGTATATAACGACTTTAGATATAGCGAAATTCCGGATAAAACGAACAAATTTTCTTAGTCTGATTTTTCTCCGTCTATATTTTATATGAATATGCTACATAGATATAACATATTCCGTATACACGGAACCGATTAAATTGTCCTAAGTCTTATAGTTTTCGTTTTAAATGAGTTTACTGTTCATACTTAATAAGTGATTATGACATAAGCATATGTCTTTTGTCTGCTGCTCTAGATATTGTCTCTTTGTTTTCATATTCTGTCCATTGAAAATGTTTAATAATGAGCGACCAGTCACATGTCCTAAAACAGTGTGATAGGGTTTAAAGGTTCATTGCTAACACCAAATCAAATTACCTTTTCAATCTGGAATTGTAACAGGGAAATACAGTTTGAAACTGGCGCCTAAAACTTTACAATAGCCGTTGAGTATTTCCCTGTTTGAAATACTGCTACAGAAAAATGAGTGAATGCTTGTGTATTTCCATAGATTGAACTGGATGGTCTTTTTTTCCTACTTTCGCTTTATTGAATGTTGTACCTGAATGTTGTAAACTGGAAAACCTACTTTCGGTTTTGAAAAGACAAAATATAATGTATTATTTTTTTTGTTAAACTCAAATTTTAAACACAATATGGTCACATTCGATGCAGTTTATCGTATTTTCCCTTCGTTACAATAATTATTCCAGATTTTAAAGAAAATTCGATTTGGTGTTAGTAATGGACCTTTAATTGTTAGATAAAAGGCTATTTATAGATGTTTCAATGGATAACAGAGAAAACCGGTTTGAAATAAACCTAATAACATGTCTCAGCTAAACAAAATCCACTGTTACAACTGTTCTCGTTTCATTTTGATAGCACTGTTTCAACGGGGATTTAAGACTTTAGTTACAATAAATAGACTTAAGTATACTGAATGTTAAAAATCGACAATGAATGCACAATTTGTATTCTGTTACATACATCCATGGTAACTTATGCTGTTTTTTTTGCAGAACGACGCTTGAAAAAGTCGAAGAGCCGGAAAAGGTGGAGACATTTTCTTAAAACCGGATTAACAACTGACCCTGACAACTACTGTTACACATCATCATCCGCTTATAGTGAGTTTCAAAACTCTGATTCACATCAACAAGAAAGTCAAATACCAATAATGACTTTGACAAAGGTTTCTCTTAATTCCAAAATGAAATCATTGAGTATTAGTAACGATGAATGTCCTACTTCCCCTGACTCACCAGTTGTAAATGAAAAACACCAAGTCTTGCCTCTTGGATCTGCTCAAACGAATGGAACGAACAATCTTGCAGAGACACAAGAAAAAACAGAGGAAGCACATTTTAATGTTTGTGATACTGAAAGTCCTCAATGTCCTCCAAAACTATCTGACCATGTGTTTAAAAGTCCCGAAATAAAATGTTTAAGAAGAACGAGTACTAACACAAAAGAGGAAAAAAATAAAGATAAATCACTCCAGTCTGATACGCATAGTGATGACGGTCAGGAGGCCCAATTGTCAACCAATTCAGAAGAAATGCGTGATCAAGATAACAAACTGCTGATTTCTCATTCAAATGATACTGGAACAGAATCTGCATCACTAGATCCTTCATGTTTGGTACAGTCTACAAAAAAATCAGAAGAAGTTAATCAAGCCAGCACAAAAAACAAAATGAATGACATAGTAGATAAAGACAGTCTTGCGAATGAAACCAATCGCACAAACGTTCTTCCACTATCCGGAGAAAACGCTGTCAGTACCGAAGCAGCTTGTAACACAGAAGGCAATTCAAAGTCAAATCAATGTCATAGCAATATCGAAGTCAAGAAACAGGACAAGGACAGGGTCATAAGTAATGTAAATGTCACCGAACAAACTGCTGATAAGTTTGAAACAACCTTCAACTCAGCCGGTAAAAACAATGTTGATGAGTTACAGACAATCGAAGGGGAAGATAAAGTAGGGTCTGAAAAACTTATAGGTCCGAAAGAAACACCAAATCATTTTCAAACATATAAAAACACCGACGGAGATAAATCATCTTTATCAACATCATCCTCATCACCATCATCACCATCATTATCGCAATATTCCATACCAACAAAATTTGACCACACTAATGTATGTAAGACAACTAATACTAATGAGGATAGCACGTTAGCAAATTCAATTAACAAATCTGAACTTGTTACTGCTGGCGTTGAATATCCACAGCTTAACAACCAGCAAAAATGGTTAATTCCTTATGCCATAAATGTTATAAAAGAATCCCTTCTTTCAGTGAATACAGAACCTAACGAATCTAATGACGATTCAAAATCAAGTGAAACCCCCGTTATAGATTTGGAAAGTGGCAGAGGAGTAGATGCTTCGAATTCCAATGAAGAAGGAGCTGCTCATAAGGTGATACCAAATGAACAGCAAGAAAATCGAATACCCTCGTCTGAAAAAGGAGAAACGAGTGCTTCAACAGATGGAAGAACGGATAATGACAAAGATGAAGGAATAAGTGAGTACACTTTTATAAAATTCAAAATCTTAAAAACGAATGGCACATCCTGTAATGAGTTTCAGTGTATCAATCTAGTATCGAGTTATTCATATTCATTTTTAAATACTCTTGATAATAAAAAATGAAAAAAATAAATACTATCTCAAAGAGAAATATCTAAAACCATGTCATTATTTACTTTTAGTTACCAATGCAAGATATACATGTGACATGTGTGGAATGGAGTTTCGTTTTAGATCACATTTGACAATACACGTTAGAGTCCACACCGGAGAAAGGCCGTTTAACTGTGAAACTTGCGGTAAATGTTTTACCCAGCGAAGTGGACTAAATCGACATATGTTGGTTCACGCAGAAAATGTTAACTCCAAGTGTACATGCCGTGTACAGACGAAAAAGAAGCGAACATGTCCGAGAAAATACACGATGGAAAGCCGCTCTATGAGGCGTTTTCTGTGTTTGTTCTGTGGGAGGAGGTACATGTTGAAGTCCAGTCTAGAAAAGCATGTTGAAAATTTTCATCGAAATGAAGTATGTGGTACATGTCACTTGTGCGGAGCATGCACGGATTTAACAAAAAAGAACACGAAAACAAATATGATAGGGATTAAATCATTTACAACCAGAGAATCAAACGAGCCTAATGCTAATGAAGGATCTTCTGCATGCTGTAAACAAGAACTAAATTCGATTAGTAAAAGGGTCGGTATCAAACCAGTCTTAAAATGTAACAGGCGTGATACACAGATTGGTAACATTCCTACTGATCCAAATGGAGAAGTTAGCTGCAAAATCAGTAACACGGTGCCGGGCAAAAAGTACACTATCAATTCTATAGGCACCAGTAATTCAAACGAATGTGATTTATGCGATAAGGTTTTTTCATCCGAGACTTATTTGAAGAAACATATTAGGATAAACCATTACGGAGAACTTTTTAAATGTACATGGTGCAGGAAAAGATTTACGGCGGAGAGGAGCCGCACGATTCATGTACAGGAATATCACAAAAACAAGAGCTCTGGATCTGACGAGACCGAGGCTGAGGAAATTCGAAACTACCGCTGTGACGTTTGTGGACTGGCTTTTGCACGAAATACGCAGCTTAAAATACACATGGACATAGTCCATTCTGAAAAACGTTTTAAATGTTCAGAATGCAAAAAAGGGTTTGGCTACAAAAGTGTTCTAAATCGCCATGTAAAACTTAACCATGCAGGATATTATAGTTCACAACTATGATCTCCTCGATGAAATCGTGCTAAGACATATGTAAATAATTTTGGGGAATGGTTATTAAGACGTCCCGTTTATCTAAACTGTCATACAATTTTAAACGAAAGTGGTTTTTATATTTGAACATTTTACATTGACTTAAGCAATAACAGTTTATTGTTACATTCTATTTTTGGATACTGATAAGTGAATTTATACGCTTAAATTGCTGTAACGAAGCAAAGTCAGTGAGTAAAATTCAGTAAAAAAAAAGAAAGAAGATTGATAACGGAAATCGGTCGATGGAATTAAAACTTAGTGATATGTTGACCAACTGAATTGGCTAATGTGTTATTGTCATATGTAGACTGTGTTGCAGAATTCTGAATCAATACGATATGCTGAACTACATAAGAGTGTATAACATTGTATATATCAATAAAACATGTGTTACTAAATATAGTAACGCTTTGGAACCAATCACAAGAGAGCTGTAAAATTAATGCATAAAATTAAAGAATACTCGTTTAAAAAAAGTTACAAAATACTGCTGAAGACATATTATCTATCTCATTACCAGATGTTATGATTGTTTCTGGTAGATATGCCCTGTTGAATCATGGAACACTTTCTTGAAAACCTCAAATGCAAATGGACGATGCTTGCGCAGATCAGTTCAAAACAATAAAAACTAAACTTTATGAGTTAAAGAAGTTTAGAAGTGCTGACAGACCGACTCCTGAAAACACCTGCTACAGAGAAGAAAGTCGCTATGGAAACAGAACTGTTTATCTGTCTTTAACTTCAACATGGCTCACGAATTTGTCTGTTATATACATTGTGTAGAGATATTAGGTTTAATTATGTCACTAAAAACGTATTGACGTGCGGGCCGATATGACGTAAAATTACGTCATATTGTGCCACATGACGTAAAATATTCATGACGTTATATCTGCTCATATTGGAATAGAAATAACATCCATTTTAGCGGTGATAACCGTCCAATAAACAACTCTTTGTCGTTCTGATGCACACTTATAAAGCACTCGGGCCTCCAGCGCATCAGAAGTCTAAATCATTGTTTATTAGACGATGAACACCACTGGAACAGATAATATTTCATAAATTAAGAGACTTCAAAATGTATGAAAAAGAAGAATCTATTATTTTGATAACTTTTCTGAATGGGTGACACATTGTATTGAAATAACGCTTTATTATTGACTGTTAAAAAGAATGGCTAGAAAAATTGTTATATTGAGGGTAAGGCAACATTGGGGGGATGTCGAGGTAAAATCTGGGAACATAGCGATTGTGACTTAATCTCTCCGGGTTAAATCAACTATCCTTTTTATTAGATTCAATTGTATTATTTCAAAGCACGTTAATCTCTTTAAAATACCATCATTTAAGAACAGTCATTGACCAGGAAATCCCTTATAAGTTTTAAAATACTTGTTTTTCATTTTTGAAACATGAATTTTCTTTTAATTGTTTTTTTTCTCAATAATTAGGTTCTATTGTCATTTTCAACTCAAATTTGTTCGCTCAAACTACAATGTTGGCATATTGCATACATCATTTTACTAGTGTGACATTACAAGTTTACTGTAATGTATACTTTATAAGTCTAATAGTGTGGCACAACGGTCAGTAAAATTAACAATAAAGTAATAGAACTTTTTTTGACGTGGTATATTGGATATATCACCTGCCTCGGCATAATATCACCCTCGCCTAACGTCTAGGTAAATATTAATCTAGGCAGGTGATATTTCCCTATAAACCACGACAAAAAAACAACAAATATCTTATAATATTAAAGTTTAGACATATTTTATTAACTATCATTATTCATTTCATGACATTAAATTTTAGACATATCTATGTTATTAACTATCATTTTTCATATCATGACATTAAATTTTAGACATATCTATGTTATTAATTATCATTTTTCATTTCATGACATTAGTGAGAATAGTATACACGGTCATATTTTACATGTTGTATTTTCATGCACTAACATATATATTATTCCTGACATAACGTACGTTGATGTGCCTTTACTGTGGGGTTTCATTTCTATATATATTTTGTTTGTTCTATATGTTGCCAATGGTAGTTTATATACATATTTTTCTATATTTGACTATGGTGTGAGATTTCAAGTATTGAAACGATTGGGTCATGTAGGAGTGTTATTCTATTTGTCAAAATGACGGTGTTTTCCTAGGCGGAAAAATTTACCTGGCACCCATCCTGTGCCAGAGGACTCTCGTGAATTACTTGTGACGTCACTTTCCCCACACACAACATCTGAATAACGTTTGTTTTTATATGATTATGCATAATTTTGATGAGTCTGCAAATAGAAATCTACTTTAAACTTTAAAGTGCAAGACGGTATGCAAGAGACTATCATGGGACATATGGTTCAGATGGAAATATCCGTCACCTAGGGTGATTGTTTTGCGGGAACTCGGCAGAGCTTCTTTCCCGCCAAAACAGTTACCCTCGGTGACGGTTATTTCGATCTGAATCGCATGCTCATGCCAGAAACTATAAGTCTTAAAGACCAACGATCACTTTGTATGTTACACTTACTCGTTGTATTCATATTACTGTAAATTAAGACCACTCTCGATATTAAGAACAAAATTTCAAAACCAAATGCTCAATTTAATAGTAACAATGCTCGCTTATAAGTCCAATTCATTAATAAAGCCAACTTTTCCCTGGTCCGAAGAGTGGTTTAAATACAGTAACTTTATTGTAGCAGGGAAGATGTCGTGACCATAACTTGAGTAAAACAGTTCCTGCCATTGTTTTTTTCAGTGGCAAGTACATGTAATAAATAAAGCCCATGTTCTTTTTTTCAATGATATAGCAAACAAGGAGAGAGGCTTTCACAATCGGAGCATCGCTCGGTCTTTTCAGTAGAAAAAAAAACGGAAAATACCGAGCAATATTTCGATTGAGGCTTTCTGTGAAGAAACGATATGGACACGAGAGAAAAGATTACGTCACCATTACGTCATTATTGTTTTAGTGTGTGTGTTTTATTGTGGTGTTTTTGCCACTGACCGTTCCAAGGCGGTGCCCCACTGTGTTCCTTTAATTGTTCGTTTTGTCCTCGTGTGTTTGCTTTGTATGCTAGTGTGTGTTGGTAGTGTATGTGTGTGTGTGTACATGATTGTGTGTGTGTGTCGTGTGTGTGTGCGTGTGTGCGTGTGTGTGTGTGTGTTGGTGGTGTGCACTTCTGGGTGCTGTGGGGCTCGTTTTGGGGAGGCTGCGTTTTTGGTACGTGGCTTTCCCTGTTTGATATTATTTTTGTTTTTAGAATAAATAGAAGTCATTTATACTATTATAGGCTGGCAGTTAATTCACTATTCAATCTGACCGCAGTCAAAGTGACCACGGGGCTTTAAAAATAAACTAGTTTAGCAAAATATATTGCTCTGTTGACGACTTGCGGCAAATGCTTTTTTAATACAAACAGTTCATTTAGTATTTTTGTGTCAATGGCAATGAACATTTTATATGTTTATGCTGATAAAATTGACTGACTTACTTGACTGTTAAAGGGGTTTCATTAAATTTTGGGCTGCTATCAGCTATGTAATATTCCCGATGATTTTATTTTCGCTATTTTGGCGAATTTCACACTTTGCTATTTTGCCTTTGCTTACTGGGTTAACATGTTTGTACATTTCGTTTACGAAATGGGTAATAAGACTTACACTAGTATTAATAAAATATTTTTGGGCTAAACATTTCTTTTGATTTATTGATAATTTGCACATGATGATGATAATGATGATGATGATGATGATGGTACATGTTTATATTTACGACTTAAAGAAGTCTGTAGATTAGTAAATAACTTAGTGTATGACCATCATGTACATGTAGGAAGGAGCATTATTCCGAGATCAAGTACATGGTTGCGAACGTAACATGCATGTCTCCAAAGGAATATATACAAGCATGTGACCCATCGGCCCTGATGGCAATGGTTGCATGGAAAGTGTAGACCTTACATTTACACGTTGGTATTATTTGATATTTGGTGTTGAGTAACTACAATTTACCAGCTAAGTTACTCAACAACGACGATACCGGGGATTCATCCAATTCCTATCAAAAAGGCAAAGTACGTAGAATCGTCCTAAACCACAGTCAATACTACATTTTGTACTTATCTACAGTTTTAAACCACTTTAACCACGAAGAAGTCCGCTTCAAGTTTAATTCTGCAAAGAGCGACCCCCGTCCGTGACCTTTTGTACATAGAAAATTGAAAGTAAGCTTAAGTTTAAAGTATTAACGTTACAGGCCTGTGAACAAAGTATGGCATGCAATTTTTTCCCTGAAGATAACACGTTTGACACCGACAAACAAAACACTGATGCTAGTAAAATTTCATATTTTAGCAGTCAATGTATTGTTTTACAGTTTCTGTTTGCAATCAAAAGTTATTGATTCGATCTGCGAGTACAGTGGCATGGGGCGTAGAGGGGTTTAAGGTCCGCATTCCAATATAACCGGCACCGTGTCTTTTTAATTGCACGGTTAGGGTATATGGACCCGTTTTAATCATACTAGGTCCTTTTGTTCAACTACAAAAGAACTTGCTCAAAATGTTAAGCCAGTTGCTAGTTACCAAGCAGCACTGTCATTTAATAACATGTAGTAAGATTTTAATGTTTTTTGTAGATTTGAATTTCTTTCTTTAATGGAAATCGATGTATCAATATTTTTTATGACAATGAAATGGTATCCCGCATCAATTTCCATTAAAGAAAGAAATTCAATTCGAGTTCACAACTACACAAGAATGTGAACGAAGGATTACTTCTCAACAGTTATTTTACCAATTTAGTGAGTCCGTGACATTGAACGCCTAAACCACTGTGCATCTCAAGTCGTCATGATTTTATGACATTATCACAAATAATTTGAAATGATGACCTTATGAGAAAGTACAAGTGCTTATCTATAGAAAGTGTCAGGTCAGTACCAGAGAGATATACAGCTGATTATTTTAACGAAATAGCCATTATATATTTCTATCAGAATGATGCGGTGTTCTTTAGGGTTGTTAATTTTGTGCATATCGGCTGCTCGCGGACTCCTTCTAGCAAGTGGTAACCGCAATGTGACTAAAGTTATAAAAGTAACAAACGGTGGGCAATACGGCTCGTGGTCAACTCCGCAGTTCTGCCCTCCTGGGACATTCGCATCTGGATACACCATGAAGGTAAAATATTACAAACGTTTGACTGAGTGTCTGTGTTTGTCAAAGATTATTTGAAAAACCAGTAACAAATTAAAATAGGTGAATGTTTTCAAGGGAATTCAGATTTCACTCGGGTCCTGCACTATAGTCTGCAGGCCCATTACATGCCAGTTTTCATCCTTCATGCAGACAACACAGTCTTCACACTACTCATGCCTATTCAGCTCTTTAACATGTACACTTCACTACCGTTTAAAAACGCCATCTTTAAAGAAAACTCATAGATTTATCTCTTCATATGCAATAGTGTTATGCTTGAATTTTGTAATGAACTTGTGGAATAAAATCGAGGAATGACAAAAAGTATGGTGTACTTGAGACTTCAAAATTACACATGCAATTACGTCAAATTCCCGTCTAATCTCATCCCTGGTTGCATTTTACAAATGGTGTAGTACATATCCAAATTAAAAGGTATTATTTAGTGGTATAAATTTCACAGTTGTTTACATATATTCAGGAAAGGTAATGTTTTAGAATTTTTTTTTTTTTTTTTTTTTTAATGTTTTAGAATTAACATAACGTAGCAGGAATGTTTATGATAAAAAAAGTGAAATAAGGTTTCTATAGAAATGATAAAGGGCATCTTAAAGAGAGATGGAATGCTAAATCAAACGTATGTTGCATACAATAAACTCCGTATACTTATAACGACTCCGGATATAGCGAAAATCCGGATAGAAAGATTGAATTTTCTGTGTCCGTGTGTTTTTCTTCTTTATTTATTATATATGAAACAAATATACGAATATAACAAACACCAGATATAAGGATCACATTTACAGTAAACTCCGTTTATAACGAACTCCTTGGGACCATTTAAATTTGTTCCTTATATCCGGAGTTCGTTATATCCATATATCATTTCCATGTAAATTAAAGAAACAAAAAACTAGGACAGAGAAAATGTGTTCATTATATCCGGACTTTCGCTATATCCGGATTCGTTATATACGGAGTTTACTGTAAATGGTTCCAAGGAGTTGACACAATAACATTCAGTGATCAATGAATTTGCTGTTTCTTTCATCCTGGCATTCCAGCTCGCTGATCATTTCGAAAGATTGAACTTAATTATTTTAAATGAAAAGTTTTGAATGTCACTTTTTGACAAATTGTTTTTTTTATCAATGAACTACTAATAGGTACAATAAATTCCGCATATAACGAGCTCCTTGTAAATATTTTAATTTGTTCCTTATATCTGAAGTATGTTATATCCATAAAGCATTTTTATAAAATAAAGAAGAGAAAAAATAACGCTCAGAAAATGTGTTCCTTATATCCGGAATTTCGCTATATCTAGAACGATCGTTATATACGGAGTAGGCATAAAGCCTACTGTTACCTTCAAAATCATTTGCTATCGTTTAGTCCGTCAGTTGCAAAACAGTCTTAAAATAATAAGTAAGTATAATGAATTAATTAAAAGTCATCAATATGAAATTTTCATTTGGAAAACAACAAAACAAATTGTATAAAAGATTTATACCGTATTTTACCGTATATAATACGCGATGGTGTATAATATCTGGCCCTTAAAAATGCGGAAAAAAGCCTACAATGGTGTATAATACGCACCTCAAATATCCGAAAAATATGCCATTTTCGTGACGAAATGATTATTTCATGGTACTTTGAGAACATAATTATTTTATCAAGATTTCAACACATCAAAAAACTTCTCATACCGGTATTTTACTCGCGTTCACTGGGCTGGTTCACGTGCATAAAGGAACTGATGCTAGCTATATATACTCGAGGCTCCGTCCAGGCCAGCTCCGTCAAAAGCAATACATATGGCATACTAGGGAAACTGAACCGTGGATTTGAAAACAAAATCATTTTTTTTTTCTGTATAGGTATGAGTTGGTTTTGTATTAAAGCTGCTAACTCTCAGTTGCCGTTGAAAAAAATAAAATTTTCAAAACTTTCTTACTTATACATAAATATAAAACTAAAGGCTAGAATCAACAATAGAAGTAAAAATCTAGGTAGGAATTTGCAAAAATCGAAAGAAAATGCTGGTTTTACGGCACTGCTACACTATATGTTTATATTGGAGTTTCAAAAGCGTTTGCAACGCTACATTATTTAGAGCATATTATTTCAAGTCTACAGATATACTTCACAGGAATTTATACTGGAACCTTTTTATATGACTATATGTTCTTAAATACGTTAATTTCATTTAGTTTGAAGACCTCTATTTTCATACAGTTTGAAGAACTTTATTTTCTTACCAAAATCTGAGAGCGAGCAGCTTAAAAGTGTATAATAATGAGCTGGGGCGGAGCTTACCGGGTCCAACCACAGGGTATATGTGATACTAGCATGTGACATCGTGTAAGTCTTTGAAAAAGAAGACTTCTGACACAAATAAAATGGGAAAGTTTTCATACTTATATAGCCGACAATTTTTCCACCATTAATTATAAATGACGATATGTATTTCTTTGTTGTTACAGGCTGAAGGGAACCAGTTTCGCGGAGATGACACTGCTCTTAACGCCATTCGATTAACTTGCACGGACAATTCAGGGCATGCACAGTTAGGTTACCAAATCACTTCCGGTGAAGGTCCATTTGGCTCGTGGACGAAGGATGAAAACTGCAACCAACAATTCCTTGTAGGATTTGCCTTACAAGTTGAAGGACCAGTAAGTATATACAGTCACTGTATATTAAAAAAACTATATTTACATGCATGCAATTACTTGTCGAGATTTCATGCAGAAGTCGGTAAAACATACGGCATATTTATAAGATTGTTGGACGCAACTGTAAAATATTTGTACATTAGCACTGTCAAAACTAAATTTATCGCGCAAAGACGACCACCGGCTCTCGATACGAGATTTAGCTGTGAAGTTATCCGATATTTCGTGTTTTCATATATGTAGTAGTACTATTTTAGTCTTTGCCATCCGTAACCATGACAACAGCCATGATTGACCGAAACAGAAATTATTTACCGTGATCCAGTCAAGACCGGTTTCGTATGAAAGCAAAATCTCCGCAGCGATTACTTCCCCTTACTCCCCGCAGCGATTGCTTCCCCCTTACTCCCCGCAGCGATTACTTCCCCTTACTTCCAACAGCGATTATTTCCCCTTACCATATACAGTAATCACTGCCATTACAAGCCGCTTTTAAGAAGATTTTGTTAAAATTTCAAAAAGTACAAATTTGAATTTTAACGTTATTTTTTGTACAACTTTTGCAGTAAGGTTAACTCTATTAAATATTTAACAGCAAAGATGTCAGATACAAAAAGTTTATTCAAAATAGTGATTTTGATAGAATAGTCTACATGCTGTCACGTGACCTTTTCTATCATCACGTGGTATCTTGTGAAGGAAGTCATTCAAACCGCTATGAGATTCGCAAGTGCCATGAAATCTGCAAACACGCATGCGCGAAGAACCTACTTTCCGGCAAACATGACATATATGCTAATTTTCGGAAGGTCAGAACAGACCTTGTATCACATGGATTGGCAACTTTCAAAAGAAGTGTGTATATAGGTATGTTGAACATATAAGACTTTCTTTTAAATTTCGATGTTTATTTGTTACAGCAAGGAAGTAGTGATGACACGTCAGCAAACTACGTGAAATTCGCCTGTCGTGACTATGCTGGTTTCACTGGTTTAGCTGAGATAAATCATCCTCCCGGCACGGGTCCTTTCGGAAACTGGGGGTCCTGGAGCGAGAATTGTCCATCGTCCTCTGCCATCTGTGGTTTAAATACGAAAATTGAGTCTCAACAAGGCAGTGGTGACGACACCTCTCTTAATGACGTCGTCTTCTATTGTTGCAGCGACGGTTTCAATGGAATTCCGGTTGGAAAGTAAATTTATTTTGTACTTGTACAAGTTGCTCGCAAATAAATTATATTAGATCTATAATGAAAATGTTTGTGTTTTTCTGTGCAGTATTTATTGCATCATTTATTTTAGTGGGGCAAACGTTTCCGTGGATTTTGTGGATCAATCCGCTGAAAAACCGTGTATAACATAACCATATCTTATAATATATTAAAAATCACGAGTAGAGATCCATGTGGATGTGTCATCACAAATGAAAAAAAATATAAAAGTACGGAAAAAGAAAACTAAAATATCAGAAAGCCAAGTTGATACAAAACTGTCTGTGGTCCGCGTTACCTTTATTTTAAATTGAAACTACATAAATGTGTCGGTTTTGCTTTTAAGTAACACGTATTTTCTTGCACATGGCGGGTACTTCGGTGTGCGCAGTTTATGTATTTTATATGTAGTAATTTCCACTGGCACCAGAGTACTAAAATGTCAAAAAATATACCTAAATAACACAGTATCATGAAAAAATTCACAAATAATGGTAAACAGTCATTTACTGACAAACCCCCGTATACACTGTTCTATATTATTCACATGGTGTTGAACGTTTTCGACAGGGGGTCCGGTCCCCGCTCTTTTTGTACTGTTCAAGCAAGCAATTGAAGATTAACAGCGGTCGCGTTTAACAGACAATATATTTATCTACCAAACTGGTAAGTAACACTTTTTTAAAAGCTACCGTTTCTATAAAATTCTTCAAGAATATTGCGCTATTTCGCTCTCTCCGTTTTCCTGGTGTTTTCCTGTCACTGCCGACTTCCGGTTAACCTTTCAATTTTGAAACAATAAGTTTTCATTGGTTGAAAATATTCCGCGTTATATTTCGCGCACTGTGTCAAATTAGTGTATTTCGTATGTAAACAATGCTGAATGCCGCTGTAAGCGGCCGTAACCTGTTAACTTGTGGACAAGCAGGTACAGGAAATTTGTTTACTGTAAAAACAATTTGTAAAACGTTACGTAAGCTGCGCAAAGTATCACTTCTGTGCATAACCGTATGACGTGTTTGAAAGGTCATTTGAGTTGAACCGGAAGTAAGCAGTGACAGAAAATATCAAGAAAACAGAGAGAGCGAAAAAGTTCAATATTCATGAAGAATTTTACAGAAACGGTAGCTTTTAAAAAAGTGTTACTTACCAGTTTGGTAGATAAATATATTGTCTGTTAAACGCGACAGCTGTTGATCTTCGACTGTTTGCTTGAATAGTGCCAAAAGAGCGGGGACCGGACCCCCTGTCGAAAACGTTCAACACCATGTGAATAATATAGAACAGTGTATATATGGGGGTTTGTCAGAAAATAACTTTTTTACCATTTTTGTGTATTTTTTTCATGATAGTGTGTTATTTAGGTATAATTTTGGTATTTTGTTAACATTACAGGGCAGTTCAGTACTCTGGTGCCAGTGGTAATTTCAATCGGTTTCTTTCTTTATTTTATATGAACATGATATATGGATATAATAAACTCCGGATATAAGGAACACATTTAAATGGTCCCAAGCAGTTCGTTACGAACGGAGTTTACGGTACTAGGGGAAGAGACACTGTACATGTAAAATGGATTTCTCTGGCAAACTATATTTTAATGACCTTATGTACTTGTAGCATCTACATTTTGAAATATGACCTTTTGATGTTATCGCTAGCTTAAATACCATGAGATAAGAACACCTTTGACAAAGAAAGTGTGTTGATTGCTTAACAAATACAAAGCATGGGGTATTCGATAGCACTGGTAATTTTATTTCTAGCAGCCGCGCGCGGGTTTCTTTTAGAGACCGGAAATCGAAACGTGACAAAGATTTTAAAAGTGTCAAACGGTGGACGGTATGGATATTGGTCAAATCCGGAATTTTGCCCACCAGGGACGTTCGTATCTGCTTTCAGTATGAAGGTAAAATTAACATATATTTCTTCGTCTGCTCAGTTCATATTTTTTCCAGTGAATATGTTCTCTAACCACTAGTGATTCATAGGGCTGCTCTCTTGAAGTCCCAGACCGTGATCAGAATGATTAGGTCTCTAAACCGAGGTAGTCGGGAAAAGACACCGCTACCCTACCCTTGCACGTTTGATAGAAAGTCCACAGCTCTGTATCATTGGCATTTCTTTTCAAGTCCCACTTTTTGAGCGGATACTGTAAATTGGGTCACTTTCGCTGGACAAAAATTTCGTGATTTGTAAATAGACAGACTTATTCCCAAAATTTAAATTGCGAAATAAGAACTCTCTTATAGTAAATTTATGTGAAGAGAGATTTGTAAATTAGCGAAATGGGAATTTCGCGAAAATATAATCATCGCGAAAATAACCCAATTTACAGTATTCACTGTGTGATAAGAAGACACTAATTTCTTCTCATCGTTCGTTTGACTGATTGTCACGATAAATAGTGCTGTTGTTCGTGTTTTATCGAGTTTAAAAACCTTCGGTCATTTTTACAGGCCTGCAGTTACTTAGCCTAACCATCGTTTTTTGGAAGAACCAGTATTAGACCCCTACCTTCCGTAAACAAACTGCCAACTTTCTCGCATAAACAGACATGGTCGGCAGCAATGCTCGAACCTATGACCCTCAATCAATGACAGGTTGTCGTAGTGACTCTAACGACTCGGCAACGGAGGCGGGTAGTAAACATTATTACAACATTACACAGTTCTTAGATACTTAGTGCTCTGGTTGTATTTCGTCATTTTATAGTCCTTTTGATGAAAGCAGAGATTTATTGAACTAGTACATGTAGTATAAGGAATTTTGTCATGAAACATATTAGGTCACCATGGTTACAAAGATGCCTTCTAGTTTCTGTGATGAGTGGCACACTGTTATACATACAATCAAGGTCTTTCAAATAGTACTATTTGAAAGACCTTGATACAATCAAAGAACAGCCTTTTACAATACAGCTGTTTTTGTGAAAAAAAATCTTATCTTGAATACTCTTAGAACAATGGCATATTCTGACAATGGAACTTTTCAGTTAATTTGCATGATGGGAAATTTCTATTACAGTTAACCCCGTATATAACGAATTCGGATATAGCGAAAATCCGGATATAAGTTCTAAATTTTCTCTGATTTTTTTTTTCCTTTATTTTATATGAAATGTTATAAGGATATAACAAACTCCGGATGTAAGGAAAAAAATCAATGGCTCCAATGAGTTCGTTATAAACGGAGTTTACTTTACTGAGGTGTTTCCTTAAATATTAAACAAATCTTGTCTATCACATAGATTGAACCTAGCCAGTTCCTTGGTGATGACACAGAACTCAACTCTATTCGATTAACGTGTAGCGACACCTCTGGACATGCGCAGCTAGGGTACTTGATTAAATCCGGCGAAGGTCCATTTGGCTCGTGGACAAAGGCTGAATCATGCAATCAACAATTCCATTCATCAAATTTTCTTGTAGGATTTGCCTTGCAAGTGGAAGGGCCGGTAAACGATTTCATTAATCAAATTAGTAATCATTTTATAACATAATTAAAGATCCTCGATTACGGTTTCTGGTAAAAAATCGTTAATTAACGCGGTTTGTGGGGAAACCAGGTGCCAAGAACTTAATCACTGTGCACGGGGAAACAATATTTCAAGTGACTAACTTCACGGCACTGCGGGGAGACAACGTGCCGCGGGGTTAACTCCACGTGGCTGCGGGGAAACTAAGTGCCGCGGGGTTAACTCCGCGTGGCTGCGGGGAAACTAAGTGCCGCAGGGCTAACTTCATGGGGCTGTGGGAAACTAGGTGCCGCGGGGCTAACTCCACGGGGCTGCGGGGAAACAACGTGCCGCGAGGTTAACTCCACGTGGCTGCGGGGAAACTATATGCCGCAGAGCTAACTCCACGTTGGTGCGGAGAAACTACGTTCCGCAATGTTTACCCTATAACTGATGCCAAACTAAATAACCTCCAAAACATAAATAATAGAATCTTTGGAATTATCATAACCTAACCTAAAAGTTTCAGCTATGCATTCACAGTCATTTATCGATAAAATCAGCGGTTTAAAATAAACAACAGTACTGTAAACCATTCTATAATCTGTAGAGTTGTCGTTGTACAATTAATGGGGAGATTCGATTTTTTTTACAGAAAGCCTCTATATTTATAATCTGCTAGATATAGGGATTGACCCTTTAAGAGAGCATGTCCTCTTGTCTTACAGCAAGGAAGTGGAGACGACACCTCAGCGAATAATGTGAAGTTCTTTTGTCGCGACTTTGATGGAAATAGTCCTGAAACTGAACTTACTCGTCCTCGTGGAGATCAAGCGTTTGGCAGTTGGGGAGAATGGAGCGAGAGCTGCGATGATTCCTCTGCTATCTGTGGTTTAACAACCAAAATTGAGTCGGCACAAGGCAGCGGTGACGACACAGGTTTAAATGACGTCATCTTCTATTGCTGCGGTGACGACGGAAACGGTCTTCCCGTCGGGAAATAAAAACAATTGTCTTTTCATTTACAATTTACAGTATTTGAATAACAGTCCAATAATTAACATGTCAAATTTAATAATAAAGCCTGTCCTGCTAACAATGAACATCTCTCACGGTGGAGAACCATAATAGATGTTATCAGTGTCGTAACGGACCATTAAGTGAAAGCATGCGTTATCTTGACCTACTCCCTACCAGATTCACCCCCTGTTAGTGAATATCCTTAGTTTAAAAACGGAGGGGTTAAAAAAAAAATACAGTACAGGAGAAAATAGAATTATTATCGAATGCTAAGGGATGTCGCATAAAATTGGCTGAGATGACCCTGTATCGCTCACCTGGGTACCATAGACCATTATAAAAGGTCAACAATAGGGTCGTGAAAGTGAAAGTACAATCCTAGGACGGAACTAATTTTCACACTTTGGGACCACTATGCTACATAACAACTACCTAAGCTCTGGGCCTCATTGTTCTTGGACAAGAAGATTTTAGAAGTCTTTCTTCATAAAAGTATGTACATGTTTAACACAAATGAACCATTTGACGGTGCCAATTTTGACCAAATAGACACGCTTTGGACAAATTCCAGAGAGGACCACCTGACAATGATACACAGGAATACCTAAGCCCTAATCCTTGCAGTATCTGGCAAAAAGATTTTTGAAGAGATACTGTCAGTATGCAGTACATTCTGCATACAATCATGTGTAACGAACTCACTGTGACCAGTTAAATTTGTTTCGTATATATACAGTAGAGTTTTATCCATATAGCATTTTATATGAAAGAAAAAGAAAAAATCGGACCCAGAATTCCTTACATCCGGAATTTCGCTATCTCTAGAGTCGTTATATACGGAGTTAAGTGTACTACTATAACAAAACATACGACTACAGGGAAACGTTCTGAACAAATCTGAGAGAGAACCACCACACAACGCTACACAAAAAATATCTAAGCTCTAGTCATTACAGTAACTGACGAGATTTACTATGTATATCTGTGAAAAATATATGACCCCCGGGCGGGGTCAGTTTTACACTCGGAGCATAATTTAAACAATCTTGATAGAGGCTCACTAGACAGTGCCATACACCAATCTCTAAGCTCTTGGCCTAGCGTGTTCTGAAAAGATTTTTAAAATTTGTTCTATTTGTTGCCATAGTAACCAGCGTTGTACATTGATTAGGGTTATTTTAACAATTTCGGTAAAGCTTCATACAAAGGAACATCCCTGCCAAATTTCATCAACATTGGCGAAGTGATTTCAGAGAAGATGAAATGATGGACGACGGACGGTGAGTTATCTCAATATCTCAACCTAGCATGTTGTGCCAGGTGAGCTTGAAATTATGTACAATTAACAAAATAAAGGCATTGTAACGCTGTGTCAATTAGCACTTTAATATCTAATGTCGTCAAGCTTGCCCTGACACTGAGTACCGTAGGTCATTATTTCCTGGCCTGGCCGCGCGCCAGCCAGCATGCAATCTTTTGCTAAGTTCCTGTCTGATCTGCGCAAACTCTGGCTGTAAGGCACGATTTACATTTTCTTCCGGGTCAAACTGGTGGTCGTACAACTCTAAACCATAAAGTTTTCCCCAGTTTGGTAAATAATTCGGGGCGTAGCTAAATTCCGGCCACTCCGTGTACCGGAACCGGCCAGTTCTTATTGTATATCCCATTATTCTAGCTCCGTCCTGTTGACGTGGATACTGAGAAAATGCAGCGTCTTTCCAAGGTGCCTTCGGATTCTTTATCAAAGGTATAAGGCTATCACCCTCTCGACATAGTGCTATTTCACTTGAATTTTCTGGACACAGTGGCATTGGTTCAAGTTCAGCCGCATCAACCAAAGTCGGAAAAAGATCGACAAATTCCGTCAATTCTTCAGTAACTATACCATTATCGGTCAATCCTGGAATATGAACCATCATAGGCGCATGGGTAGCGAGCTCAAAGTTTGTCTGTTTGCACCATTCTCCGTGTTCACCGAGTTGCCAGCCATGGTCACCCCAAAATGAGATAATTGTATTGTTTACAAACCCGTATTTAGAGAGCTGCTGGAGCACATATCCTACGAGCGAATCCGTCCAGCTCACTGCACTGTAGTAAGCTCGGCGTAGCGCACGAATGTCATCAAAAGGCAGGGAAGTGTTTATGTTACCGGAAGCATTCAGTTTACTCTGATCGCCATAAGCCCGCAATTCTCCATAACTGTTCCATGCAACTTCCGGCATGTCTACGGGCGCAAACGGATTTGGTGGTAGACTGATATTTGCTTCCGGGTAGAAGTTCAGAAATGATTCCGGAAACACAAACGGCAAGTGCGGACGGTGAAACCCGACCGCGATGAAAAAAGGCGTTCCCTCGTATTTACCCCCGTCTGCAAACATTTGTAGCGTTTTGTCGGCCTGTTGGGCAATCTGAAAGTCCACTAATGGTTTATCTTTTAACATATCATCCGGAATCGCGTCCCAGCTCTTCTCCCTGTTTTCCCATCCGTATTTTGTAGCGTGAAAATAGGGCAAAGACCATGAAATCGGATCGTCGCCACCACTTGCTGGCCCTGGGTGAAATATTTTTCCCATTCCAGCCGAAACGTAGCCATTCATTTTGAAATATTCTGGTATGGTTGTAAAATTTCCTCCGAGTTTCCGAAAGTAATGAACCAAGTCGTATATATGAGTCGTATCTGGCCTACGACCAGTTAGTAACGATGTACGACTGGGGGAGCAAACAGCCTGTTGCACATAAGCCCTCTTGAGGAGCAGGCTCTTGGCAGCTAGCGAGTCAATGTTGGGTGTATGCATGGTTGGGTGCACAGGCGACGGGAAGTCAGAGCCCTCAAAACAGTTCAGCTCCGGTCTAAGATCATCCACAGCAAAAAATAAAACATTCTTACGACCGAAAGTAAATGTTAAAAATCCAAATAATACCCACAATACACTTATCTTCATTTTCATTGTTTACTTCTTTCCGTGTTTTGTGTATCACAGTATATAGCCAACTGTAATGATCAAGCGTGACGCACAACTGCTACAAAACGTGTTTACACAGTTTATCTGCAATTATTTTGTGCATACATCTATGTTCACTTAGCATATTATTCCCTATAATTTACTTTTGCAAATATTGAAGTTTGAACACCACGAAAACTAGTGTATCACATCGGCTTAAAAATATCTAATATCTTATCAACTTACACTGTCACGTGAAATGTGTATTGATAATTTGATACCCAGTTTAACTGTAACCTTGACCGACTTTATACGGATCAAAACACTTAACATTGCATCGAAGGAAAGAGCGAATTATAGCAGGAAGTATTATCATCGGAGCAAAGAGCGAATTAATAACTATCCGTGTTAACCTAATACATGTAGTTGTCAACAAGATTTCATTCCGTAAGACCAGAATCACGCGATTTATCATGCAACTGCCACACACCGGTCTGTTATTTTGTATATGTGAGTGTTCGTTTGATGCATTTACGAAAATAAATTGGTCAGGCGCGGCGTGGTTTCACCGTGTATTTTGGTTTCCTCGCAACCCCGCGAACAATGCCTCGTGTTTAACGCGGTTTCACCACTTCTCTATAGGTACTTGTAACCTCTCAGTCATGTATCAACAAATATCAACGCAACGCTAGGTAACATACGCGCCTTCACATCCCAGGCGCATTTAAAACCTCCGTTTACCGTTGAAAGCATTAACCCTTGTGAAATCGGAACAGTGTGTCCGAAACCGCTAGTAATATGTACGCCTCCCCCGGATTATCAACAACCTAGTACATAGTCATGTGACCTACTTGAACACGCAGTCACTGTTTTCACGGCTTTACAAAGTAGCTGAGCGGCAAGGACTTAGCACCATATTTTCACATGTATCAACAAAGACCCCGATTCCTTCGCTTCCGTTAGTATCCCGTCGTCCTGAGGACAAAAAGTAAGCCTTTCCAAGTAATATAGTCCTGCATTCTAATTATTTCTTCCGAAGCCAAATGTACATTAGTATAAACACAATCCTTAGTTCTACACATTATCTTTGTGACAGCTTAGCCAAATGAACTCAACACTTAATCACTAACTATCACTGCAACCCTGGTTATATCTGCTTTTTAAGTGTCTTCGCAACCCAACGGATCCGGCCCTATGTCCCCTGGTAACCATGTAGCCCTGGTAAAACGGGTTCCTAAAGTATCCCAGCTACATTTCTTCAGCCCCGACTCCCCGAGTATCAACACAGTCACAGGTTACACTACTTCCTGGCGTATTCCTGCAGCCTAAAGAACGCAGCCTCGTATCCTTAACTATCAAAGCAGCAAAGGTTACACCATCTCTGAACCCAGAATGCCTTTAGATTAATATGATTCTTAAGGGCATAATTAAACGGGCTGTGTGGTTACGCGGTAACCCGGGTTGAGTTCATTTGACTTCTATGGATTATTTCGTGTTGTCAAGTAGTAACAGAAACCTGTGAAACCTCGCATCCCTCCATATCCCTGCAATTCAATGAACACAACCCTATATCCCTTGTATCAACACAGCCTGTGTAATACCGCCTTTTAAATATCCTACATGCTTATGATTTCGAGTCCGTACAGAACCCTCGTGTCCTCCGACATCCGCACAATGCCGTTTAAATAAATGCTTCCATAAATATACCAGCGACTTCTTTAAGTCAATCCGATGCCCCTTCGTTTAAACACAGCCCATGATACACCGCCTGATATGATTTCATTTTTATGTTCCCTGGTATCAACTGATCTCGTGGTATGAACGCTTCACTAATGTCCCTACATTCTCAATAAATTAGTGTCATAAGCCTTTCCCCTTGCGTAGATTGAGCTCCGTGTTACGTCACTTGAGGCCACATGAACTCATCCGTGTGTCTTCACAAGTTTACAACGACTTGTAAGTAACCAACATGTCTATCAGTTGAGGTCCGTCAGCCCAAATATCAAAAGCAACCTTTGTAAAATGACTTCTGGCAATATCCCAGCAAGCCCATGCATTCAGCCCAATGTCCACAGAATCTACACAGCCACTGGAAACTTCACTTTTGTATTTATCCCCGCAGTCCCATGACCCCAACTCTGTGTCCCTACGTATCACCGCACCCTCGTAATACGCCTTTTAAGTATCCCACATGCCTATGATTTCTGTTTCGTGTGCCCATGTATCAACGGAACCCTAGGTAATATCGCTTCCTTTGATATTTACTAAGCGCTTTGTTCCCAGTATCAACTCAGCCCCGTGTTACTTAATTACATGTATCCCTGCACCTAAATGTACAAAATCTTAACACGATTCTTTAGTGGCCCCGCATCTATGATGAACCCAGCCCCGTGTCTTCTAGTATCATCTCCATCCGAGAAACTCAGCCCCGTTTACGTTGCTATCAATATAAACCTTGTGAAGTTCGTGCATTCAACGAGAGACTGTTACGATTTGTACAGGTTTCGGTGTCAGAATCCACCTATAAAATATGTACAATTCTGCAAAACACCCCTATTTAATAAAATAGACTTGCCCAAATTTAAGGTCAGAAGATCCCATTGTAAAACTCTAAGTACATATAGGTTAACTAAGGGGATTGTGAACCTTTTTATGAGTCCTTACAAATTTATCAGCAATGAAACATTATGAGAATTCAAATGAGGATTACATATAATTATGCTAAATTAAATCCAGAATAGTATACAGGTCCTTGTACACATAAACTAAATTCTTTTCCTGTACGACAGTTGAAACGGGCTTTAAACCCTGAGAAGCAGAAACAAAAACGCACATCATTATACAACACAGGGGTCACTGCACTTGTAAAAGTAGAATTACTAATTGAATGATGCTTGTACAGTAATTATATTTTAAAGCTAACTTTCAAATGAATGTCACAAAATACCTTAATACGAGGATTTATCATATTTAATCTTTATTAATAAGCATTATGATTTTCTTTAATGTTGGTCTTTGTCTGTTTATTGTTCAAATGTAATATCTGCATTAAAGATTAGATTTTATTTATTTTACAGCGATTGCAATACAAGTTATACAATTTATGCTTGGTGGCGTTGTTGTGGCCTTTTACGGTGGAGGAAACCGGAGTACCCGCAGAAAACCACCAAATATGGTTTGGTGACCACATGACTATCCCACATGTCGACGCCAGGTATCGAACCCGGACCACAGCGGTGGGAAGCGAGCACCCGAATCACTGAGCTAGTCAGAAAACTGCATTAAGTAATGACCTGTTCCTTTTTTTTAAACAAATGGGCAAAAGATCGTCAAAATGTTAAAGACATTTACGTTTAAATTTGTCAAAATGAACAGCGCATCTCATTTACACCTACCTCGGTGGTCAAAAAGTTAAAGTCGCCGAAGTTCTCACTGATTTAGCCGCTATCGACCTCCCGCTGTCGACCTGGAACTTGATATGAGAAAGCTGTTAATTCGAATTAAATACTGGCAAATATCCCCACGAGTTTGAAAATCGTTTTCGATAATATAAATGTCTATGGCCAAAATGGCTTTAGTATCTATCGTTGTCACTTATTTCCCTCTACAGTTCAATGGTTACCTCCACTATAGATCTCCCTTCTCAAGCAAAGGATGAACAAAGCTAATCGACTTTTTAAAAAATTGATACTTCAAGAAACATGTTATATTATAAGACTTTGACAAAAATTAAGTGCCACATTTGAGATATACATGTACACATTAAACTTTGGTCTGTTTTCCGCATATTCACAAAAACCCTACCCAGGCAGGTTGTTTTAGTCTCTATGGTCGCTAAAAATCCTGAGAAAATATTGCATGTCAATCATAAAGTGTTTATGACATCGTTTATTACATGTATATGTACTGACTTTTGGAAAATTTGACTCTTCTTTTTTCTTTGATATTTTGTCTTAAATCTAGTGCCAATGAAATGCCTTATTATACTAGAAATCGGACAACCTGTTTATGCTGATGTGAACGTATGACATAGGTCATTGTAGACGTCATAAAGATTCTTTACCTTAGCAATCTGCATGTTGTCTTGTACAGTCCGTAACCGTGTAAGAAGAAATTCGTTTATATAGCAATAACTCTTCCTGTAGGATTTGTATATAAGTGAAGTTAACATAAGTGTTTTATTACAGAATAGGCAAGGATATTGAAAATAAAGGTAGCTCTAACTGACACTGATTTTTATCGTTTTTTTTGTAATTTTCTTTCTTTTTTTATTGTGTATTTTTGTCTTACTTTTTTAGTAATATGCATATAGAACGATACACACTTTATACAACTGAACAATGTTCTTCTCCGTGATGATCATGCAGCTTAGAATTTTCCTAGATTAAATTATGTAGTAAATTACGTCATTACATTTGTTTCGTCATGTGTGTTTTAGTATCGAAGCAATAGCTTTTCTCTATGTCCATCTCCGTAGTCGAGTGGTTAGAGTCGCTGACTTGAAATCACTGTAACCTTTCATAGCTTGAGAGGCATGGGTTCGAGCCCTGCTACCGACCGTGCCTCTTAATATGTGAAAGTTGGCAGTTTCTAACGAAGGATATGAGTTTAGTACTGGTTATTCCCAGGAACGATGGTTAGGTTAGGTAAAACTGCCAGGTCCTGTTAAAATGACCGCGTGAAGCTCCTACAACAACAGACAACCATTGATATTAAAACATCCTAAAAAGTCAGTCATTTTCTATTAGTTTTAACATAAGTGTTTTATTACAGAATACATTTTCTATTATATTTTCTGTAGTTTTTCAGCAACTGCTTTTGTTCATCTCCGTACCGTAAACCAAAATTCAAATCACAGATGTTCTTGTTTTCGAACTAATGCTAAATTTCTTTTCTTTTCTTAAACCAGAAACTTTAACACGATTTTCGTCTGAAATGGATACCAGAGTCTTAGTTCTTCTGTTAGTGTTCGTAGCACTTGCAGCTTGTAAACACAAAAATAAGAAACATCATACAAGAGACGAACTTGCGTAAGCGGTTTTTCTTTCATTCTTTTTTTTCTTTGCTTTTCTCCTTTTCTTTCTTTCTTTCTTTCTTTCTTTCTTTCTTTCTTTCTTTATGGTCTTTTATAATGCACATGTGTATCAATGTGTTTCTCTGGGTTTTTTCTTTCCCCTTCTCTCTTTTCCTGATTTTTCTGTCTAATAATTTGTTTCTTGTTTTTTTTTTCCTTTTCTTTTCTTACCGTCATTTATTGAGACAAAGTGATTAAAATAATACATGAAGATAGAGGACACTTTTTACATCCTATTTTTCTACATTTAAAGTTATTGTTCCCTCAGTTCATGTCTGTTAACTCACGTTGGAATTTATATCAGGTGTTATGATGTAAACATTAAATTGTGAGGTTTTTCTCAGCTACAAAATACCGGGTCATCTAAAACTGTTTGTGTTCGCATCTATACATACGGAAACGGGACGTGAATTGTATACAGTACGGGAGAATACTTGTACATTCATGTCTGACGAACAACTAAGAAATTGTTTTGGTTCAGTTTACACTGAAAAATGATATATAAAACAATTCACATGCATGAAATTTCGTTTCAATTAGAAGGGCGTTTTATTGTGATTATCTCACACACGTTTAAGATATTTGCACATGGTAGTGATCTTCAGTAGTCGGAGGCAAAAAATTTCTAGTAATAGTACTGTAAATTAGATTATTTTCGCGAGAACGAATATTTCGTGATTTGTAAGCGGACAACCTTTTCTCTACTAGAAAATCTGCAAAGGCAATTTTTTGCGAGATTTTTTTATTTAGCGAAGTGGGAGATTCGCAAACATAGCTAAAATTGAATCACCGCAAATATTCTTAAATGTACAGTACAAAAGAGTTAAAATTCTGAAATGTTTTATTGCAGACGAAAATTACATGAATTACATTCAAGCCACGGCAAGTATGGACATGAACATGGACATGGCAGTAAGATGTTTTTTTTATTATTATTTTTACCTTTGGATTTCAACAGTATTTTAGTAAATTACAGGTTGGTACTTTACCTTACCAAAGTCAGTGCTTCCGCAGTATTGAAAAAATACTTACACAGTAAACGGCGTAGATAAAGACTCAGGATAACTAAAACATTCAGATATAAGGAACATATTTTCTGGGCCCTATTGTTTTCCTTCCTTAGTTAATATGAAAATGTTATATGGATATAACGAACACCGGATATTAGGAGCAAGTTTGAATTGATCCAAAGAGTCGTTATATACATGTACGGAGTTTACTATACTTTTTATACAAGCAACTTGGATACGTTCCCGTTGCTCTTTATATCGAAAGTACATTCTAAAATCTAGCGCAGTATTTGTTTTTCAATGTTATTGCAATGTTATTGCAAAAAAAAGGAAAGAAAAAGAAACGTTGTACGCAAACAAGCGACAAACTTTTTGAAAGAATTATACACGTATTTATTTTATATCTATACATTTTCCATTGAAAGTACGGCTGTTACTTTACGATTCGATACGATAACCCTATTATATTGTAAAGTTTTAGAGTTAATACAACTCAGTTTTATCATTATTGACTCTACTCGTCATCTCTTAGATTGTTTATATTTCCGGCCGATCGTGCGATTCCTCCCCTGATTAACTTGCCAAGATCCCAGTTTGACTCCCATGCATACTGGTACCTAACAAAATTTGAAAATTTAGACAGTTTCGTTTTACCTGACCACAATACCCAGTCAATTTTGTCCATAATTTGCTTATTTAGCCAAATTGTGTAAAATGCAAGTAGTGTGAGCTTGCATACCAAACACACATTGCCAGCGTACATTGGTACTTGAACAACTTTGCGTCGTGGTTTCTTTATTTGGTGTTATTTGATTCTACTTGTAAAATTCTTTTTCCATTAATTGTATAAATATCTAAAGTGCTATTGGGACTAGAATGTCTTTCTTTAAGTTTTTCATGAATTTCAAATAATGTTTGACAAACTAATGCAAACTTAGGTTTTGTTTTGTATGTTAGACAAAGACGCCCGTTCCGAAACAGACTCTGAGGATGAAATGCAAAGAAGCGAAGGTTTGTATGCATTTTATGATATTAACACAGACCTTTATACACTATACAATTAAAAACTAATTTTGGGGTCAATACATAGTTTTGCAGATCTGTTAAAAAGTGATATTGACCGAGAACGAAGTCTGAGGTCAGTATCATTTTTTCACAGGTCCGCAAAACTATGTATTGACCGAAACATTAGTCTAAAATTATTATATTGTATACCTTATAAAGAGTAGTGAAAATCATGCTAAAATATAATAGAAATGACGTCTTAAAATCCGTGCAGGTCTAGAGTAGTACACGAAATTTGCCATGATACAAATCAGTTAAAGAACTGTTTGCTGGAACAATAACTTATTACTCGGATGCTATCTCCTAAAAATGTAATATCCTCGAAACAGTACTCTATCTATTAAATAAATGTTCTAAAATGCATTCTTTTTAAATGTGGCAATAAAATTGATAAATGAATTTGTTTTTACAGACAGTGATGTGGACGCTACTGATGATGAAGACGAGCGCTCAGAGGACTCAGAGGACAAAAGAAGTTCCGATATCGATGAAAGAAGTGAAGAATCAGACACGGAAGAACTGGAAGATCTGGAATCTCTACTGGCACGGATTATTTGAAAATACAAACACTGATTGTTTTCCCGAATTCAAAGATACGGCCTCGTCTCTTCTTCTTCTTCCTCCTCTTACATTTCTTCTGTCATTTCATAAGACAGTTATATCATTTAAATTTTGTGTTTTGTCTTGAACACGATTGGTGCAATTTTATTTTTAAGGTGAATAAGACGTTGAAGTTATGTTTTATTCTATGAACACAAACGTATGTGTAAGCCAGAGTGTTACAACAAAGACGTATCGGTCATTTCCTTTACATATGCCTTGCTGTTTCGGTTTTCGTTTCTCTTCAAGTAATTTTCAAGGCAGTATGACAAAAGAGGATTATTCAAAATGTCTACATGAAATAGAAACGATGAATTTCTTCGTGAAAAGTCTACTGTTTATGTAGTTTAACGTCATGTATAGGGCCCAAAATTTGAAAATTGCAACAAATGTGAAATAAGATAATTACAATTAATAATGATAATTACAATAACAATAACAATAACAATAATAATAATAATAATAATATCTTCTTCATACGTATAACAACTAGGTCTCACATTTGTCGAACGGGTTTACGTATGAGGTAAAACTATTTCACATTTGTGAACATTACTTTTTCTTTGCCTTTAACATGAAAAGAAAAGTTATTTATATTTTCAGTTCTTATTGCGCAATGAAAGTTTTGATTTAAAGTATGCAGCACATAACTACTAGTTTTTTAGATTTAACAAGTATTTTTTTAAATTTACGTTATGATTTAGCATTTCTAAGTTAGTCAAAATGAAATATTCGATATAAAAAGTGTCAGTAATAAATTAAAATCATTATTTTAAGTTCTATCTAATTACTGACCGCTTAAATATGTTAGCCATCGCTCATTACGCTTTGTTCCATTGTGTAACGTCTCGATCATGGCTTAGTTCATACACATAATGACATCTAGATTAAAATTTCAGCAATTCAAAATTTTGTTTTAATTTTACCTCCACGTATACTGAAAGTTTCTCCCTGTATATATTATACGTACAGTCAAACCTGTGTTAGATCACCTCCGAATATAGACCACCTCCGAATATAGACCACCCTGCGAATAAAGACCGCCCTGCGAATAAAGACCAAGAGAGAGATCACCGTGCACTATTAATATATAGTAAACACACCTGTGAATAAAGACCACCTGCAAACAAAGACCACATTTGTAGCTTCCCAGCAGCGGTCTTTGTTCAAAGGTTTGACTGTATTTGATATCTGACAGACTTCTTTTTCCCAACACTGCAGGTAAAAAGTTCAAAGGCGATTCAATCTTGCAAGTATTTCGCACCACCAATGTCCGTTAGGTAATCAAAACTTTACATAAATGATTAAATACAATGTACACATCCATGATGGCTCTGTAGTATTAATTTGAGACTTAAAATGAATTAAAATGAAATCACCGATGTAGGTCCGTCTGTAATTTGGAATAGTTTTGAGTTAAATCCGAGTCATGTTGCCAAGGTGAAAACTAACATTTTATAGCATTCGCGACCAGTACGGATTCGCGAAAGTCTGCGCATGCGTGCAGTCTTATCTGGGCCTTTGAACAAGAATAAAATCAAAGCGCTGTTAGCGCTGAAGGCCTGCGGGGCTATATGTTAACTCCCCGAAAAACAACTTTTTACCTACGCGTTTTGCGCTGAACCTTACCTAAAGCGCGGGTGGAAATGTGCAGAGGACGAAATTCAATATATGACACAAAATGAATAATTTACAAATATATGGGTGGCAGGGAAGTTTATTTTATTATAAAAGGTACGTTAAATGAAAAATAATCACATAGTCAACATTATAAATTGTTTAAACCAGTAAAAATAATTCAATCTGCGCTTTGTACAACTTCAAGCGATATGATCTGATGATGTGGATCGAAAATTATTGTGTACCAAGGACAAGATCTTGAAACAGACATATGGAACAAAGTGTACCATCGCTAAACGCTAGCTGATGCAGTGACAGCCTCTAGAAAATCGATAAGCCAATTCTGTCTACATTAATATTGATCGTTGCCGATCGGAAGTTTCCGTATCACGATAAGTCATAAATCAGTTAGTCAGCAAAAGCTAGCGCTAAAGTGGGACAGTTACATTCTTCGCAATCTTTATACCGATAAATGATACCGACCTTCTGAGATAACGCTGACTAACTGATTGCATTAGATTTAAAGAATATTTAAAAGAAAATGAAGATGGGCAATGTGATAAAAAAATGACCTTAGAAAGCATTATTGTGTAAATTACTTTTTTCATTTCATAAATCACTTAATCAACAATGAACTTTAAAATTATGTTTTCGTTAAGTTACATAAATAGTAAAAGATAGTTTGACACCTTAATTAGTTAGTTAATATATAAAGAGATGAAATGAAAGTCTTAGCTTAAATGGTTTTTTTTATTAACACAAGACTGTTATTTTATCATTGTTCATAGTTTAAAACCGAAGCACGTTTATTGGTCAAAACGTGGTAATAAATTATCGAACAAGAGGGGTTTATTACCCCCTAATAATCAACATCCGGATTAAACCAATTTATAGCGCAATAAAAACAGTGTGTTAACATTGATGATGAAAATTTATAGATTCCATATATATTTTAACATAAAAAAGCAAAGGGTTATTTTGTCAAATTGAAAATGCAATCTTGAAATCCGAGTATAATTAAATATTATGGAAAATAAAATTTTATAAGAAATATTTTCGACACTCGCTGATTTTAAAGATAATTTTACACTGAATTTATCTCAAAATAAAAGCTAAACATGAAAATATTTTTCAAAGACATAAGTACAAATATATCTCTTTCTCTCTTTCTCACTTTCTCTCTCTTTCCAATTGTGTTCATTTCATACTTCATGATATAAAAAAAATGTTCCTCAGTCGCTGTATTTAAAGCTAATTTTACACTGAATTTATCTCAAAATTAAAGACATAAGTACAAAAATCTCTCTCTCACGACTTTAATAACCAGAAAAGGTATGGGACCATTGTGTCACACGTTTTGCAATTAACAACAATATTCACACTTTTTTGACAAGTGGAGGGTACAATTGATAGAAGCCATAACTTATAAAAACACGTGCAGGTGACATGTCCCATCTTTGGGCCTTTAAGATGTCAAAACGCAAATACACCTCTAAAGAAGCCAGTTTAATATATATATTTAACTGTGAAAATTGAAAAAAAACCTCAAGTACACAATAAGCTGAAAAAAGGTGGCACCTCTACCATATTTATTTTATTAAATTGAAACAAACAATTCAAAAATCTATATTGACGGTCCCTAAGTTAATCAATATTTAACAGCCTAGCTTTAGTATGATTTCCGTATGCCAGTCGATAATTTCCGTGAAAACCACGGGGACACCCGATCCGTCAGACTTTACATGCTAACAGTTTATAAATCATTCAATGGGTAGGTGAAATCGGAAACTATGTAATAAAATTTTTGCACCATTTTATTCCTTATATATTTCACTTGCCGATGCTACAAACGCATAAGCGATCCTTTAAATGGTTTTCTCTATATAAGACGAAATGTTTCAACAAATCACTGAAAAAATGAAGCAATTTAAGACCCTCATAAGCATTACATAGGGAAAACGGGGTGATAAATTTTAAACCAAAATGGGTAGGTGAAATACTTAATTAATATTTTTGAAATTTATATCACCATTTAGATAAAAGAATTTGCCAACTTTTGTCATCAACGCATAAGCGTAATATAAATCCGTTTAAAAGTTATGACGGTTAAACCGATTTTATCCTTCTTTGTTTAATGTAAAAAATGTACCGATACATCGATTATTGGAAAAATTGAAAGTTGAATATGAATAAACAAAGCAATACCAGCAATGAAATATAAATACAGTACTGTACACATTGTATAACAGAGAAAACCAAAAATGATTCTGGGTTACCTTGTAGTTGTAATCGGTGAAACCGTTCACTGGGCCTTGACATGCAGCGTCCTCGATAAATGGCGGGTGATTTTGATCACGTGAGTTCCTTCTCGGGAATGTACATAAATTATATCTTTTTTTATGGAAATTTATTTTTAGGTAAATATGTATGTAATCGCTCGTAAATAAGATAGTTGCCAATGAAATAACATCGAAAATTTGAAAATCAAAATACAAACTCTTATATCGAGCTCCGTACGTTTCCGTAAATTTCCGTAAATATCCGTACTTTTCCGTGATATGCGTATGATTATCTTCCGTAATCAGCTAACAGCGCATTAATTTCTAAAACAGAAAAAATGTGTAATGCAGCCCGTAAGCTATATACCTTCCTGCAATCGTTTGAAGTTGTATGTACTCTTTTTATTTGTAATATGTTCTTATCATATGCGACATTCAAACAGAAGATTGATCTGGTCTGTCTTGCACTACTTTCGCATAGCGCATGTTTACAGTTGTTATTCGCACATAGCACAGTTAAATTTCTTGCAGTGTTTGAAATGTGGTATGCTAACTTAGGCCTAGGGGACTTTCAGTCCCCAGGCCAAAAACGATGGGCTGTCAAATGTTTTGGAACTGGCGTACATATGTCAACGCCGAAGTAGGGAGTCGTGTTGAAGTGAACTCCTATACAATGCAGTGATCAAAGCCAACGGTTTGCGTCTAGAACCACGTTGCAAAGACGTGTGCCTGGTGTACTATGCGGATACATGGGCAGAAATTACAATTCTTTACAAAGTCAAATTAATACGAATTCCATGTGCTACTGAGTTGACCTACGTCCTCAGTTATGTAGAATTAAAATGCATCACATTCGTAAGCATCGATTGCAACTTTGAATTTTACATCAATTTATAGATCATGAAACTTTTGGAAGGGTGCTTGACAGCGTAGAATTCCACTCTGTTAAACAGTGACACCAGAAGCTATGTATGAAGCATTTTTGTAGTAGAAAAGCTTGAAAAAACAGCATCGATGGTTTAAATCTGAGGAGAAAAGTCGCGCAAAAACTTTGAGGCGCATTCTATCTTTATGCAGTACGGGACTACAATCACACATCAACTATATCGAGTAAGACCTCTTCGAAATTGAGTACTGCCTGAAAGAGACAAGTTTGTTTACTTCGGGTGTGGAACTCTGTCTAAACAGCTGTCTAAATTATCACAGAGTGGTTACACAAGTGACAGTCATGCGACGCCATCTGCATAAAATGAAAGAATCTATACGTCTTTGAAAACTTGTAGATTTTATAGCATTTTACAGCATTTTATAGTCTCCTATGTAGGAGCACATTTGTCTCGGAGCACATTTGTCTTACGTAAGACCGATGCGGTCGCATTTGTCCCACATGAGACAAATGGGACCTCAAATGTCTACCCAAAAAAACACATTTGTGTGACAAATGTGCTCCGATCAAGTTTTTTAAGGGACAAGAAAGCACATTTGTCTCATGTTTTTTAAGGGACAAGAAAGCACATTTGTCTCATGTCATTTTTTATGAATTATTTGTCACATATTTTCCCACGGCAGAAATTTTTTTAGAATCGAGGTTCGCCGTTTTACCTCATGTCAAGTATAATCATCAATAGGTTTGCTACTGCTTTTTTTATGAAATCTTAAACCTAAAAACTACAGTGGAACTATTAATTCTAATATCTCTAATTCAAGAAATTTGATTGGCTGAACCTGAAGGCGTACACTGAAACGTACGGAATCCCGTTCACGATGGTACAATGGTGAAAGCGCGATGGTACGATGATGAAAACGTGATGGTACGATGGTGAAAACACGATGGTACGAACGTGAAACAACGATTGTACGATGGTGAAACAACAATGGTACGATGGTGAAACAACGAAGGCACGATGATGAAAACGTGATGGTACGATGGTGAAAACACGATGTTACGATGGTGAAAATACGATGGTACGATGATGAAACTGCGATGGCATGATGATGAAAACGCGATATTATTTTCACCATCGTGTCATCGCATCATCGTGATTTCACCATCGTGCCATCGTTGTTTCATCATCGTGCCATCGTGTTTTCATCATCGTACCATCGTACCATCGCGCTTTCACCATTGTACCATCGTGCATCGCGGTTCAGGGAGACAAAAAATGTTACTTATGTCCAAACGGATAGAGGATAATTGTTGGTTTCGGTGTAAGATCACGTTATAATTTCACCGAGTGGGCACCAAAAGTGATATTTTCACGAGTGGCGCAGCCACGAGTGAAAATGACAACTTTTGGTGTTCACGAGTGAAATTAACGTGATATTACACCGATACCAACAATTTTTCTGTTTATTTTATGGTTAAAACTCTACTTTTAACGAGTTTGTTTCTATAAAATAACGAAAATCGCGGGAAACGTCATCAAAAAACATAGCGCAAATGACGTCATTTTAACGACGTCATCGTCGCATGGTTTCCAGCATTAATTACGCCCGGTATACTTTTTGACGTAAATCCGGGTAGAAGATTGCAAAAACAGTGAAAAATAAAAATGGTAATCCACTGTTTCAAAACTGTGGATTATCACTTTTATTTCACTGAGAAAACTCTATAATTCACTCGAAAACATTAAATAAAACACCGTAATCGGGCGATATTTGAACGATACAATATCGTGACTCGTTTCGCATCTCGCCGGAATCTCGCGTCTCGCTTCGCATCTCGTACGTCGACGCGAGACAAGAAAATCCTTTGAGGCCATATACCGCTAAATAGTATTCCCTTTATATTCTATATAAAACTGACATTTTTCAAAGAGCTACAGAACATAGCTAGACCCATTTTAGAGAACAAATCCTTATCTCATTTTAAAGAGTTATGATAAAACTGATATAAAATGATGAGAAAAGAGGGGTCATGTATCTTCTAAGAAAAATTTCTAGCGTCACATTTGCTACTGTAAAATCACTTAAAAAATCACACTGCTGTGACGTGGAAGAACCACCAATACTAAAATTGAAATTCACTTTATCAAATACAACCTTTGCTCGCATTTTTCTACCAAAATGTCAAAAACATATCCATGATGAAATTTAAACAGAAAACAGCTTAAATTTAGACGTCTATGGCCATGCAGAGTGAAAAAATAGTGTCCAATAACCTGTCCGCCATTACGTGACAACGCCAGATGGCTCTGTTGAACCGTATATGTCCCGGAACGTATATATCACACGAGAGAAAAAATTCGACCGCATATGTCACACGTGTGATATATTCGGTCGAAAATAGTCTTCGCGTGAAACGTATATGGCACATAATATGTATACGTTTGACTTCGAATTTTATAGGAACACGAAAACGAATATCTCACATGCAGAAAAAGGCAAATAAAAACGAAATGTAACGATGTTTGGGAGGCATCCATATAGGTATATACATGTATATAGGTGTAATGTGGAGAGCCGAAATGCAATGACAAGTCCAAGGTAAACGACATGCGATCAACACTTATTGGAACTTAAACACAGAGTAAACTTGATATATCTGCATGGCCGGCTCCTGTGGATCGGTTCCGATCCTCTTCCTGGAATGACTTAAGCAAAAGTATAATTTGTACTTTCATGCACTTTAATATCACAACCTATGAGACATATACGTTTCGGTGTAAACTGTCAAAAATGACCAAACGAATATGTCACATTAAACACGTGTTACATTTACGGTCGAATATATACGTTCCGGGACATATACGGTTCAACATGGCTCCCGCGCTGGTTCCTTTACCATAATAGTCAGGTCTTTGAGAAGCACAGACACGAAGCGATGCGCGATATTTTACCGAGAGACACGAAAAGCGAAATTCCGGCAAAACATGAAGCGAGGCACGATATTCTACCGTGAAATCTCGTGGTACGGGATACTTCGACATTGCGAGATCTCGTGTTACAATATCGTGCCTCGCTTCGTGTCTCGTCGGAATGTCGCGTCTCGCCCGATTCTGCGAGGCCCGACATTCCATAATTATGGCATTACCCGGATTCTTTTAGGAACTCATGCACGTTGTAAGTGCCTTTTCAATGGCGGATCTGAAAGCAGCAATTCTCGGAAAATGGCGATATTTTTTTTTATATATTTCTGATGAAAACAAAATACGTGTGGGATGGTCTTCTCATTTTCTTCCTTAGATCATTTAGGGGCCTCCGTGGCCGAGTGATTTCAAAAAACTACTTGCCCCTAACCGCTGTAGGTTCGACACTCACTCGGGGCGTCGAACTATTCATGCGAGGAAGCCCGTCCAGGGTCCAAATGCGGAATACCTATCCGCGTGCGCACGTAATAGTTATCGCGTGCGCACGCAATAACTATCCCTTTAGAACGTAATAGCTATCGCGTGCGCACGTAATAGTATCGCGTGGCCACGTATAAATAATTATTTATTTAGCATACACAAGTAAAAATACAGTGTTTCCTTCTGAAAGAACTTTCAAACTTTGAAAGAACAAGAACTTTCAAGTACCCCCTCATTCCTATCGGCGACGTACTTTTTACAAATTGATTACTAAAATAAAAGAATAAATAAATGAAGAATTGGTAAGAAAAATGAATTATTCTATAAAACTAGCATGATAATAAACCGAATATGAAGGAGAGGTAGCGACTGACAGCGGTTTCTTAATCGTGTAGACTTCAAGTGAAGACTCTATTGGATTAAGTTTTTTATAAAACATCTCTAAGTAGGTCTGTTATCGCATAAAATTTTCAGGTTGTAAATGTGGACAGACAGACAGCTAATTTTTATATCCGCCTTTTCGGACAATTACAATGTACTAAGCAGAAACAGTTTTCCTTTTAAGTAGAATTTTATGGAAGAATGTGAGACAAATGTGCTTCGAGTGTCCTTTCTATTGTGTGTCGAACACATTTGTCTCATTTCCAATTTGTCGCAAATATGAATGTTTACGAGCACATCGGTCACACCTCGTGAGACAAATGTGCTCCGAGACAAATGTGCTCCTACACTCCTAACTTACTGGAAAAAATCTTTGGGTCGGGTGACAGTCTTGTGATTTCCTTACTGCACCAATCACTCGATGTAACAAAAGCCAGTTATAATTCTGTACAATTATCCAGCGTAAATTTTTCAAGACGAGTAAATTCTTTGACTACATATGTACTCAAAGTACATCTCTAAACAAATCTCGCGCAAAACCAAGTAACATGTATTATTTCCTATGTGAAGATTTCTAGATATAAAGATTTTACAGCACTTGTTTTAGAAATTCCTGCGCTGTTAATGGCAACTTACGCTGATTACGGACTATATTCATATGTATAACACTACAAAGTACGGTTATAACGGAACGTATGAGGCTCTTTAAAAGAGTTTGTAGTTTGATTTTCAAATCAATGATTTTATTTCACTGAAAAACTTCTTATTTACGAACGATAATGTCTATATTCACCTAAAAAAATTTAAAGATAGATTTACGTACATTCCCGACAAGGATGTCACGTAATAAAGACATTGAAATACACTTCACTCTGTTATTACCATTCAAAAGATGATGCGGAGGTAATTTTGTAAAAAGGCACCTATATCCCCATGCCTTTAGTGCTCACAGCGCTTTGATTTTTTTTTTTGCTATTTACACTTTTTGTATGCCCCTGCAAAATGCAGGCTGCTCACTGCAGACTAGTGCAAATTCACCTATTTCCATTCTCATGCAACGCATGATGCACCACAAAGAGCCACCTAAAGCCACAAATTGTATTTTCAGATTATATTTCAACAATCACTCAAACATGTCAAATACAAATATAGCAATATTTATCATTGCTTACACAAATAAATAAGAGAAAACATTGCTTGCAAATCACCATGTTTTATGACATATTTTAATACATATATATGTACTGACCTTTGAAAAAGTTGATACTTCTTTTTCTTTGATATTGTATCTTTAAGTACGAGATAAATCAAAAGTTTTTTCAACCAGGCACAAGTGACCCTAGAGTTAAGAATGCGAATAAAACTGCTATGTTAATGCCATTAAACACATATTATGACAACATAATCCTATATTTACGTCAGCGTTTTTCACAACAACACTTTTTGACAGTTGTCCAGTAGTAAAAAAATTAAGCATTTTATGTTCAGTTATAGCAAACGTGAGTTCTCATTACGCACGAGATTTAAAAGAAACGAGAGTTTGAAGATCAATCTGTTTTATGAGATTTTATTGCTTTTTTATATTTCCTAAAAATCGATTTTTTAAATGTATTTCAGGTGTCGCTATTCGCGCATTTTAGCCTCGACTTAAACGAAAAAATAGGCTAAATAAGCTAAAGAGATACCAAAATATTTATATTTAACGAAAAAGGCAAACAAATGGATAAAAGAATTTTTGTTCTGCTATTGTTCGTAATATGTGCGGGAGTCGTAACCAGTGAAAAGTCACAGCCGCAGTGGAGAGAAGGCGAGGTAGAGAAACATCACAAGTATGTTTATTTCTTAAATATTATTCTATTGTTTAAAGGCCAAAGGTATTGTATAAATGCCGATTTGCCAATAAACTTTGAAACTTGAAACTTTGTTATTGTTTGGTAACAATTAAACACAGTGTTTGTAGTCGCCAGCGTTTATACTATAGTTGAATAGTCCGCATTTTACTCCCATTGGAATTTTAGTCCTTTGGCGATGGTCTTTAACACTAGTTTCACCGCACATACTGAAACAGGTTTGGTGCTGGAATAGAATTCATAGGTTCGAATCTGTAGCGGGGTTTAATATTTATCATTGTTCAATTGGGATTTTAATCTTACTGCAATTTTAAATGTAAATGCTGGCACTGCACACAATGCACTGGACCGTGACAAGCACTCATTCACAATGGCAGTTTCATAGGTGTACAGAAGGGAATAAACAGGAATATCTATATCATGTTTTATATCTCTCTGTTAAAAAATATTTCATATATTCACAGCTTTTGTTAACTGCTATATTCTCGAGCGTTTTGATTTGCGAAATATACATAATGTAGTTCTGTCAAAAATTTCATCAACCAACTTCTATTTGTTATTTGTTTTTACCCCCAACAAAATTGTTTATTTGCAGGTATCATAAGATTATGAATTTACTGTGCTACAAAAGGCCCGATACAGAGAAATGCAAAAACTATAATAAGAAACACGGAAAACATCTCAAGAAAGACAAGGGAGGTAACAATTAATGATTTTTTTTAAATAAATTGATCTAGGGTAAACTCCGTATAACTTGAATTCCTTTGGACCATCTAAATATGTTCCTTATACCCGGATTATGTTATATATTTAGGGTGGCGCGGTGGTCGAGTGATTAACGCTCTGGACTACCAATCCGGAAATCCTGGCCGGTTTGATTCCAGGCCGAGGTACAGGAAATTTCAGAAGTTTCCCAGCAATCTGAAAATGAACTGGTTAGAAACCCAGAGGCAGTGTCTTGTGTATCGGTACTATACACCGGGCATGTAAAAGAACCAAGGGGTCTGTTCGTAAAAAGAACTAGGGTCTGGTACCCGGATTCCCTTGTATATTTTTGCTTTTGTCTTAAGGACCAACATGGAAATAAGAGCTTGCTCTTTTTTGTGTTATCTTTGATATTTGTAATGCAAAAAATACATGTACATATTCATATAGCATTTTCATATCTTGTTAAATGCGTAATTTACTGTACATAACCAATCTGGTAAGATCTCCTTTTTTTCGTAATATGATGAAAAAATATAATTTCGACAATTCGTGAAGGACATTGGTCTGATCATGATTAGTGAATTTTTTGAAGAAATTTTAACTTAAAATTTGTCTTTTTTCGAGACTCAGTAAATTCTAGTTTTGCTATATTAAGGTTACAATGGGTTCGAGTCTGCTGCCTGCCGAGCAGGTCTCTTTGTATGAGAACGTTTGCAGGTTCGTATGGAGGATAGCGTTTCTAGTACTGCTTCTTCACAGGAACGATGGTTTTACGTAAACTGCTCGCATGTAAAAAATAACTGAAATACGGTTGGATTTAAAACTGGAGATCACACACACACACACACACACACACACACACACATACGTGCACAAGGTGTACAATGAGGACACCTGACTTACACATGAAAATGGGGACACGATCTTCCAGGTGATGTACGCTGTTAATTTTGGGTATGCATTGAATTTTGTTTTTTTGTAGCTTTTTCGTCTATTTAAAATCATCCTACATCTAATAGTTAAGAACGTGTTTTTTACCTTACAGTGGGGACAACGGGTTCACACACTTCGCACTGGGGACTTTGTCAAATGAGGTCATGTGGCAAGTGTGGACTCATACACACACAATACATTGAGGACATTACACTTTGTCCTTTGAGGACATGAACACTTCTTTTCCCTAACATGAATATATTTTTCATTGGCAGCTAACAATTCGGCGTGTGTAATAATAGTAAAGTAACCCAGCCATTCTTTCTTTGAATTTAGGTAGTTCTACATTTGAAATGTTGCACATTTCTACTAATCTGTTTATATATTGCGTATAGCGTCTTTTCTTATTTCTGTGGGTCGTCACTTCCTTACATTAGCTTGCTGTTCGTTGTCAGCTGTTATGTAAGATGCAAGCAGTATTGTGGGAAGCATCACAATTAAACAATCATCAAATAAGGACATGCAAACAACTAAGTTATTGAGATTTTTGTTGAGCTTTGCCAAGTTTAAATTAAACAGTAAGATAGCTTATTCATGTGATCTCGCTGCCGTGAGTAAATACGAGGGGTATAATTTAATAATTAGTGGCAAGAAATCAATTTAATAATGATTTGCATATGAAAATACATGGATAATATACAGTTGGAAAGATTATCGAGTTTTCTAGCCAACAGTACAATTTCCCACGATTTGCAAGTGCACAAAATTTTAGCAGGTCATTTAAATACATGTGGTTTTGTATACGGGTTGTTAACATGGCTAAGTTGCATTGTGATTTGAGAGAGGATCAAAGAGCTTATTGCAAAATGTGTGGGTTTTTGGGAAAATGCGCGTCAGAAATAAAAACAGATCTAGATTTAGTCTATGGAAAAAATGCCCTTCCATATCTAAAATTTACAAGTGGGTATCAATGTTTAAGGAAGGCAGAACTAATGTTAAGAATGATACCCCCATGTCGGCGCTACCTCTGAAAAAAGAAACTGTCAAAGCTATAGTTGATGAAGATGCAAGATATATCGTGGAGGAGATAAGTGATATATCAGTTTTTAGCGCGTCATATGTGTTTTCCATTGTGAAAGAAAAGTTAAAAAGAGTGGATTGAAAAAGCCTCTGCTTTATGGACTAGGTTTAGAGATCAAGACCCCACACGCCTAAGAGAAATTGTAACAGGGGATGAAACGTGGCTATTTTTTAGCCCGACAATAAACTCAGTAACAAAATGTGGGTAGGTGAAAACAGCGAGCTTCAAGAGTTATGTACGCTCTATTTTTAACAGATAGAATAGCGGCCTTTGTCGCTGTGCCTGAGAAGGGCAGTGTCACTTGAACATATTACCGTGACCATGTTCTCACTGCTGTAGTTAATCACTACATTACAAATAACCTATGGTCTGCAGGATCATATTCCTCCATGATAATGCACCTGCATACCGCACAGCCTTGGTTCAAGCTCATTTAGAGCAGCACATATTTGAGGTTTTGCTACATCCTGCTTAGTCATGACCTCACTCATTGTGACTTGGTTAAATCCATACATCATATCTTGCCTTCGCCGGTTCGAAACCCGTAGTGTCATTGGAAGCAACTCCCTACCAGTGTATAAAAAGTATACCCAAAGAACAGTTCATAAAAGCTTTTTCGGAGTGAATTCCGAGGCCGGAAAAGTGTGTAGATGTCCATGGTGAATAAGGACTCTACTAATATTTTTCACAGGTACGACATATTTATAATAACGTGCTGCCTTTCCCATTAATTAAAATATGCCCCTCGTGCATCTTTAAGTCACTTAGCAGCAGTTATTATTTACCTATGTAAATATCCGTGAATTGTTGCATTACAAATCACAATATAGCCTAGTTTTCTGGAATTGAACATGGACGGTTCTGAACTATCTGAGATCTATATTATTTATCTATTTTATGAATACCCATTTCATTTGATGCATGTTTACGGTTGTTTTGCTGGATCAATAAATCAAGCCGTGCATTTCTATGGTTTATTTTAATCACAATAACATTTATAACCATTTTAATGAATGAACAAGAGCTGTCCATAAGACAGCAAGCTCGACTATTGTGGGTGTTTGCTAATAAAACAAAACTTTTATCAGTGTAATAGCAAAACAAAATTCTGCTAACTATTAAGTATAAACTAGGAAAGTTGAATCATAAAAAAAGTCAAAATCTATAACTATAGATTTAATTTTTGGTAAATTAATTGTTTGATACAAAATTTACCCCTGAACACTATTGCTAAGTTTGATATAACTACCATAAGTGGTAACTGAGATATGTGCATGATAGTACCTTGCATGCAAAACTTTAACCAAATTTTCAAAGTCAAACAAGGGCCATAATTTGCACTAAATTTAAACAAGAGTTATCTGTCTTGACTGTGTGACACCTCTTAAGACATAAAAAAAGTTTCAAGTCAATATCATAATTGTTTACTGAGATATGTGCATGATAGTACTTAGCAGGCAAAACTTTAACCAAATTTTCAAAGTCAAATAAGGGCCATAATTTGTATCAAATTCATACAAGAGTTATCTGACTTGACTGTGTGACACCCCTTAAGACATTAACAAAGTTCAAGTCAATATCATAAGTGGTTACTGAAATATGTGCATGATAGTACCTACCAGGCAAAACTTTAACCAAATATTCAAAGTCAAACAAGGGCCATAATTTGTACTAAATTTATACAAGAGTTATCTGACTTGATTGTATGATACCCCTAAAGACATGAACAAAGTTTCAAGTCAATATCATAAGTGGTTACTGAGATATGTGCATGATAGTACTTAGCAGGCAAAACTTTAACCAAAGAAGCAACGCCGACGCCGACGCACAAGTGACTGTAATAGCTCTCCATATTCTCCAAATAGTCGAGCTAATAAAAAGTAGGCCAAAAATACAAGAGGGCCATGATGGCCTTAAAGTTATATTTTACATGTCATGTGCGGTTTAAGACTGATTTTGCAGCATTTTATCACCATATTTCTCCTGTGTTACTTATGCAGTAAGCACTATTTTGCATATGTGGACCACTTTTTGGTAATTTTCTTGGATTGTAAGTGCCGATTGCAATATGTAAATTACTTAATTTGTTCACCTCACAATATTTTACTTGTAAATACATTTTCAAAATTTTCATGAAAATTAACATGAATCTGGAGGTGTGCTGCTTTAAATCGCTGACCTAAATATTTTGTACTTTGAGACAATAAAGAATAAACATAATGATTGAAAACTAATTTGGAAATAATTCTATATAGTCCAGACCAGGATTTATGACAAGCAGATTTATGAAAGTTTTTCTAATATAACTCTATCTAAAATAATAATCTGACCTTAACTTCAAGGTCATTTATGAAAGTCAAATTCAGTCTAGTCTACTTGAAACTTTTGACCAGATTTGTTGTGTCCAATTATGAAGGCAGTCCATTCATTAATAGCAAAGTAATAGGCAATTATAGATTTCTTAAAAGTTTCCATAATAATGCATAATGTTAATAATAGTCATCCGACCCCCAGGCGGGGCAAATACTGACCCTGGCGGCATAATTTGATCAATCTCTATAGAGCTTCATTACAGCATGCTACACACCATATATTTAAACCTTGATGTTTCTAACAACACGTTTTTTTAAAGTTTTCCTATACAAGTGTATGTGAAATCAAGTGTCCCCTTGGGTGGGGCAGATTTTGTCCCTGTGGTGATAATTTGAATAATTTTGGTAAAGGTCTACTAACGGATGTTACACAGTAAATATCTAAACTACAGGCCTTGTGGTTTCTGACAAGCAAATTTTTCAGATTTTTCCTATAAAAGTCTATGTATAATCAAGTGACCCCTGGGGCGAGCCAATAATGACCCTAGGGCCACAATTTGTACAATCTTGATAGAGGTCTACTAGAAGATGCTACACACCAACTATCTAATCTCTATACTTCGTTGTTTCTGACAAGCAGATTTTTTTTTAGTTTTTCCAATACAAGTCATTAAATTATATCAAAAATAATGCAGGATTACTTATTTAAAAAAACAACAAACCAAGGGCAACATTGTCCCCAAATACGCCGGTCACAAAAGCATTTCACAGGGATGTGGGCAATATAGGTATGTATATAGCATTTCACAGAGATGTGGGCAATATAGATTATAAGATATGTATATAGCATTTCACAGAGATGTGGGCAATATAGATATGTATATAGGAGATATGCTCTGGGCAATATCCAGACAATATCATCTCTAGTGACCTCCAAGTGTAATCTTGACCTAGAGACCTGGTTCATTCACACAACACAGCTGCTCATAGTGGTAAACATTTTATGAAGTTTCATTGAAATTCCTCCATGCGTGTAGGAAATATGCTCCAGACAAAATTGGACGCCACCTGCCTGACAGGGGCATACCAACAATACGACCAATTTTTGAAACGGGCATATGAAAATATTGCATGGATGTGCAACCTGGTAAGACATACACTATATAAAATTTAATCAATATAGACATTTTTTTAAAAATAAAAAAAGTATTGGAGAAAAATGAAAATCTAAAGTTTCTTGTTCAGAATTCATCATTAACAATAGATAAGTTCAAAGTCATGGGCATTTGCCAATATTCTGCATATTGTTCATTGGAAGTTTCTTTTTCAACATACATATAAAAATAATTTAATGTAAGTTATGAAAGTGAAATAGTTTCCTACACAAAGCATCAACATGATAATACCATTGGTGCAAATTCAAGGGCAGATAATCATCATTAACTTTTGAAATTGTTCATTTGTACATAAAGTAAGACTTAAATGATAGAAGTCAAATTAACATTTGTTGAGTTTAAAAGGATCAATCAATCAATGTAAAGTTTTGATCTCAATGTTATAACATCTCATATACTTTTTAAGATAAATTCCTGTCAAAACTCAAAAGAAAAATATGCAATAACACAATATGCCAACAAGAGTTATGTTTCTGAAAAATGCACTTCTTTGCAGTAGAATCTATATATCAGTGCAGGTTGAAGTTGTTACCTCATATTCTTTCAAGAATGAAATTCCCCTAACAAAATAAGTGACAAACAGATGAAAGGAACTAAATGGACAAAGTATTTAGTATGTGCTTGCCATAGGGGCAATACATATGTAATGCAAACATTTTCCTGCTTGTCCCATCCAGTGCAAACCATAAACAAAATCAGATTCAGGCTTTGTCCACCCTCAAGTGCTTTTTTGCAGCAGTGATTTGATTTCTGACAAAATGTTTAATCATGGTCCATGATCTCTGTCTCAGCTCTTCATGGTTGCGTAAAAGCTCCTCGCACTGTAATTTTCCAGGGAGTTTTTGCAGAAGAATGTTTTTTTTCATCTCTTTTAACACAATCTTTTTTTCTGCCTCTGTCCAGGAACTTCTGGTGCTGCAGCCTAAAGAATAAAACACACTTGAATATGAGAATTTTTTACCTGATTTGAATGTTGTTAAAACATTATTACGAAATTCCTAAATCAACCTCCAATTACTTGTGCATACAAAAACAATAAACAAGTGTTTTTTAAACCTTCGGCATATTCAAAGCATTCTTTAATGACATTCATTTATAAAGTGAATCACTGGTTGTTTTTCTCACTCCACTTATGTTTAACTAGTATAAACCAATAAAAAAAATTGATACTACCACATGAATATCAATGTGATCAATACTTACTGAACTTTGATTTTCTAGCAGGTGGTTTAGCATTATCCTCACTGTCACTAGATGAATAAGCACCTACCAAAAAAAAAAAAAAAAACAATTTCTATGCTCAAAAATATATCCTAAGAATATACACAGTGTTATACATTAAAAAGTTGCCTTGCTGCTAATAAACTTAACATCTTTGCCTAGATGACAATTAATTTCTGAACACAAAAAGTCAATACTTATGTTATACCTTCATTCTCATTTTAAGAATGAATATCATACTGAAACTTTAAAACTGATGTGGATAGACAACCCATATATTAGTCTTTAACAAAACTGGAAAGCGGGGATGTGTGAACATTTAATTGAAGACAGTGTAACATGTAAATGAGGACAGGCTTGAATAAGCATTTATTAAATATTTGTACATACATTATCAAAACTTGTACCAGCAATGACTTTTCTTAAATAATGTATTGAAAACAGCACAAACACCAAAAAACTGACTTGTGTTACCTTTTTTGTATTTTTCATTGATTTTCTGAGTAAATGTTCTAGTGTTAGAATATAAATGTCATAAAATCAATGGTTCACAAGAAAATCCACTTACGTGATTTCTTTGATGGTGGTCTCCATTCTTCATCACTGTCACTGTTCAACTCTGTTTGTTCTAAAACAAATTAATGAACAAGAAGATCAAGAGCTTGTGTTGCTTAATACAAAAGTTGCTAATAATTCAACTGTGACAATATCTATATTTTTTCCATAAAAAAACTTCCATCTTGAGATGATGGACCTCACTCTGGTTATCTGTAATCCATATTAATAAGCACATTTTAACTTTTAATAAATATACAAGAATAACTGAAATAAAAATACACAAGAAGTCTGAACTGCAATGCTTTTCAATATTCCTGTTGTTTTTTTTTGTCTAAAGCAAGCACATTTTATCCAGCAAGATAATTCAAATGCTATTTATCTCAAGTCTTACACTTGTAGTGTCAGAAGATTTTCATTTTTCTTTTTATTGCCATGGCAACAACAGTTCTTCATTGACTGCAATTTAATTAAACAAAGAGATGCATGTTGGAGACATCTTTGCCAAGTATCAACTTTGTTGAAGAACATTGAGGACAGTGCTTAACATCTACTGAGGACTGTGTAATGTGCAAATGGGGACATTAGATACAATAATAATTATATATGTACAGTAAGCTTTTTTGTTTGCCACATGATATTTTACACATCTAATATATAAATATAAATGACTGCGAAACAATGCTTCAAGAGTTTTCTTATTGAAAATCAGTAATATTCATGGGGCATTAATTTTCATGGATTAAATGGGTAGGCATACCCATGAATTTTAGACCCCAACAAAAATCTTTTGATGAACTTTCATTATTAACAAATGCAATATTCACAGATTTATGTACCCACAAAATGGTTCAATTAAAAAAATCAACAAATTTTTATGCCCACAGATTTATGTTATTTGATTTCACAGTAACATCATGTGATTCATATATTGCAACAGGATTAATTACAAAAAATACCTCGCTTTCTATGTTCTTGAACATGTAAACGTTGAGCTGAAGTAGGGTTGTCTTTGCAATTATCGCCCCTAAAACCAGCATCCTCACCATCATCTTCATCTTCATCATTGCTTGTGTCATCAAGAACTAAATAAACAACCAAAAAGATTTTTGTTTTAGATAAAGACATTTGTTTACAGACAAAAGAAACCATTTGTAAGAAATAAAAGAAGACCATTTGTTTAGAGACAAACTATAGAAAACTTGAGGCTAAGCATTAATGTATTTGTCATTGTAATAAATGTTCATAATAATGATTATGAATCATACAGACATTATTGCATGGACATCAACATTACACCACAGTTCATTAGGCAATGTCATAATCCTAAATACTTTATCAAAATATCGACTCCCCTAAATAAGTATTATAACTTTATTACAAAGTGACATACTCCTAACTTCAAAGAAAATAAAAACATGAAACTGCTGACTCACCAACATCATCATTGACATCAATGTCTTCTAGGCGTTTGTTCTTCACTTCAGACAGACGTCCGGAGTTCAGACAGTGAAGCACCTTGGACACTTGTGCTATTTCAACAGTTCCTTGAGGCAATCTGTAATAGCAAAGTAATAGGCAATTAAAACTTTTTAAAGTTTTCATTTTAATGTACATGTGACCCCTGGGGCAGGGTCTTTATTGACCTTGTGGTTTCTGACAATAAGTTTTTACTATTGGTTGTCATGGCAACCAGTGTTAAAAATAAGTTGTATCTGATCAGACCTAACAAATTCATACATCATAAGTTTATTTTTTCCTGAACAACTTGCACTCTAAGGACTTTAAACACTTCATACACAAAAAGCTTAAACTAAGCAAATTTATCACAATTCAAATTCATTTTAGATACACACTATCCAGTCATTTAAGTTTGTATATTATACATTTGTAAATTAAATATAATGTATTTTCCCTTACACTCTGATATGTCAATCCATTCTTTGCCAACTATCTGGAACGTGAAGGGTTGGTAATCTTCATCATCAGACCACTGCCCGAAATTTGATGCACTTGTCACGAAGTACTTTGACTGAAATATTTTTAAACTAACTAGTATACGAGAATTTTTTTAGAAATATAATATTGTACCCTGGTGGTACTTGATCCAGAATGCAATTCTATTATTTTTATTAACTGCCAAATTCTTCCTCTCATATTATCAGAGCAATGTTAACTGCTATTTGAAACACTTGTACACAATAATTTTAGCACCTCAGATTCAAGAGAAATTTTAAGAGAAATCATATAAGCTTGAAGGAAACATTCATGATTGTTCATTGAAGTAATTTTAAACATGATCACTTTTGTTTTTCTAACATAAAATTTAATTTCAATTTACAATCATCAATGTAAACATTGAAAATTTGAACACTTCTCACCATGTCTTGAACTGATCCCTGCATAAGTGAATCTTTGACCCACTTCTTGCTCAAAATTTTAACCCTCCGCCCTAGTAAGCTTTGGAACAGCTTCAAACTTGTGTATGTTGTGCTGCCATATTCCGCTGAAAAAAATAAATACATATTTAATTCAAAAGGGCCATATTCATATCTAGTCTAAAAAGTTAAACACAAAATGAGGACAGTGTAAACCTTATACTAAAGGCAGTATTACCATCAAATAAGGACATGAATACAAGTAGTTAACGACTTCTACATGAAAGTAACATATTTATACATATGAATGAATATGTAATCCTTTATAAAAACTAGGCCAATGTAGCATTCATTTTTTGTTGATTAAAAGACAGTTCTGGCTAAATTCATAAATGTTTCAACTTACATGCAGGCACAATCAGGATGTCAGTATCTTCAATTTGTTCTGTCAACTTGAAACCGTCAAATAGTTTGAAGAATCCCTATTTAACATAGAAGTTTTTTACTTATAAGAGTTTATCATGACATCACAATGTAAAATTCTATTGCACTGAACAAAATTAAATTTTGTAGTCTGCACACATGTATTTCCGGTAAAGTGGAATGAAACAGCATTTTAACAGTTTCATTGCAATCATACCTTGCACTAGCCCTTTGTTTACATTTTGAATCAGAAACACCGTATATTTACATAGTGTTATTATGAAGTGTTGCAAGCTGAATAACGATCAGGAGCCCTATTCCTAAATTTAGTACACCGAGGACAGAGTGTAACTTCTACTGAGGACTGTGTAATGTGCAAATGGGGACATGTAGATACTTGACTTGGCTTTTGTAAAATGTTTGTTTTACAGCAATTGTCCACCATTTTGTGGGACAGTCCTCATAAATGTCTATATAAATGTCTCATAAAACGGTATTATGGTATCATGAAAAATATGTCAAGTTAAAATTAAGTTTTAAACATGACTAAAATAGTAGGAACATGTAACAGTTTTAAACAGCTTGTTTAAGAATGAACATAATGAAATGGATGAAATGGAGAATAACAGTTGGCAAAACAAGAATCTGTTCAACTTCAAATAAGAAAGAAGTGCTCAAAACATAAAATTGTTGATAATTTTAAAGACATACTATGCTTATCCTTGAGTTAAATATTTTAATCACAGAAATTAATTGAATCCATTAAATCTTTAGTGAATATGTCTTATTTGAATAAAAGAATGGATTAAATAGAAATGATTAACTATGCATGGGAAGCTGCTTTCCCTATAACAGGTTAAGTAAAGTGGGTCCTTTCTATGTAATCACCTTTTCCCAGGGTAGTTCGGCAATCCCATAGTCGTATGTAATCTCTTCACCTATCTCAATATCCCTGGAAAGAAAAATGATGATTTTAAGAAATATGCATTTAAAAAATGAGTACGAGAATGGTTCTATAGACATTTTTATTGATTAATAAACAATTTAAAACCCTGGGTCGCACACAAAAAACTATTGTTCAAATTTCAAGACAAGAAGGATTTTTATATTAAAGGCCCCTGTGACATTGACCTCCAACCTTCTTTTTTTTTCTTTCTAAAGAAAACCTATGACATGCCCAGACATGTTCCAACCTAATATATTTAGCTCATCCTAATAACTATTAGCTAAGGTGAGTAAAAATAATGTCACAAAGTGTGAGGGATAGTGCCAATGACTGAATGAACCTGTGTGAACCACTTATATCAGAAACTCAATATTTTGCACTTTTTTCTTTATGGTTGCCATGGCAACAGGAACTCTATGTAGAATGTAATTTAAGCATTAAATAATAACATGTTGAAGACATATTTGCCAAGAATCAACAATGTTGAAGTACACTGAGGACAGTGCTTAACTTCTACTGAGGACTGTGTAATGTGCAAATGGGGACATTAGATAAATGTAAAATGAATTAACCACACTTTCACATACCTAAGGCTAAACAAAAGCAAATTTCCATCAATTTGCTTCATGACAGCATTTCTTTCTTTTTTATTCCCATGATTTACCAGTCGCCCAAGCCGACCTGTCTCTTTTGTAGCATCCACACTGTAAAAAAAAATTCTTAGCCTTGAAATGATTTTCAGAACATTTGCAGTGAGTGACGTCAAAATAAAATCCATAATCAGTGACTGTAATAATTTATAAATACTAGTTTATGGAAATAAAAGCAGTGCCCTTGCCTGTTATCCAAACAAGTGGACCAAAGTGGTAATCAGTTAGTATAACGCAACATTTTTTTGTATTGAATATTGTCAGATAAAGACTATGAACCTCAATTAAATATAACAAGCTTACTCTTTGAACTTACCAAAACTCTTTTTGCCCTATTTTAAAGAAAAACCTAAAGCCAGAGCTGCCTTCAGCTTCTCTTTTTTCACCCTCATCAGCAGAAACTACTTCTCCATCATAATGAAGAAGAAAGTCACCTTTACTTCTTGATATTGTTGTAATAATTCCTCTTCCTGAAATAGATAAATGTTCTTTTTGCCCATGCATGAGAAAGAAAATTTATAATTATAATTTGCTTGTTTAAATGCTTTTCTTTTTTTATGTTTGTTTTTGTGATAATTTTGGACCAAAAAAAGGACATGAAATCTTGCAGAACTTGCTTCAAGTAAGGGTGTAACGGTTTACCGATATATTGCAATATGAAAAAATAAATTTCGTACCGCGGTACAATTTTTGGAAAACCAGTATTTTATAAAAATCATAAATTTCAATTAATTGCCTTCTAATTTCGTACAAATTTCACATAAAATCTTTAATTGGCAAATTTTATTGGCGCCAACGTAAGATAAAAATATCCAACAACTAGTACACTTAAAAGTCAATAAGCGGCCGCGTAATTTAAACAAGCGGCCCAGATGTGAAAGGTCACAAGTGACTAGTTTTCTTTATCAAATTGTGCGACACTTTACTTTCTATTTAGTTCTTATATTTTTATTAAGTTTCTGCTTAGAATATATACATATATTATAATAATAATATATAATGTTACTCCATCTTTACATCAAAACATATGTGTTGCAATACGCTTTGGCAAAATGGCAATATATTGCAATACGGTTTTTGCCGTATTGTTACACCCCTAGCTTCAAGTGGCAAAATGTTGCATTTTTTACCTTTGAGGTGCCTTCATTATGTGAGAAAATGGCTAATTTATTAAATTTTCAAAAAAGTATACTTTCAAAATTATGCAAATGGGTTTAAACTAAGTAATAATGCTTTTTGCTTTGCTCATTTACAAATTTAAACACTTATAGAACTGATAAAAATATGTGTATTTTTAAAGCTGCACGCCTCCAGATGAGTCAAAATATTTCAAGAAATTCAATCTTTAGAAAAATGTATTAAGATCTTAAGTAAAATGATTCAATATCTAATTAATTATTTACATGTTATGAGCAATTAATGACTGACTTTGCAGTATCAATCACTATAATTCTACTGCGTTACTAGCTCAAGTAAGAGGTATTTATCTATATTTTGACCTCTTTTTGGTACTTTGCGTGGATCGTAAGTGCCGTTTGCAATGTGTAAATTACTTTCTTTGTTCACTTCACAATATTTAACCAAGGCTTTAGCTTAGCCCTAAATAGCTAAAGCATGTACACAGATTTTCAAGCTGAACAGAAGTATCATAATTAAGTCTAAACGGACATCAACAATTTTCAAGTCTGAACAATGACAAAATAACACAGACCAAATAACATCCTTCGGCTTCATATATAAAATTTAAAATAAAAAAGAATGACCGGTATTCAGGAAAATGTATATGACTTTACAGTGATTTGTTTTCCTGTATTTTACAGCTGAATAAAGGCTGTTTCCCCTAGCCCAAAATAGGTATATTTTCCCCTAAAAATGCTTATATTTTCCCCTCATGTGCACATTCTTCACCAGAACCATGACTTAACAGCAGCTGACTTATATATCAGCTAGAAGACAGAAAGCTGTCCCTATAGATAGCCTCTGCCATGTACCATGCATATCAAATTGAAAATTTTATAAAATGTGTTCCCAGTTGTTGGAATTTGATTTTCTGATTTATCGGGCTATATTTTCCCCTTCAGAAAGCCACAGGTTGTTTTGAAATTGAAAAAAAATATCACTGCTTCATCAGTTTATAAGGCAGAAACACTGAAACAGACAGTAGAAATTCATGTAGATCTAGGTTTCAAGCAAGTAAGTCACAAACCTGAATTGCATCATATCAAATCTTTGACGGCGATATAATAAAGTAGGCAGATGTAAACTTTTAAGTCTTTCAACTGTATGGGAACATAATTATTCCATCAATTTTATTGCCTACCTTTAATGGGACATTGGATGATTTCAAACCCTGGTTGATCTTTGTTTTCTTTTAACCAATTCCTAGCACTCGATAACGGAGATTTTCTTTGGATGCGTCTCATGCCGTCCTTTCAAGCTTCATAAACAACTGATAAATGTGTAAAAAGCATTCAAAATGGCGAACGAATGTGGACATTACACTTGACACTGTTTGTCGTATTCCGGTACATTCCGGACGGGCGTCTAAGGATGATCCCCACTGTTCAAAAATGCCTTAACGGCTACCATAGATTAAAATTATTTTTAGGTCTTTTAAAGTTAAAAAGTGACATTATAATATAAATAATTATATTGCAAAGTAAGTATTAAAATGCTATTTTAAATGTTTAACAGTTTTAAATTGTTTCAATATATTTAAAATATCTTTTGTGCTCTGTACCACGTAGCTATATTACAACCTCTTCATTGTATATCTCGGTCTTTACAAATATTGAAATTGTGATAATTACACGATATAGATTCTAAAATGATTTACCAATATATATTTTAATGTAAAACTTTTATTTTTCGTCATGGAATAAAAAGTGGATGTGTATATTTTGATATAATGACTGTCACGTTAGCCTGCACTACAATAATGATGTAACGGACTAAGAATATGAATGATCGTCACATGATAAAATTTAAGTTACATTTGAAGAGTTTGAATGTTGTTTTGTACTGAAAGTCATGCTAAACAGCAGTTGTCATATGGCGACGAGAGTATATAACTCGGTGGGTTTTTTTTTGTAGTACTTAGGAAACACATAATACATGTATACATGCATGTACATAGCGATGTATAATAGCATTAATATGCGTCACATAATGCAGTCAGTTTGTACATATAAGTGATCTAGGAAAGAATCGAGAAATTTTCGGTCATAATCATGTTGTATAATACTATAAAGAAATTTAAAAATTATTTCAGTATGATTGGGTTCAATCTAACGACCACTATCAAATATATTTTCAGACGCCTTTGTGAGATTCCATATTGAACAAGGAAGAGTGTAGAATTTCAACAAATGTTATCATTATCTTTTAAGAAAACATGAATGCATATACATCTATTATGATCTATATACCATGCCTGAAGACTGCTAAGCGACCGTTCTTACTTCAATGCACGTACGCACACACACCGTCACTGAACACTGAACACGATAATGAAGAAAGCACAAGTATAGAGATGATCTTTAAAATTTCAAAATGATCTATTTATTTTACAGTTTATATGACCATACTAATCAATATTTATTAGTTTGACCATACTTGAAAATGTATATAGTATAAGGTTGTGTCTTAACCTAGTACATATGTGTGATAGTGGTGAGTATTACGTGTTAATTACTTGGAACTGTATACATATCCAGCTCGCCTTATTTATGTGACTGTTTGCGCGAATTCGACACAGATTTTTGTGGCTTCTCCTAGCATGAATAATATCTACAAAATGTATACACTTTAACGTCAGATTACTGTTCTCATGTAGTTTGTGCAAAGATCATATACTAATATGGCATTTATGTAAACACTATGATGAGAATGTTGTCCAGTTAGCAATAGATGATGATAGAGTGGTGGGTCGGAGTACAATTTCAAACTGCACCTATAGTCAGTATCTACATATTATTCAGATATATCTATCTTGTGTAAATCAAATAATTTACTAGAACAGAAATTATAATAGGAATTACTTTTGCTACTTTTCAATATCTGTTATTTTATTATGAATGAACATCAGCTTAAATTGATGTTACATGTATACATACAACTATATATTTATCGCATATCTGATTACATGCCTGTTTTGCATCCTTGTGGGCTTTTCAGTCTTTTTTTTAAATAAAATGTTTCTTCTTCTTCTTCATTTTCTTCTTCTTCTTTTTCTTCTTCTACTACTACTACTACTATACACTGCGTTCTACATCTAACGCTACACGTATATATTTCGCAATAAATTCAGTAGTAATGCACTGATCTCGTTCAAATTTGGAGTGAAAGTAATTCAACTTATGTGTCACATTTCTGTCGAAAATCATTGTAATCGATTTATAACAACAAAATATAATAGTATTAATATAAAATCTAAAGCCCTAAATTGTTTTGACGCCACGAAAATGTAAAGTCAATCAATCGCAATCAATTCAACATTCGAAATGATGTTAACTTTATTCTTGTTAAACCACCGTAAAGACAGTATTACATTTTGAAGTGTTCACAACATTTATCTTATTACTTTTGTACTTTATCTCAATTTGACAATGTAACAAAACTAGAAAATGAATAGAATTATTGTAAAAAAAACCCAAAAAACAAACAAACTGAAAAGTAAACTGCAGACAGTCCACGTGAACATTTGTCTATATTTTATTTGATAAATAAAATTAAATAATTGAAAAAAGAAAAGAAAAAAAACATGAGGATTGCTCGGCCGCGCCTTTTGTTTCTCATTTTAACTATACCAGCTTCTTTGTTGGAATTTTTATATTTTTTTTTTTTTTAAATATTGTATTCTTCGTAGAATGTTACAAAATTACCAAAAATCGATAATTTTCTCTCATTCTCTTATCATACACGGTTAGATCAAATAAAAATTAGAAAAATTTCATTCATATTTATATTGTCTTTTAAAGTTGACAAACAAGTAAGTCAGAGAAAGAGTGGGTATCTTTAATTTCATAAGGTATTGCATTCCATATTTCTGTTCATGTATGCGGAAGTGTTTAGTGATTTTTTAATAGATATATTTATAATTAACATGATACATTTGCAGTATAAGCGTACGGATATCTTGGATTATAAATAATACAGAACTATTTGCTGAAATGTCATTATAAAAATTTCAAAACAATACACTTCAACATCTATATAAACGTTTTTTAAATATATGCTAAACTTTTACATTAAAAGTTGGCGTGATTTTCTATATTAAATTTCTTTAAAGAGTTTAATTATTTTTATACACCACTTCAAAAGTTAAAATTCTATTTTAGAAACAAGTTTTGAATCTTTTAATGGACTAGGATCTTTCTACTTTGCAGAGATACAGAAACAGCCATTTTAGTTTTATAAAGTGATTTAATGCATTGATTATCACCAAATACATAACTTAAATTTTGTCTATTTTCAATTTGTAACTGTTCGCTATTTTTCCTATAGAGTACATGTCACGAAAAAAGAAGAATCATCCACAGCAATCACAATCTCTAAGACTTAGAGACTAAACAATCTTCATAGACATATCATGTCTGTAAATTTGAAAGAGCATCACCCCAACTGTCGAGTCCAGATTAACGACACATTCAGGTTTTCAAGAAAAAAAAACAACAACAAAAAAAAAAAAAGAAATTGAGTCTTTGAGTTATAAAAGTAGTTGTAAGTAAACACAAAATGAGAAATATGAGTAATACATACCACTTGATATCATTGAGGCTTACAATATTCAATATGAATTTGATATGACAAATTATTGATAACTAATATACTGTAAACAAGACATCTGAGGACTTTTAGATATGGTAAGAACAGAGACGAGTGAGGACACAGTTGTCAATATTAAATTGCAATAGCTAATATATACGTAAAACGTATTGTATTTTGTCAAATGTTGTTCTACAACATCAAATATAGTATTTCTAGGAGATTTTTAATCTAACAGCGAAAGTAAAATGATGTACGAAGCACATTTCGGAATTTGGCGCCATTTTATTGATATGATAAGAATGACGTCATATGCGCATGCGCAGTATCATTGAGTGTGAAATTGTAATGCGCAGAAAATGATGAAAAAATTAAACAATGATACACACGTCAAAAAGTGCTAGGAATTTGACGGCAAATGAGACATTTTGATTTTACAACTTTAAAACATGTTTTATAGAAAAATATGTATTTTAAAGAATATTTACATTGTAACCAAGTGAGGACGTCCTCATTATACCGACAAGTCCTCAGTCGTTGCTGTTCTTACTAATGAATGTCCTCATTGTGCAGTGCATACCAAACCACACACACACACACACACACACACACACACACACACACACACACACACACACACACACACACACACACACACACACACACACACACACAAAACTGGGTGACTATCGTACAGATTACGACGGGTCGTTGTACCGGCTACAAGCTCTTAAACTTAACACGAATACTATAATCGTCTTCAAACCATTTCTAACAAGTAATAGATTTCTCTATTTAGCCTCTAACTATTACTTAATTTATTTTTATTTTCTTTACAGACGGTTTGAAGACTACAGAGTGAAGAAATGAACATATTCAGGACTTATATCAGACCTAGATAAATGACCTATAAATACAATTAAATGATTTTATTTAGTACAACTGGTAGAGAAAAGAGTGCACGAAGTTAATCTTATCTATATTTTGAACTTGTAGTCATACGCTTAGACTTAATTTAGAATTAGAATTTCATAAAAGTTTTTCTTTCTTTTTCTTTTTCTTTTCGTATTTCACCGTATGATTTAAAAGAAAAGTATTATAAAGTTGAACGTTGTAGATTATAGATTTCGCTTATTTTATTTGTGTTGATATACGATATTTGACTGATGATAAATGATTGCCTCTGGCCTAAAATTACGATCCGTGCCGTTTGCATTTTTGAAAACAAAATATATAAGTATCCCAGAGACATTGGTTTCCACGCACATAAGAAACAACGGGTCGCTTTTTCAATAAAAAATGAAAATATATTAAAAATCACCTTTCAAGAGTTTAATTTGTTTCAAAGTTGCTATGATGCAACAATGCTCCTGATTATTAATTTGCCGTTCCAGAAAAAACAGCCATGTTTGTTTACATACCCCTCGGGAGATATTGTGTGTATGACGTCATAAATTTTCACGCACTTTGAATCGGTAATGTTTATTATGCACTGTTGTGAAGTTTGTACACATGAATATTAAATTTAACGTACAAATTGGTGCACTGATCAGTTGAAATGATTGTTTCTGTTAAATAAACAGTAAATATACTTAAATACGAAGTCAACCGTACAGTTTAGACTATTTAAAAGCACTTTTTCTTCAATTCAGCTTAAATACTTCAAAATCGTCAAAGGGAATTAAATATTAAAAAGTTCTTAAAAAACAGTTTTAACACAATATATAATTGATCAGTCCAGAATTACGCTGAATTTAACTCTCATTTACAATGAGGACATAAAAATGTATCTTCCTTACTAACCTCCCTAGTCTCTGCGCAGTAAATCAGTTGAAAATAACGAGTACACATTGCTTAACAGTGAAATATTATGCAAATCCGCCATTTTAGGTCACGTTATTGTCATGTGACTTCATTTTGACAGAACGCGGGAGAAGCTTGTATCAGCAACATTTCAAAACAAGTTTTTCTCGGTTTTGTGATTGCGTTCGAAACTGTTGGACAAAAAGGAAAAGTAAAAGTCCATATTTTAACATAAGTAAAGTATTTATATACATTTTACATCTTTAAAACACAATTTTCACATAAATTATCTAAGCACATTTGCACTGCATATATTTGTTGCAGTTATCAAAAAGTGAATGACATCATCAAAAGTTGCGTACTCGCGCAAACCGGATGTTTATAAATTGCGTGAAATCGTATGTGCGTGAAATCGTATGTCTGGACGATAATATTTCCTTGTGAGTGATTTGTTAGAAATAATTAAATCTTTTTAATCACAAACTATTCACCAGTATGGGGAATATAGAAGTTATGGTCAGTGTTCTATCATGGCGTAACTTATGACGTCACGTTTGTTAACACTGAGAGAGCGCTATCAAAAGCAGTCAAGAAGTTTTTATGCTGCAGTATATGTTTCGCTACAGACAGTCAAGGTCTTTGAAGACCTTGAGACAGTTAACAGCTTAATAAAAAAAACTCCCGACAGCGTAGAATAGAACTCTGTTAAAAATGTGGTGTCAAATTTGAGGAGAAAATTCGACAAAAACTTTAAGGCGCACATAACCAGTTTCCGTAGCATGCACGCACCGAGACAGGACAGTCTGGTTCATAACAATGGTTAACTTATATTCAGGATGAGAAAGTTCTCAGTTGAGCGAAAACAAAACAACGAACAAATCTTACAGTTTCACTACACGGTGTAGTCAGCAATGAGTCATTAAAGACTAAGTCTCAAACAGTCTAAACTACGTATTAAGACGAATTAAGATGAATTTCGAGTTGAAAAATTCGGGTTACGAACTGGCGAGTTTTAGTTTCGAGCAGAAAAAAACAACGAGTATCGAGGTAAATTTTTTTTCACATTGGAATTAGCTTTGTCAACTCGAGTCCCGCTCGCACATTTCGTTTTCAAAGAATCTGAAGAACTACTTATCGTGAACATGGTGTAGACGAAAAGGTAAATAATTCATAATTATAGACTAATGTTTCGGTCAAAATATAGATTTACGGACCTGAATAATTTTTTCACAGGTCCGCAAAACTATGATATTTACGGTGGCACAGAGGTGACATCCGCAACACTTTATTTATATTGTGGCCACAAGTTAGTAAGTTGTGGCCACAAGTTAGTAAGTTGTGGCCTCAACTTAATAAGGCATATGGTTTCCTCAAAGTACCGCTTGAATTAACCTATGCATACATCACCACAGGACAACGAACAAACGCAGTGGTGTTGATGGGTAAAGATGTCTGCCGCTTATACCGGAGGTTTCGGGTTAGAACCCCACTGGGGTCACAACCGTACCTTCTCATATGTCATCAGTTCTATTTTCTCAGTCCCGTGCCCTCTAGTATCAATGCAACCCTGGTGATATTGTTGATATAAGTATCATCCCCGCTTCACATACTCTGTCCCGTGTCCCCTGCACTCAATACAGTTCTACTTATAGTGCTACCAGTCTTTGATAACACCCTGATTAACATGAACTCAGCCCTCAGCCTTGTGCCCTAAGCACTGAAAACACCGTTTGTAGAAGTAACATCCCCGCCTGAATGAGTAAGCCCCGTGTCCCCTGCTATCAATAATAAGTTGTGGCCACAAGTTAGTAAGTTGTGGCCTCAATTTAATAAGTTGTGGCCTCAACTTAATTACTTGTGGCCTCAACTTAATAAGTTGTGGCCACAAGTTGAGGCCACAACTTACTAACTTGTGGCCACAACTTACTAACTTGTGGCCACAATATAAATAAAGTGTTGCGGATGTCACCTCTGTGCCACCGTATCTGTGCCACCGTAGTAATATAACTTTAAATACGAACACGAAGAATGAGGAAGACACATGTTGGAAGTGTGATAAGGGTCAATACGTATACATTGACCTCTTATCGTTAGCCCCAGTTCATAATCTGAAAACAACATAAAATGGCGTCCGGATTGTTCATGTTCGTTGTTTCGTGTATGATTTATTCCACATACGGTATGCTTTCATTCACAATTTTTTCCTATCTGAAAACATATGTTTTAAATACTTAGTTACTACTGGTATTACAGTAAGTATATACATCATAAATGCATAATATTAGTTTCAACAAAACAAAAACGTCACGTTCCCCTGCTTTACACTCGTTCAAGATACAATATCTTTCGTTCCCTTTCAAATAAATTTTACTTAAAACAGTTGTTAAATACATCAAAAACGTTTGTTGTGTTGCAAGTCACAAACAACTCTTCAAATGTATATTCAACTAGAAAATGACATGAAAAACATGACATTTTTTCTTAATGATGTATTCTGCCAAACTTTGACGGTCACGTGATCAAATTGTACCACTTTATATTGAAGCATCCACGTGTTGTTCTGATGGTTGGTTACCTTACAAAGGATCATGCTACCAGTTCTATGACGAGACCAAATACGACTGGGCAGCAGCTGTAGTAAGTTTTCCTACCGAGTATGGAACGCCGTAACTGTCTTTTAAATCATATTACACCTAATATCTGGCATTACAATCCGAAACATATTCTAACGCAGTACCGATGTAACGTCGTTTCTGATTGGTGACGTCGTTTAAATTTGCGACTATTAAATAACGTATATATAGTCGCAAAGTTCGAGCGGCGTTTTAATTATCGCATTTAGACACACTGTGCGTTAGAAAAGGGATAACTATTTAGTGATTTTGATATTTGCAACCGTATATACGATTTTAATGGTCGCAAACAGTTTTGCCAAAGTTAAGGCTATCGGCTTCTTTAAGTCAAAATTTAAAATACAACATTAATTTTAATTCCTTTAAGACGTATAGTATCTATTGATCGTTTAAAATGTATATCAATCACTTGTTTTCTGACTCGCAACAGTGAAATTTTTTCATTTATTTTTATAAAATTGCTCCATATGCCTTATTTTCATACACAGACATTTAACAATTAAAGTTCAGTTTAGTTTAAATCACTTTTTCACATCGTTTTACCGTACTAAACTCCGTATATAGCGACTCCGAATATAGCGAAAATCCGGATATAAGGAACAAAGTTTCTCTGCCCGTATTTTCTTTATGAAAATGTTATACTTGATATAATAAACATTGGATATAAGGAAAACATTTAAACGACACAAATGAGTTTGTTATAAACGGAGTTTACTGAATTTCTATTTCAACGTTACGCTAACATATTTTTACTGTTACAAAAACACACAGGTATGCGAAAATAATTATTTCTCTTATTTTCTTAGAACTTTTGTAGGGTCAAAAATAGTGACCTTGTTACAATAGAAACAGAAAATGAGAGCAAATTTCTGAAGTTCTTTGCCAGGAAATTATTCAAACAGGGTGAGTAACACATCAGCACCTCTGATTTTTATATTAATTTCCTGTTTTCATATTCCGCCCGTTAAAGAAACTACGACTGAAACCTTCCCATTTGATATATTGCTTTTTTCAACTAACTGGGCTACTAATTTTAAAAACTATTGTTTTTCAACAACGAATTGATAGCTACATGTGTGGAGTCACCAAGAGGCGTGTTTGTCTGAGGATCTCGGGGTCTCCGGTTCGAGCCCCATTAGTGCCATGGCGGTAGTGTCCAAAGGCAAAACATTTGAATCCACATTGTCTCTGTCTCTCTGTCTCTCTCTATTTGAGGTTTATTCCATCTTAAGTTTGTCTCGAGAGCGATTAATATAAGTTGTGAGAACTAGCTAAATATACTAGTTTAGAACACAATTCGTTAATAAAATAGAATTTTTGTGCGGCAGATTCTGGACATAGAAACAATACGGCGTTTTGGTTAGGAGCAAGTGACACTGACATTGACGGGATTTGGAAATGGGTGTCCACTGACGAGGAACTCACATACTCAGAATGGGATACCAGGTATGTTACTAAATATAGAACACCATACACCCACATTTCAAGAGAGTATATAACACAAGGATAAACATTACCAGCATTTTCAAAAGATCTGATAAGATTGTCTCCCTTGACTATACCTTTATTATCAATGATCCATGCCTGATTGGATTCTCTCCCTTAGACAACGACATCCGGGGAACGCAGATGAAAAATCAATATTGTATCGGTAATGATTTGGGAAGTCAGTGGGTGAAGATATCCCTGCTGCTGCTACTGCAATGCGTTTATTGCATATAAGCGTACAGTGGCAAAAGTAAGAGCAACTACAATTTTAGGTGGTTCATTATTAAAATGCTTCATTGATGACATCGGAAAGAAAGCCTAGTTCAAAATAATCTCGACTATTTCTGACATTGATGCAAATTTAGCAGAAAAATTAAAGCAATACAAAAAAGAGATAGAACCATTTCAGAAAATATCAAACAAAACAATTTAATAATGGTACTGCGTACGGTGCCCATATAGTGACATGTGGTACTTTTTTATTTCGTATTTAAAAATCAATTCGTAAAAACGAAATGAAAATAATATTTCGTTCGTAATTACGAAATACTATTTCGTCAAGACGAATATTGTCAAGACGAAGTATTATTTCGTAATTACGAAATAGTATTTCGTTTTTACGAAATAAATAAAATGTGTATTGTATGTCACTTTACGGGCGCCGACACTGCGCGAATCATGAAACTTTGATGTTCTTTTCGACAATCGCGTCTGATTTGTGTGCCATGTTGGACTCTTTTCAGTAGAAATCCCTGCAGCTAATGTTATGTTAAGCAACAGGGGGCATTTCATACTGTCCAGAGAGTATTGGTTGAAAATGCCAGACACATAATTAACACAACCGAAGTAATGCACCGTTACGTTGGTAAAGGGAGAGAGCGTGTAGAAGAAAAGTTTTCTATTCTTAGAATATTCCATATTGATAAATGTACAGTAAACTCCGTATATAACGAATCCTTTCCGACCATTTGATTGTTTTCCTTATATCCAGAGCATGTTATATTCATATAGCATTTTCACTTTTAATAAAAGAAAAAAATCGGGGCCATAAAATTAGTTCCTTATATCCGAAATTTCGCTATATCCGGAATCGTTATATACCGAATTTACTCTATTTACAAGATGATAGTGGACCTTTCTGGTTTTCTTCTTCCTATTGTCGTTTTGTTTCTTTATAAGGCAACCAAGTAGTAGACCTGACAACAAAGAAGATTGTCTAGCTTTAAGCGGTGCTTACGATTTTAACTGGCACGACGGGATATGCAGTAAAAATGTAGCCTATCCATTGTGTGAAAAGAAGTGAGTATTGTTTCAATTGAAAAACTACATTGTGAGGTAAACAGTGTTTTGCTGAGTAAATCGTAAGGCGGCACCAGATGTTCCCCCTATATAACACATTTAGAACATACATCGACATTACTGTAAAAAACCTTTATTTTCGCGAATGAAGCACTTTGCGACTTCATTAAACTCGCTGAAGTAGCGAACAAGCAATGATTATATATAAAATAGTGCTCGCTCGCGAATTTAAAAACACGCGCGAGTAAAAAGAAAATTGGAAAATCGTGAAATCAACAACTCACAACTCAACTTGTTTCTGTATGGGTTTAACACCCATTTCAACCGTTGACGGTCATTTTTCCAACCATATTTCCTGGAAGAACCAGTTCGAGCTCCCTATCCTCCGTACGAAACTGCCAACTTTCTCACATAAAAGAGACATGGTCCTGTCACGGTTCAAATCTATGACCATGGTGGCAGGTGATTCTTCGACCACGGCAGATCATGTTCACCTGACTAGCCATTCGTTGATTAGCTGATTTGTACGAGGATTCCTATACTAATCGTTTAGAACTGTGCTATATTTAAGATATAGCACAGTTTAAGCTCCGTCACCTTGCACAAAACAAGGTATCATAAATATATTGGTTTGCTCTCATGTATAGTATAATACGAACAAAATTTGATAAACTTGCAGCCGTATTGCTAAGAAATATCTTATTTATATCATGTATTTTTCAGGGGGTCGAGCGACAACAGTGGAGTAGGTATGCAGATCATTGGGTGATGTGATTGTTTGTAATCAAATGTATGTGGAAGAATAAATGAATTTCCTTCGCTTTTTAAGCTTTTACGATGATGTGTCATTCGAACAATAACTAACATTGTACTTACAAGACTTTGGAAAACGTTTTTGAAACCTTACAGTTGTGTATATTTAGGTGTTTACCACATGAAGAACAGCAGGAAGAGTGGAAAGAAAGAGTGTCACCCATACTTAAAGGGCCAGTCATTTCTGACTTACATGTATGAGAGACCTTCTTTCTGAGTACATTTACTTCTCGAATCATAGCCTTTTAATGCCGGGCACCAGGCAGGTAGGCATCCGGTAACCAATAATTAACTTGCTGGTGGCTCAAGAAACTGACCTTTCTTCACAATGACTGTCATTTTAGCTTGTTGCGCGTCACGATCTAAGACAAGCACTTACTTTCGATTGCGGGACGATCCGGGTGGAACACCACGTCACACACTTTATTATATACCTATAAATATTCTGTCAAAAATACAGCCTATATTCAACCATCAAATACGGCCTGATAGAAAAAAATTCCGTATTGTATGTACGTGCAATACAAATAGCGCGGCATAATGTGTAAGAGTGTATATAATTGGCCCACAAATGCACATGACGTTAATAACGTCGCTTTTGACTGGGTCGTTACTATTTGTTTGTACGATGACGTCAATAAATTGACGCCGCACACAACGTATATTTCGCGCTAAAAAGGGTTTTTCTTCAATTTTATGCTTAGTATGTCATTTAAATTTAGTTTATCGCGCAGACAAGTGTCAAATGGTATATAATAACAGGGTTATTAGTATAGTAATGTGATCCATAAGCCGGATTGGCTCTCGTCGAGGTCGGATCAAACTCGTGCTACGCACTCGTATGATCCGGCGCTCGACTCGAGCAAATCCGGCATGCTGGATCACGTTACTACACCAATAACCCTATTATCTTGGTCTAGTAACAAGCACAGACGAAACTACGATCCATAATACATGTTGGCCATGTTTCTGGGTTTTTTTTTTCTCATTTTTTTGTAAACTGCAAGGCTCAAAATGTTTGCCGTGAAGAAAAAAGAAAGCTTGAAACGCTGCCGATGTGACATATATTGGTACGCGGGGAAAGTCTCAACAAAGTTTGTGAACAATAAGGCGCCAAGTAAGTAAAATGAGATGTAAGAACAAGCTCCTACATTCTACTGTCATTTCTACCTTGTTATGTCCCACCAGAGCCACGGAAAACCTCACCCGTTTCATGTACGGCAGTGAGCATGGCCTTTTGTCCGTCCTATAAGATATGACAAGTTCCGATGCCGATATTTCAGAAATAATGTGTGTCCCTGTATTTTATCGTTGATTAAATACAGTCAGGAGTTCGGATGCGTAGTAATTAAATCACGACTGACTGTATTGCAATCAACGATACAATATTGGAAGGCAATTATTATTTCGATTCTAACACAATAACTTATTTGAAAAATACCCCAAACGCAACACTCCATTGCAATCTATAAACACAGAATACGATAGAACGTGTGCGTCATTCAGCGCACGTGTTACCCGTGGAAAATGGGATGTCAGTTTTACCGTAAATAAATGTACACTTTTCGTTTATAGATATTGAGGAAAAGAAGCTACATGTATACATTACTTTCACGATAAAATACATCACGTTTTCCACGGGAAACGCATGCGGTAAATGACGCACGCATTTAATCGCGTACCATGCTTGTAAGTTACAATGGAATGTTGCTGCACGTTGAAGATAGTTCGGGGAATTTTTCAAAGATCTCGTGTTAGAATCGAAATGATAAATGCCTCCCTGTATTTTAACATAGAATTAAATACACTACGCACTCGTGATTTAATTATTACGCATCCGAATTACTGACTGTTTTTTATTAAACGATAAAATACAGGGACAAACTTATTTCTTGTTAAGAAGGATTTTAAACCTCGTACTTTTAGACTAATATTGAGGTCAATACGAAGTCCTCGGTCAATATCATTTTTTTTCACAAGTACGCACAACTATATAATTATTTACCTCAACATTGGAAAAAAATGGGACACGCTTTAAAAAACTTCTCTGAAACCACAAGGCCTAGGGCTTAGATATTTACCATGTATCATCTACGAAAATTGTTCAAATGATGATCCCCGGGTCAAAATTTACCATGCCCGGGGTCACTTGATTTTACATAGGCTTATATGGGAAAACTTTAAAACATTTCACGGACAGTTCAGATATGTGTTATGTAGCATTGCCTTGTAGACCTCTACCAAGATTTTCAAATCTTGACTCATGGGTCAAAACTGACCCTGTCTCGGGGTCACTTGATTTCACATAGGCTTGTATAGGCAAAACTTCAAAAATCTTTTCTAAAATCACAAGTCCCAGATCTTTGGAATGTCTTTTGGTGCACCTCTACGAATACTGTTCAAATCATCCGCCCCATGTAAAAATGTAGCCTTCCTGTTTTGCGATTGTGGATTTTGTTTAAAAGCCATGTGAACTATTAAGGGACCATCTTTGCCCTTTTGTAGGGTAGCTCATTGAGAGTGGTGCATGAGCAACAAAAAGTGAAGTTTTTTGAAAATCATTCTTTACATTATAGAGGGTACAGCCCATACACGAAGGGCAGATGTCCAGACTGACGGACGGAACTGCACATACCTAAATCCGCCACAGCTTACATGTATGACCTGTTGGGGACTCACAGTCTTTAATGGCTCCAATAAAGAACCTGTATGAAATCTGTCGCATTCACTATCTTAAGTCCGAGACCTGAATGCAACTATTAAAGTATACTGTATATGTATTTCTGATAAAGAATCTCGAACGCTGTGTAACCATTTTGCGTTTTCAATGTCGTAAAACTCGAAATGTCGTAAAATCATTCAATGTCGTAAAATCAGAAATGACAAAGTTACTTTCCATTTATAATAACACAATATCTTGGGAAACAAAAATAAACAACAAACATTCTTGCGTATATATCTTCAGTAAAAGAATCGTTTAATATTTGCATTTATAGAGCATTTATTTAGATGTACATTTCAGAAGGAATACACATAAAACTTTAAGAAAAAGCAACATTTGAACATTCGATTTTTAAAGAGAGTCGGGAAATGAAAGAGCTAAATCTAAAGTAGTGATAAATCAGTCTTTGGACAATATAAAGATGTGATACAATGTACATGTTCAGTCAACCCTTCGAAAAAAGTTCACCCTGTAAATTAAGATCGACTGATACAGAATGTACCACTGTACAGTTTTTGTCAGAAACCTTCGAATAAAGACTACCTGTTAACAAGAACAGCCATAGCTTCATCCAGTCAGTGGTCTTTGTTCAAAGGTTTGACTGTATTCCGAAATGCATATATATACTAAATTCCCGTCATATTCCCTCAGTTCTGTATACACAAACTCTTTTTACACCGAAATCCAGAAGCTGTCAAGAGTTAATAATATCCTTTATTCTGTATACCAGTCATGGAGTCGGTCGAAGTTGCCGATTCTGGAGCATTTAGTAGTTTCACACCCAGGAAGATGGCGGCGATGAGAACGGCAAACAACAGTGTCCCCATACCCTGTAAATAAATAACGAGGATGCAGCACTTCGTATAGAAGAAACGTTAAACATATACAGTCAAACTGTATTACACTGACATAGGAGAAAGGCCGCCGCCGCTTAATAAAATGGTCTCTTAATACAAAGCAAACTCGGATATAGCGACCGTTTATAAATATCGTACTTATGTCCGTGGAAATTTTTCAAAAGTAGGAAAACATGTTTGACATGACCGCACTTCAAGTCGATAAATTCCACCTGCGAAAATAGGATGGACGGTAATCCTTATAAGATTTGAGCCTCCGGGTCTAATTTAGGTTAAAGCACACTTTAAAGCAGCAGTTTCCATATAAAGGACGTTTGCACTCAATGGTCGCCTATACAACAAAAGACAATTTATGGGTAATTACTGGTCGCGTCAAAGAAAAGTCGCTTAATGCAATCGCACGGTGTGAAAACGCTCAGGGGGACGCTGGACATCTTACGACGAAGGTCGCTTAAGGGGGTGGTCGCGGACAAGTTTACTTCTGTATTACACTGACATATAGGATAAAGGGCGCCATTGTTTAAGGTGTAAACAACGTATATAAACTCTGATATACTTAAATCCTGGATATAAGGAAATATTTTCTCAGATTCTGGCTCTTTATTCTATGAAAAGATATACGGATATACCTCGGATTAAGGAAACATTTTAAACGGTCCCAGGTAGTTACGTTATAAAAGAGTTCTATTTGTCATGAAATCAAAAGATTACAACATCGTCCCGTATGAAGTTCTAAGGAGATGGACATCTGACCACGGACGTTTGGGAATTTTCTTGACCCATTAGTTTGCTTATTTACAGGTGTAAACAGGTTGATTATCTTTGGAACCAAAATTCTCCAAATCTGGTCTGCAAACCAAAAATTAAAGCCTTTTCAGAATTACGATACTGGCTAGTAATACAAAAAAGCTTTTGGATAAAATCAAAACATTGCAAACCTTTATTTCAACCGTTGTCCTTTGATCAAATTACGTACCAACGTCTTGAGTACATTAAACCAAAAATTGGAACCAAATACAGGGTTTAAACGTCAAAATATTAGGAGCAAAATACAATGGTGTGAACAACACTTTTTATGGTCGAAAATGTATAATATATACAACCGTATTATTGTTGCACGGGTTGTTTGTGACGTAGAAGACAACGGGCTGAATCCAGTTCTGGCAGCACAAAATGCACGAAACGTCGGGAAATGCCTTAAAATGGTTCCCGCACTGATAGAAGTGTTCCGAGGGCAGTCAACGCAAACAACATACATGTACAAGTGAAATGGGAGAAAACTTAATCATTTTCGACCGATCATACACTTATAGTTAATTATACATTAAACTCGAATTTCGCTATGTGCAGAATACTTATACATTAAACTCAGTACAGAACGAACTCATTGTGACCATTTAAATATGTTCCTTATGTCCGGACTATATTTTTTCATATAGAATTAAAATTAAAATAAACTCAGGCATGAAACATTTTTTCATAATGTCCGAAATTTCGCTATACAAAAATATGACGAATTTGAATTTGTAGTAAAGTCTAACTCTGTTTTTTCTCTTTTGCCAAGGACAATCAAAGAGCACTTACACTTGCAATGCCAATAAATGCTTTCTTCTCGAAACATCCTTCTAATTCGCTGTCTGGTGCAGTCTGGTTCACACCTGCGAAAAAAATTGAACAATTTAAATATATGTAGCAAGTTCTGGCTACAAGTTCAAAATGCGAAAATACAGCTGCCGCAGTTGAATGTTAGTATACCAGCTACTAAAAATAAAACAAAAGGTAGAAAAGAGAGATAAAAACTGAAATTCGGATGCTATCCCCGACCGGTCTCCGAGGTTTGCTCGGTTCCGTTCGTCTGTCCGTTCATCTGTATTTCTTGTCTCGGCTGTAATTTACACATGCATGCATCGATTTTAAAATAACTACACACACTTATTGACCATAACACAATACTTAGTGACCTGTACTATACAGGGTGCTCCTTGAAGGTCAAGGTCACACTTCGGGATCAAAACCTGTAAATTCTTGTCCGAGCTGTAACGGCTTCATGCATACGCTGACTTTGAGATAAGTTCATACAATCGTTACCCATACAACAAAGGTGTGACATGTACCACACCCTTGGAGCTACCTTGAATGTCACACCAGGGGATCACCGGCGGGTGCTACCTTTAAGGTCAATGTCATACTTAGGACTAAAACTTGTGATTAAGTGTTATGTTCAGGTGTTTTATGTCTATGCTGTAGCTTCTATATGCAAACACTTATTTGTAAATAACTTCTTTTATCCATACCTTAATTGCTCAAGGTCAAGGTCATATGTCAGAGCCATAAGTTCATAAGACTACTCAATCCGTGGGACGGATTTTGAAACTGAACAAAATGTTTACTTCACAGATTACATGAAATTCATGTTTTAACCAAGGCCAAGGTCACATACAGGTCAAAGGTCATGCTCTATATCTCCAAAACCATTGAAGGATTTTATTGAAACGTTTGGTAAATATTAGTCTCATGGATAAGATGATAGTAATCAGTTTTAATTCAACCACGTGACTTAAGGTCAAGATTACATTTAAGGGTCAAAGTTCACCAGACTATACATTGTATATCCTTGACCTTTGAAGGATTTTCATCAAACATGGGTTAAAGGTTTATCTTATCACGTAAACAAAAGTCAATAGCATACTTGAGGTCAAAATTCATGTGACTTTTTCTCTCAAATCCTTTACAGGATTTTCATAAAACGCGGCTTATGTTATTCTTGCATACCAGATTGGGATATCTGCAATTATTACCAGTGCTGGAAAATCTCATCTTACACCCCCTGATGCAAGATGACTTAATGACGTCAGAATGAACTACTTTTATGAATGAATTTGTAAATTCATACATTACTACAAGAAAATAGCGCGTAAATATAAGTCATATTAAGTTTTATTTTATTTTTGCTACTATTAATAGAAAATGGTATGCAAGAAAAAGAATATATCACTGGCTGCACGTGCAGATGAGACTATCTGGCTCTTTGGTAACTGTTTTAACTCGGCAGAGCCTCGTTACCGCCAAAACAGTTACCCTCGATCCAGATATTCCCATCTGCACGTGCAACCAGTGAAAGATTCTTATAATCTAAGCCCGTCATACCCGGTCTGGGACTTTGTTTTGCATAGCATTACTCCATACCTTTGTATAAAATTTGCATCTTTTACCAAATTTATAACAATCCTTGCCAAAATTAAGGTCTCTAAAACTATTGAAGTCGATAATAGTTGTTAAGTAAATAAATTGTATTTTCTAGCTTTCAGTTTTTTTTCTTGATATAAAATGTATCCTCGCAGGCGTGAAATCTGTTTATTTCATTATACAGCCGACCGATAAATACAGCACACGGGCTTGCAATTTTAAGGAAACATGTCTTCATTGGTCACAAACGTCACGTTTACACGTGAAAAGCATGCAGGCTTTCGCAAGTCACCCATTAAAATCGATTTTAGGAAGTACCCAAGATATCTGATTGATGACCCATGCGAGGGAATAATGAACGGCAGAGATCATGGTTAGTTTGCATGATAGTTGACTGATCATAGTCTGTACTGGTTTTTTTATCAGTTCGGGATACAACCCACAAGGAGACATAGCTTTCCTCACGTTACCTGGTATTTGGACTCGAACTCTAACCGACATCTCATGCGGAACCTCCTGGCCAACTGTCAGAATCTCTCTCTTTTTCCTTGTCACTACTGGGCATGTTGGATAATTTTCAGATCCACCAGCATTGTTACCCTGTCATGACAACATTGTGCACATTAAAGAGACACTCCATAAAACTGGTGTCAAATAGAATAATTGCAAACGTATGTTAATAGAAAATACTTAACCGTAAAGTTTATAAGCTATACATTCTAGTAAGTATTGGTAAAATCAACGTTTTAAATTATGTTGACAGTCAATAATCTATGTAAAGATGATATTGTACAATTTACAGCGACTAATTACAATCCCTGAGGTTGCGGGTTCAAGCACCATTTGGGTCACGACCGTACCCCCCTATATGACACTAGTACTGGTTTTTCCAGGAAGCGGACTCGAGAGTGTTTTATAAAATTTCTTCACAATCGAGCTAAAATAAATTAGTATAAACTTTTAATTACAAAAGGCCTCTTTGAAAATTATTTGTGCAGAAATGAGAATTTTTTCGATGTGTTGTTCATTGAAATTGTATTTATTTATCATATTTCGTTCATCAAACACATATCATTTATTTTTGGAAAATATTAACTGCTATGTGTAAGGATTGCCCCTTTAACAAGTTCCATTGTAATTAAGTAACCCTAGTATTGACTGTAAATTGATCACTGAGCTCAGGATTTGCAGTACTGTATGGTGGTGGGCGCTGTTTTCTTAAGTGTTTATGGATTACGTTCTTTCCTTCATATGTAAGTGAAAATTTGCTTATGTTCATGTACAGAGGAGGTTGCGTGCATGTACTGATCTTGCGTTCATGTTCAGAGCTTGCGTTCATATCGTTCCTGGTTCTTACCAGTACTCCACTCATAAACCTCCATAAGAAACTGCCAACTCACATTAACAGACATAGTCGGTAGCAGGGCTCGAACCAATTGCACTCAATCTATGAGAGATTACAGTGATTTCAAGTCAGCGACTCTAACCACTCGACTACGGAGGTAGACAAATAACTGGGTTAACCAAAACAAGATATGATCAAGTGATTCAAACCAAGGAAGGGGTTTAAATGTCACTTCTTATATTGTATTTTGTGCTGTCAAGATTTGCATGTTGTTTCACAGTTCTTGAAACACAGTTAACTCTGTATATAACGACTCCGTATATAGCGAATTCCGGATATAACGAACAATAACATGGCCCTTCAAGAAATAAAATGCTATAGGGACATACATACTACATATAAGAAACCCGTTCAAGTCGTCACATTTCGTTATATCCGATTTTAGTGCACATGATAGAAAGATATACGTACAAAACAGTTTTTATCTGTAGTGCTGGTGCAAATATCGATTTTACAATGGTAAATCGTGTCGACTTCAGCAGCTGCTTTCAGTCTTGCAAACGTTGTGGCTGGGAACGTTCTTGTTCTGAGGAAACAAAAATAATGACGTAGTTATACAACAACTACAAATGACACGTGACTTACTGTAAATCGGTTAATTTTGGCGATTCTTCAATTTTCGCGAATTTTCCTCAACAGGGTTCGTCCCCGACTTTTTCATATTTTTAGCGAAAGCATTAGATATTTTTACTTTTTTTCAGATGGATAAATAATTCGACATTGCATTTATGAAAATTCGAATGTTCCATTATTAACGTAGACAGAGATATATCGAAAAATAAATGTTATCAGAGTACATGTATCTTTATTTTTCACATGTTAAGAAATGTTAGCCTTGACAGTATAGAAAATTAACTAGACATATGATCTATTTTTCTATACTGTCCTAACATTGCTTAACATAATTATGTAAAATAAATAATATTACATAACATTTATTTGTGCAAAGTTTTATTAAACTGCATTTTGCAGTTGAAACGATTTCGGTGACTATATTTCTACCTTACCACCCACTTTGGTACTATGGAAGGCCCTTAGATGTGAAAATGCCAAATGGATATAACAAACTCCGGATATAAGAAACAAAGTTTGAGCAGTCCTAAGAGCTACTGTATAGTTCAACAAATGTGACAGTAACTGTATATGAGGCAGTACGTGCAAGTCCGCCTTGGACTTTACCCTTGTTTTTTTTATAAAACGTAAAGTACAGACACGGACCGCTAAAGGTTATTGATCTGTGGGAAAGACAATCTCAAATGGCAGGACAGAAACATTATGAATTAAACAGTAAATAAAGCTCGAAATACACGTTTCCCTCTGGATTTGTCTCTATAATATTTCAATTAAAATTTCATACACGTCTATTACCCCACTCATGGTTCGAGGCTATTGTTGAACGTAATTCCTGACGTCTTTCCATGTTCTTCAGTCATTATATTTACATCGGGATTCCCTGTTGGACAACTATATGCACATGTATTTCTAAAGTGTTTATTGAAATTTGATGAAGTCCATTTTAAACTAGGATTTAGCGAGGATCACCGTTACTATATACGAATTTAAACTTTATCTTAGCTAGTTTATATCATGCTTAATATAGAATTTGTTTCCTTACTTAACACATGTTGGGCTCGTCAAGTGGTCCTTTGCGTTTGCAGTGTTCTGGTTCCATGTCCATATGTATTCTGTGTTGGGGAAATATCCTTTAAAGCCATTGTCGGTTGATTTACCTGTTCCGCATCTGTGAATTTAAGTAACATCAATAAAATTTTATCAAAATGCCTAAATTTTCTACTCTTTTCACACAAATTTTACTGGTCTTTTGTCTTTGAAAAAAAAACAACAACACGCAAGTAAGAACATAATTTTACAAAGTGGTCTATAATACAGTAAACTGCGTATATAACAATTCCGGATACACCGAAATTCTAGATATAACAAACAAATTTTCTGGGCCCTTATTTTACCATAGTTTATCTTAAATTAAAACGCTATATGGATATAGCATACACCAGGTACATTTGTATAAGGAACACATTTAAATTAGCATTTAAAAGGGTCTATATTTGTCTTTTTACTTCCAATACGTCGTTTAGTTCAAAGTTTGTCAACAAAAGCTATTATTTTTCTTTTAACCCGTATTAGAATACACGTGTCGTTATCATCGCCGATAGTGACACATCGTTATTCTAACAAACCCGTCGTTATATTTCCCATAACAAAAGGTTGCATCATGTACCACATCCACAGTACTTCGTGCCCGGACTGCCATCTACATGTACATGTATATTTTTGACTTTGAAATAATTTCATACTCTTGTTTCTTATACAAAAAATGGTGTATCTTGCGCCACATCCAGGGAGCTACCTTGAAGGTCAGAATTGGGACTTCAAACGTGATATAGGGTTGTTATATAACCGTAGTTCGCCAACAGTAAGAACTGACTGAGTTTGAAATACCTTATCACAGTTGTGTGTCACGCAAAACATCCGGGGAGCTACCTTGAAAGTCATGGTCGCACTTTGAGCTCAAAACTTGTAATTAAAGTGACTTTATGCTCACTTTTTTCAAGTAAAAATCCAGCTGAAAATGGTGTGTGTACAAAAGCGTAGAGGAAATAATAGCTTTTAACCCAATACACCAAACTCTTCCCGCTACCAGTATGAAAAAATAACTTTCCAAATACATTGTATTGATTTTCTTATTTGACTGGGAGAGTCAATTTAAGAAAAGAACAACTGCATGCAGGGATTGCTTCCCTTCCACTGCCGAAATCTCTACCAACATCAAAACTATCATATTTTATCAGTCCGATTTTTTTTATATCTAAAGCACCAACTTCAAATACTAATGCGGCATACTCATTAATTTAACACATTTAAATGCTCATTAAACTTGAGTCAAATGTTTATTCTTAACATGAAGAAAAAGGTCAAGGTTACTCTAAGGGTTAAAGGTCATGGGACCCAATCTCCAAAACTTCATGAAACATTAGTCATAATATGTTCATCTAATCCCGTCATACTCGATTGGGAACGTTGTATTGCATAGTCATACTCTATCCTCTTGTTCTAACATACCCTTCGTCACCTACTGTGATAAATCGTTATTCTCACATACAATTCGTCACCAACAGCGATATATCGCTATTCTCACATACAACTCGTCAACTACAGCGATATATCGCTTTTTTCACATACCACTCGTCACCTACAGCGATATATCGCTATTCTCACATACCACTCGTCACCTACAGTTATATATCGCTATTCTAACACACTCTTCGTCTCACACAGCGATATATCGTTCATAACATACCCTTCATACCAATCAGCGATATATAGTTATTCTTGCATACCATTTGTCACCTACTGTAATACATCGCTATTCTCACATACAATTCGTAACCTACTGTAATATATCGCTATTCTCACATACAATTCGTCACCTACTGTGATATATCGTTATTCTCACCTACCATTCGTCACCTACTGTGATATATCGTTATTCTCACATACAATTCGTCACCTACTGTGATATATCGTTATTATAACATACCCATTGGAATCGACAACTTCGGGCCATTGGTCGCTGGCTATGTTTTCTACTTCTTGTTGAAATTCCTGGTTGGCGATATCAGCCTCAACGGTACAACTATGCATTCTGATACTCACGGGTGACACACCATCCTCTGTAACATAACCATTTAAATTACAAAGCAATATATTGTATGTTCGGAGGAATTCATACTATTACGGTAGAATTTCGTCAAGTCAAATGTTTTCGACTTGTACCGCAAGAGAACCGACTATACGAGAGGAAACAATAATCATATATTGTCTGAGCCGCTAGATAGGCAAAGAACTAATTGAATTGTTGGTACCCGGCTAGCGCTTGTGGATGTAGAGGTATTGTGACGACCTACTTACCTACGAACTGATTGTTGTTATCCGCTGATGACTGAATGTTTGGTATAGACAAGCAGCATTCTAGGTACATTGCAGTCCCTAGTGGAACAGCGTCCGTTATTTCATTTACGTTGCTGCTTTGAGGAGCGGTAATATCGACGCCATCAAGTTTCTTGTACGCCTTACAAGATGTTTCCAAATTGTACTTAGTCTCAATGACGGGCGGGTCTCTGAAAAGAACACAAGTTCAACTTCACTATAATGACTTTCATGGCGTAGCTTTCGGGATGACTGTTAAACAGAAAGAATATAGTGAGTATTATCCTGTAAACGTTCAACAGAGAATACATTTTACAGACAGACAGACAGATGGACGGAAGAACAGACCAGACCAGATCAGACAGAAATACAGACATACAGACAGACAGACTTTTTGTCTACGCTGCTGGAGTACACGTTTCGGACCGCTCACCACAATTTTCCATTCAAATTTTACTTTGAATGTTTTGTTCTTGCTTTTTATAATTAAACAAGCAAATTCAGTGAAATTATATCCCCGCCCAATAAAACTAATAACTTAAAGTGAAAAAGAACAACTGAATAGTGTATATGTCTGTCCGTTTCAGAAACAAAAAGTATTTTTAAAATTTCTCCACCTAACCTAATCTTTTTCTTCAAGAACTTAGTTGTTGTAAGTTAAATTAAATCAGTACTAATAGTTTCAGACAACCAGAATTCTTTAGTTTCTATAAAGAATCATTATGTAAGAAAAGCACAACATCCCCTTAATGATCTCATTTCTGTACAAATCCAGTTTCTCAATTTTCCCTTGTTAGAGAATACAAAACTGATTTGATTTGATTTGATTTGATTTGATGAGAATTTTATCATGTCCGTGAAGTTAGCTGCCAGTTGCCAGTTGTCAATTCAATGCCAATTCAATTGGCAAGCCAGTTGCCAATTCAATTGGCAACTGGCAGCCAACTTCACACTCTTGTTGCCAATTCGTCTTCACTTGCAAATATTAACCAAAATCAAAATTGTTAAACCACGCGAACTGGCAACTGGCAACTGGCAGCCAGATGCCAATTCGATTTTTATATAAAATCTTAATAAAAGTTGAATTGGACTGGCAACTGGAACAATTTGATTGGTTACCAAAGAGTGGGCCAATCACGGCGACCAATGAGATCTAAGTGTGATTGACCTAGTTTGTATGTCTGGATCGTGGTAGCCTAACAGTTTTTAGAAAATTTTGATACTAGATGTTATATGTGTTTGTTTTGTAAAGTAAGAATCTCCTTTAATAAAGTGTTGTCCTATTTTTATTTTGCTTAGCTTTTTGTGATGATAAAAATTTTAATTGTCCTGAGTGAGAGAATAAAATGTTGTCCGAAAGATGGTTTTACTTATTTTAACAAGTTAAAAGTATGCATGAAAGTATGACTTATGTTCCTACTCTGAAATTTTGAAAATATCAAAACCCCTTAAAAGCCAAATAAGCCAGTAGCCGCACAGGCTACTTGTTAACTTTACTTCTTTAATTATAATGATGTACAATAGAAAATTATAAAGAGACTTGTACTAGTTGGTTGTTTACTACCGGAGCTTGAAGCAAAAATCGGATAGTAAATTAACCAATGGAGCCAGGAGAGACAAAAATGATTAGCCATTCAGCAGGGTGCTAATGGCCGCCAGTTCGGTCTTTGTACTACTTGAAAAGCACAGTCATTAATGTAATTATTTGAATCATTTGTATTATAAATTAGATAAAATGCCATAATTAGTCTTTAAATATATGAATGTTGCTGTAGATCATGAGTTCGTAAAAATATAAATTTTATTAAAATTTTGTGGAATTTTGGTGAGAAATTCTTTTTAATTGTTTCAGAAGGAAATTTTTATTTTAATCTGTTAATTTGCTTTATTTTTACTTATAAATAATAAAAGAAGTAAGTGTAGATCATGATTTGCATGATCGGCGATTCGGTTCTCGGACAGATGCTGGTGAACTACTATTCCTGATCCTGGTTGACTAACCAGTACTTTTCACATCGTCGTTGTTGTGTGTGATTGGGTTTTTCGTGCCTGAGTAAGATTGTTCTTAATGTAGTTTTATTCTTATATTACACATCTTTAATGGTCCGAAAATATACTTGCGAAAGTTAGATGTGCTTTTTAAGATTAACATTGCTGTTTGTACTACTTGACCTGACCTACTTGTTGGTTTTGGGTGACCTACTGCGACTTTTAGTGCGCACGAACCGGATGGAGTTATAACAGGTGCGTTTGGCGTTTGGCTTTTTTGGATCCCGCTGTTTTTTTGACGGTAGATTACTGCTTCCATTTAGGAAATAAGTAGTGTTTTATGCATTTTCTGCAATGTCTGGTCTCTAGTTATAGGACCAATCACTGTTTTTGGTTAGTTATGACTTTTTATATGGGCATTACGTATGCGTTTTCTTGTTTAAGCAGTCATTAATTGTGATTATTTCTATTTTCTACGTTTTTCCAGTCATTGTCCTGGTGATTATTTTGGACATTTATTAGTTGTATGTTTCTTTTTGTAATCACCAGGGGTTTGTATATGCGTGGGTTATTATACTGAATACAAAACTGAATACTTGTGCCAAACAAAATCAAATTCTGACAACCATTTAAGAAAAAAGAACCATTTTAAAAATTTCAGCTCCCCATTGGGGCTTCATCTCTCAGAAATATTTCTTCTTTCTATATATTACAGAACTCAGTTGTTGCAAGTTAAATTAAGTTAGGACTGTAAGCTCCAGAGAACTAAAATTCTCAAGTCTCTACATAGAATATAAATAAAATATCTTTTAACAAGAGTGCGACACCCCCTTGCGGGCCTCATATCTAAAAAAATCCAAGAACAGGGTGTGGATATTACAAAGTTTAAACCGATTTCAATTAAATTTTAAAAGGGCTAAGGTTAAATAGCCGACAAAAAAGATAACGATCAACGGATATCGACTTAAATGAATCCATTATCTTTTAACGGAGTGACAAGTATTTTAGTTCCGTGAAAGGACGAAAGTTAAAAGGCAAGGAAATAAGAAGATAAAGGATGTAAGCGAAGAGTAAGGAATAACACCGTAATTAACGAAAATCTTGCACTTTCGCACTTTTTTAAACAAATTCAGGAGCCATTATGATAAGTAAGACAAATGTAAGGGAAGTAGGAGAAAGGTAAAGAAAGTAAAATTGCAAGCGGACACCAATTTTAGAATGGTTTAGTTTTCTTATCATAGGAACCGTTGTAAATGTAACTTACTTAACAGCCCTATCTACTGACACCTGCTTAGCAACGCAACCATCAATATCGTCCCAAGTAGCCAGGAAAATTACATCAAAGGCCTTGTTGTACTTCTCGGCACGTACGCAGTGTACCGCCGCTTCAACTGTATCTTTACCTCCAACATTCTGAAAACACAAAAAGCCCGTACAGTCACCCTAAACTGATCCCCTGTTCGTCATATTCCCGTACCAATAAGTCAATAAATAAATACATTATTTATGGCTCGCCCACCTACACCGTCTTCCGACTGTTGGACCGGAACAATCGGAGCGAAAATATCCACATTTATTAGGTGAAAATGTTCTACCATAGAATCTATCCCGACAGAGGCATAAACAGGTAGTAGTTTATTCGATTAAAATAGATCGCCAGTAACGTTAAATTTTGAAAATAGAAATTGTTAAATTTAACTGCTCGCTGGACAGAAAAGCAACAATTCTTATAGCTTTGTAAACTTTGTATGGTCATCACCATCATCGTGATACTGTTTTATAGTTCATCCCGGCCGACCCACGGACTTCCAAGACTCAAACACGACACTGGTAACTATCGAATCTTGTCTCAGAATTGAGAAATGTTGACCTGGCTGTAATTACGAGTAAGCAAAGTCAAAATGGTATATTTTAGCAATCAAATGCTTTTCTTTTGCCAGCAGCCGAAAGTACGGGTGCCAGCAGCCGATAGTACGGGTGCAACAATATTTTAAGGACTGGTCACGCGTTGCAAGCGATTTCTGGCGTGTGACAGGCCCTCGGCCTAGTGTTTTTTTTATCTTTCTGATTTTTAAGCACAGATGGTGGAATCCTTCAGAATGGATTTCCGGGTGACGGATTTTAAACTCGCCATTGAATTACCCATGATCGGTTCACTTCTAATAATTCATTCAAAAATTTAAAATGAAAATAAGGTTAATCGATTTGACAAATTTGGTTTATTGCTTCAGAACTACTTGAACTTCGTCGCATAGACATAAGTCTAGAAGTAAATTGCCATGTGAATCCGTGTTCCGTATGACAGTACATCCATGCGAACAGATAGCTGTTTTTCGGGTTCTGATTCTGACTTCGGTTCTTGCAGTGATTCAGATGACATGATGCGGTGGTAAGCAAGAGACAGGAAAAAGAAAATGGCATTTCAGTCGACAGTTCTCAGAAACTCTCTTATTTCATTGTCTGTACTTATTGAGGCTGAAACATTTGCTCAATTTCATGAGAAATATCTTGAAGTCTCTTCATTGGATAGTTTAGTCGAAGAATGACATGTGTCTATAGCATCAGTTCCAAGAGCAAACAAGAGCTGTCCCTCACATGTGACAAATGCCCCCGAAAGAGGTGTCTCTCTGTGCCCACTCCATGTACTCAACAATTGTGCCATGTAATTTTAAAGTCCTTCCATGCTGACAGATTTACCATGCATACAGTATTCCATTACTTTTAAACTCTTAAGTGTGACCTTGACCTTTAAGATATGGACGTGGTTCTTGCACAAAACACATTGCCATGATGTGCTAGACATTTGTGCAAAGTAATTTTAAAACACTTCAATGCATGACAAAGTTACAGTTCGGACACAAATGTATGCATATATACAGGATTCCACTACCTATAAACGCCAACTGTGAACTTGACCTTTGAGGTAGGGACGTTGGTCTTGCACGCGGCACGTCGGCTTGATGTGTCGTGGCAGGAATGTTTCTTGCATGACTGTTAAAAGAATTCCATAACATGCAGAACTCTGGTTGCCATGGCGACAAATAAGAAATAACGTTAAAAACATATTATTTTGTGAAACCACAAGTTTCTTGTTTTAAAATAGGCTTATATAGGAAAAACTTTAAAAAACTAACTTCTTCTCCGAAGTCACAATGCCTATTTAAGCATATATATTTGGCATGCAGCATGACCTAGTCGACCTCAACCAAGATTGTTAAAATCATGGCTCCCCGATTCATAACTGACCTCCTCTCAGGGTGTAACTGATTTTCGTATAGAGTTATATAGGAACAACTTTAAAATTCTTCTCAAAAATCACATGAGGAGCGGTGTGGTGTATAGGTTAAGGTGTCTGCCGCTCATCCCGGAAGTTGTGGGTTCGAGCTCCACCGGGGTCACGACCGTACCTCTTACTGTTTTTTTCAGAAAGCGGACTCAAGAGTGACTCGATAAGCTGCAAGCTTTTTTCACAATCGGGCTAAAATGAATTAGTATAAACTAAACTTATACTTACAGCTTGCATTTCATCGCCATCTTTCTAGCATTAGGTAAAACAAATACATCGGTAAATTTTCATAACCCCGAACACAAAGTGTAAGGGGGGTATACTGGATTCAGCTTGTGTGTGTGTCTGTCTGTTCGTCCGTCCGTCCGCCCGTCCGTCCGTACGTCTGTAGACGGAATGTTGTGGACACTTAATCTCCAAAACCCCTGGTCAGAATTTAAGGATACTTCACAGAAGTAATACGTACAATGCCTAGGTGTGCATGGTTGATTGTTCGGGTCACTCAGCCAAAGGGCAAGGTCACTAGGGCTCGAGATAGTAAAATCTTGTGTACGCTAAATCTCCAAAACCCCTGATCACAATTTAATATTTTACAGAAGTGATAAGTACCATGCCTAGTTGTGCATGGTCCATGTTTCCGGTCATTAGGTCAAGGTCACAGGGGCTCGACATAATCTTTTGCGCTCTTAAACTCCAAAACCCCTGGTCAGAATTTAATTATACTTTACAGAAGCCTTAAGTTGTGCAGGTCCAATAATTAAAGCATCAAATGTTACCTAAATTTTATATACTGTGTCAGGGTGTTTTCAGCGGGATGGGGGTTGGTAGGGGGTGAGGGGGGTGGGGGCGGGGGCGGTATTCATCACCTTCAGTGATAGTTCTAGTTATATATAAAATCACATACGACTTTTCTTGTCCCGCATTTGAAATTATCGGTCAATGTGTAATTCGGAACTTCAATTTTTCCTGTTTTGGTCCGCCTTTCGTAAGTAGTATCAGCAGCCGCGGGATCGATAGTAGTGAACTCAACATCGTTGCCACAGTTTGCGTGAGGTGTCGCTTTATCAATTGTTTTATCATTATCATACGTCGCAGCATTAATGAAATAGCACTTCTCATACCTAGAAAAGACAGTTAGTCATTTGTGGAGACATTTGTACTTTATTAGATCAAAGTGAGCCCCTACACACCAACATAAGACATCAAACATGACCCCCTATCCTACAGCCAACACATACTTTCCATTCGACGTCATGCCATGGTTTAATGGTGCCCGGCTATGAGCTCCTATGCCGTGGTTTACGGGGTGTCTGTTACTCACATCGGAAAGGTTTTACATTAATTATTAAAATACATATAATCCATGTACAATACTTACGATGTAATCTGGAACAGCTATATAATTATCCAGATTAATTCCGTATATTACGACTCTAGATATAGCGAAATTCCAGATATAAGGAACAAATTTTTCTTGATACGAAGTTTTCCCCTTCTTTATTTGATATGAAAACACTATATGGATATAACAAACTCTGGATATAAGGAACAAATTCTCTGGGCCCGAAGTTTTTCCCTTCTTTGTTTTATATGATAACACTATATATATGGATATAACAAACTAAGATTTTCGGGACAGTCTGTAAACTGAGCACACATACACGTGCAAATCATGCAAGAAAGCTGAGATACGAATATAAAATGCAATGATAAGTATCAGACAAAAGAGGAAACGTGCAATATTAGTCAAAAGAGTGTAAAATCCAAATATACTCACAATATCAACTTGTCTGCATTCAATGTAGCCGAGCTCTCATACTTGAAGCCAACATCACCCTGGTTAACACGGAAGTCAAGTGTCAATTTATTCCCTTCTTTCACACAATTTAGTCCAACTGCAGAATTAATAAGCAAATTATAAGAAGTTTAAGATCTGTCTCTTTCAACGTAGCATTGTGTTTTGAGGCTGTGGAGGCGCAGGGGAGGAGGGGGGATATAGTAGTTCAATCTGTAGAATACATGCGTGATCACTTTTAAATCTGTAATGCTAAAAGATGTCAATTCAAAAATGAAGCATGATAATGGTCCTTTAAATTCGTTGTGAGAACTGTAGCAAATTACATCAAATTCAAGGATCAATATTGAAATGGTCCGATATTTAAAAAAAGCGTTGAAACTGCACACATGGTCCAAATTTCATGACATATTCTATATATTACTACATATCTACTATAATTCACAATCAAGAAAACATGTCCTATGTAATAGTCAATGTTTTCCTAGATAAGTAATGAGTGTTGTATAAAGGTATACACGGTTACGGCAAAATGTTGGTCAAAAGGTCAAGAATAGCCAAGATAAGTTTTGAAATCTGTTCGCAAAACTTAACATATGGTTCACATTTCCTCACTGTAACTTCAAAAGCAAAAACGTAGGTCACAAGGCCAAAATTTTACACCAATCACAGGCACAATTAGAACAGTCATGGGAGAGCAACATTAAACAATGCTACATACCAAATATCTAAACTGTAGACCTTGCAATTCTGGGAGGAATATATTAAAAATATTCTTATTAAATTCTATAATGAAGTATTTCAAGTCTGTTACAATATTGCATACAAGTTTGTTTTAAAAGTGACACCTCGGGCACGGCCAATTGACCCAATGGCATAACTTTTAATAATCCTGGAGGAGAACCAATCAGCGACACAACACACCAATTATCTAAGCTCTTGGCTTCGTGGTTCAATTTGGATAAGAACCTATTAATGGAATTTTTGAATTGGTCAAAATCAAGCAATTGAACACTGGGATTTATCCTGTTATGACCCTAGAGGTATAGGTTGGACAAATTTGGTAGAGGATTACAAGGTGATGCTACATACAAAACATCTAAGCTCAATGTCTTATGGAGAAATATATTATTTTTAAAAGTTTATATAAAACAAGTGACCTCTGGGTCAGAGCCAATCATCCCTTGAACAAATACTACACAGCGCAACATACCAATTATCTTAAGTCTATACCTAATAGTTTCTGACAAGAAGAGTTTTGAATTTATACTATGTATTTTTATGAAAACATGTGACCCCTACAGAGATTTGCACAAAATTTATACTGTACCAATACAAAATAATACACGCCAAATACCTTAGCTCTGAGCCTTGCAGTATTGGACAAGAATCTTTTGAAATATTATTTTCCTATTTGTTGACATATGTTGAGCTGAATGCAAGAAATAACTCTATAAAGTTTCAGCAAGATTAACCTACTGGTTAAGCAGGTAATTTCATTTGACACAGACTATGTGCAGCGACAAGGCACGGCGACTTTCTAAAAGCTCCTTTTGCCACTTGCTTGGAAATCAATAATAGATGTTTATAGTCCGATTGGCGAGCACTGAGCCGTGAATATACTTTCAGATTATTGTAAAACAACGGTTAAAACCAAGTAAAACGTAAGGATCTTAGCCCAAGGGTCAAATTCAGACTAAAAAACAGAACGCTGAAATATTAGGTTAAACGAAATGGTTTTTGAATAACATAAAACAGAAATGCAATTAATGTTAGATCCATGTATTAATTGAATATAAAAACAAGCTCAGACACCAGATGAAACAATCATGAAAAGAAAACCAACAATATTTATAAAAGAAAATAAATAAATAAATGTTATACTCACGTGAAATCTTTTCCGTCTGAAATGTAATTAAAGAAGCATGTTAAGAAACATGAAAAGACATACAAAGTGGTTATATCCATTTAGCCTTCACATATTAAAGCTGCTCGCTCTCAGTTACCGTTGTAAAATTATTTTCATAAATTGACATCATACAAATACATAAATATACAACTAAAGGCTAGAATCAAAATATAAGCAAAAATCTAGGTAGGAATTTGCAGAAATTGAATAAAGATGTTGGTTTAACGGCACCGCTACACTATATGTTTATATTGGAATTGCAAAAGCGTTTGCAACGCTTTATTTTTTGCTGCCGTATTATTTCAAATTTACAGATACATTTTGTATATGTGACAGGAATTTATACTGGAGCCTGTATATATGACTATAAAATTATTATGTTCTAAAATACGTTATTTTCATACAGTTTGAAGAACTTTAGTTTTTTATTAAAATCTGAGAGCGAGCAGCTCTAAGTTACTGTACAAAATAAAGCAAAGATCATACAGTGAGTGAAGCTGCCGATGGAAGTATAAAATCAACTCAACCCCAGTCTGTTTATGTTGTACGGCCTAATACTATATTTGCAGCTATCAAAACAATTTCATTTAATTTCCTTCAGTATTTTTCGAGTTATACTCAAGACAAGAAAAAAATGGGGGATAATTTAAAAGAGGGTAAGATATAGTTAAGTTTCTTGGGGTACTGCACTTCCTCTCATTGTGCTCTATCACTGTATAAAGTTTCTTGTAATTCCCTTCAGTACTTTTGGAGTTATGATCAAGACAAGAATAATCAAGAAAAATGTAACAAAGGGAGGTGGTTAAAAGAATAGGCAAAATAGAGTTATGGTTCTTGTGCACTGCACTTTTCCTCATTGTGTTCTATCACTGTATATAGTTTCAAATAATTCCCTTCACCCTGTACCGGACAAGGAAAATCAAGGAAATGTAACAAAGGGGGGGGATTAATTAAAAAATAGGCACGGTAGAGTTATGGTTCTTAAGCACTATCCCTCACTGTGCTCTGTCATTGTAATGAAGTTTAAAGTAATTCCTTTCAGTACTTTTGGAGTTATGCTCCGGACAAAAAATAAACTAGCTAGCTACATCGTTGCATAAATGTGCCACCATATTTTGATATAGCAAGAAACTTACATCAGCTGTGCCATCTACAAACTGGTGCCCGTTATCACCTGTAGCTCCACCATTTAGAGCATCATTTTGCGCTTGACAGAGGTGTATGTAAAGCAGAAAAAATACAATACAGGCCATTCTACCTGCCATCTGTAAATGGAAACATAAATCTTTATTCATTGTATGTTTTTATCAGCTTTTTAAGTTACATGGCGTTCATATAAAACGGAATTAGTAAATATTCAAAGAAGAAAACGCTTTATACAGATTTCCGCTTATTTCATGACACACGAATACGTTTTTCTTTACTTCAGAAATTTAGACTGAAGCAAGCAATATCACATTTTTAATAATATAATGTTATTAATCAAGTGATTTCATATTGGCCTTGTTATTGTTTATACTAATTTAATTTAGCTCGATTGTGAAAAATCTTTTAGCTTAGCGAGTCACTCTCGAGTCTGCTTCCTTAAAAAACCAGTACTGGTGTCATATGAGGAAGTACGGTCGTAACCCCAGTGGGGCTCGAACCCGCAACCTCCGGGATTGTTATTTTTCCGAGGGTGGTCGTAGCCGAGGGCCGAGGGCCGAGGGCCAATACGACTGCCCGAGGACAAATAACAAGGCCAATATGAAATCACTTGATTAATGATCATTTTATTATTCAACTTTACAATATTGGCTAAAAAACAAGAATATAACTGTTCTTGCAACAATAACAATTTTATTTGTATTTAACTTAGTAAATAAAATCTAACGGAAGTGGCTTCCCCGTATTGGTCCTCTCTTTTAAACTAATCAGAATGCTTGAATTCCATATTGGCACTGTTTTCTCGTATTGGCCCTGCTTTTCTCATACTGGCTCAGTTATGCTTTGTATCAGCTCTACCTGTTTCATAGCATGTGCGCCATTGATCTAATACAATGTGTAATATTGTAAAGTTGAATAATAATGCTTTATATATATATATATATATATATATATATATATATATATATATATATATATATATATAAGATAAATAACCAAACATGGCCAACCGCCAAGATGACTTGCGAGAAAACACTTTAAAGAAATGAAAGTATTTCTATTTAAAGACGTAGATTTAGGGAATCTGTCTAACATTTTAATTTGAATATTTTGTTTGTTTTCCAAAATCCATGCAAAGTTGTACAATTAACGGGTAGATAGCGATTCATATGTTGATAAGTTATGCTAAAATGAGGCATTTTTCGATATATGTTGTTCTTAAGAATTATATTTATATATCAGTTTACGTTCTTTGAACACAAAATTTATGCTAGATGTTGGGAGTGCCCCCTTTTATTAAAATCATCGCTAAATGAAGAGGCGTGAAATGCAGATCCCAGAGACTATATAAAACGATGATAAAAATTTGAACTGAAATGAAGTTTTGAATTTAAAATATGAAGTAATCTACATAAACATTATGCATAGATAATTTAACATAAAACTGATACTTACGTTTCTTCATAAAATCCAACAATGCGCTGTATCTACTCCTCAGCCTCGCAAACTGTAATAAAAACTTAAATATTCCCTTGCTAAGAGCCGTGAACCGTGAATTTTTCCGTATTCACGGTGGAATGTCTACAGGTGCAGATAAAGTTTCTTTTTTTCGAGGAAAAATGCACAAGACCTTAATATGCAGTGTGGGTAACTATATAGCTTAGTTTTACATTTTTATACATCTATAGTATACATGCGAATTGAGGACGATCACATGTACACTCAGTCTGAAAGGTGTATGATATTTTTGCATCCCTCAAAAACTTAATTATTTCATTTTCAACATAGGAGCGGCAAGATTAACTAAGTCCTAATTTTTCTGTCCATGCTGCTTGACAGTTCCCAAATCTGCCAGCCAGGGCATTAAAACAACATAGCACTATTGTTACTAATCTTTAGTTTGAATTGATAGTTCTTTTTGAATATTTAGGCTCTCATGACCTAAGTTAGCGTGAAACTGAACTTAGCGCTAAACTCTACTCTAAATATTCTAACTTTATATATAGTTCTTTGTGGATATTTAGACTCTCATGACCTCGGTTAGCGTGAAACTGAACTTAGCGCTAATCTTCCACTCTAAATATTCTTAGTTTAAATTATATTTTTTGAGGATATGTAGACACACATGACCTAGGTTATAGTGAAACTGAACTAAGCTAAAACAAATCCACTCTAAATATTCGAAGTTTGAATATATAGTTCTCTGTGAATCAATTAGACTCTCATGACCTAGGTGAGCGTGAAACTGAACTAAGCACCAAAATCTACTCTTGTCATTTTAATTACTTACTATAGATTTCCCTCGTTGGCAATGTTTTATTTGTTGAAGAAATAGCGTACATGTACCCTGGTGTATAAATTAATATTTCATATTATGCCTTTAGGTTACGTACTTTAATAAAACGATCAAAAAAGGTTCTTTCACCCCACAAAGTGAGCGACAACCTACACCCCAGCATCACAAGGCGTGCCACAGAAACATTTTACGCAAGTGATTTCTTGATTGCTCAAGTGTGCAAAATATTACCTTGCTTCACTTCTCTCGTTATGGGTGGAACTTCATTTTCACGTCTGGTTGCGTATAAGGCGTTCACAATATTTGTCATTGCCAATTAAGATTCGAAATCCTTGCATGTCTCTTCTCAGCCGAAAAAAGGACAAGATTTTATTTCTTTTTTCTTTTTTACTAACTTTATTCTTGAAGATATATATCAACTTTGAGAAGCTGGCATCACTAAAATATACTGAACGTTAACTATATAACATATTTTCAAATGATATGTGTGGTTGGTACGAATTAAGTCCTTGATTTACATAGAAGTTCAAGATCCGCTTTTAGACTAACGGTTTGTCAACAACAAACTGTGTCTGGTCTTACTTAAACCCCTGCTGGTCCCTTGCAATGAAGCTGCCTCGCGTAGTCTTAGTTACATTTGCCATGCAGCTACATGTTACTTGTAAACTAAAAACAGTAACCAAACTTTTGAAGTACTTACACTAAACTCTGTCCGGGCATAGAGAAATTCTGAAACACGTTTTCTGGACCCGATGTTTTTTCTTTCTTTCTTAAATATGAAAATGCTTTATGGGTAATTAAAATGGTCCCAAGGGGTGCGTTATACATGGGGGTTACTGCATGTGCATAAAGGCTGTATGTGAAATATTTTATAGTCTCCTTTCGCGACGGCAATATATTGTATAATATGTATAAAATACACGGTTTTGAAATAGGTCCGCCTAAATTGAAGTAAAACATTATACTTAAGTTAACATAACTTTTATTTATGTAAGTCAACTTTTTCCCTAACACTTCGTAATCTAAACTGTCTCTCAATTGTGCATAACAGTTCATGATGCGAGAAAACAAAAATTGTGCAATTATTTCGTATAAAATCTCATGTTTTTACCTACTTTAGTGCAGGCTTTCTTTATTTTTTTGTGTCTGTTTTTTATAGGTAATATGGGAGCGTAAGCTGTTCATTGACGTGTTGCGTGGCCATGCGCCAGTGAAGCGAAAACGAAATACACCCAATTTTCAAAAGCCCAAATCTGCCTTTAAATTGAAGTGTAGTCCGGCGAATCGAACTGTAAATTACATGTGAAGTTTACTAGATTTACTACATATATTCGTAATTGCAAATGTTATGAGCTCATCAAAGATGTACTCTGTCAAACTTTCTTATTATTTACACACCCGTACAAATCCAGATATGTTCAAAGGGATTTGCAATAATACAGTGTCAGTAGTCAATGCCTCCGTGGTTGAATAGTTTGAGTTGGTGACTTGAAAATCATTGTAACTTCAAATATGTTGAGGGTTACGGGTTCGAGCCCTGCTACCGACCATTTCTCTGTATGTGAGAACATGGAGAATAGCAGTCTAGTACTGGTCCTAAACGCTACAAAGTAAAATATATACAGTAAACCACGTTTATAACGAACTCATTGGGACCATTAAAATGTGTTCCTTATATCCAGAGTTTGTTATATCCGTATAAAATATTAATAAAAAACAAAGAAAGAAAACAAATCGGGCAGATAATATGTGTTTCTTATATTCGGATTTTCGCTATATCCGGATTCGATATATACGGAGTTTACTGTATGCCTATAAGATGCATCTGAGATAACGTATTGTCACTGTGTTTGTTAACGAAAATCGCTTTTTTATATAATGCGGTTTTGACTATAAAGAGTTTACATGAATTTTGTAAACATTTAACATTTACAGCTTCAATCCCATAATTTGCAAAATTAAATTAACATTTTTAACTGCATAACATCAAACGGAGGTAAACGTGAAGCAAATGTAAACTCTGTATTTAAAAAGTATAGATACATGCTGTCGTAAGAAAGACCGGCTTATTTTAAGACGGCAAGATTTATATACCCTGACTATAACCCGTCTATTTTAAGATGGCAATATTTCCACTCTTTGAGCAGACACAACTCTTACCGACGAGGTTTATGATGTTAAGAATTACTTCCCCTGTTTCACTAGACATCACTTTTATCGACTTTTTTAAGATGCGAAGATTTATCTCCCCTGTTTCAGGGTAAATCACTCTTGCCGGTTTCTTTGAAGTGTAAATATTTAGCTACTTTATTTCAGTAGACATCTCTCCTACGGACACATTGTATGATGTCAAGATTCACCTACACTGTTTCATGGGTTATCACACTTGTCGATTTCTTTTAAGATGGGAACATTTACCTACCCTGATTCGGGGGATATCACTCTCTGACTAATATTAAGTTGGCAAAATTTAGCGCCCCTGTTTCAGAGGACATTACACTTGCCGACTTGTTTTAAGATGTGATCGAAGATTCACCTACCCTGCATCAGGGGGCATTAACCTTACCGACTATTTAAAGTTAAATGTGATAATTATCGTCCCCTGCTTTAAGGGACATCACTCTAATGGACATTTTTAAAGATGAGAAGATTTACCTCCAATGTCTCAGGGAACATTGCAATTACCGGCGTATTTAAGATGGCAATATTTTCCTCCCATATTTCAATGGACATTATCGACTTAGTTTAAGCAGGAAAGATGTATCTCCCTCGTTTCAGGGCACATCACTCCCATAGACTTCTTTAAAGATAGCAAGATTTACATCTCCTATTTCAGGGGACATCATTGTTATTAATTCTTTTAAAATATGAAAATTTACTACCCCTATGTCAGTGGGGATGGTAAATTCTGACTGGTTTTAAGATGGCAATTTTGTGCTCCACTGTTTCAAGTGACGACTTACCGTATGGCAGAATTAGAACCATCGCGTCTCATTTTAAGCGGATAAACTTTACTTCTCCTGGTTAAGGGGATACCGACTCTTTAAAAATGTCACATCACTCTTACACACTTCTTTCAGGGTGGCAAGATCAACTTCCTCTTTTTCAAGGGGAATTACGTTTGTAGACTTATTTTAAGCTGGTAAGATTTATCTCCCTTGTTTCAGGTCACATGACTCGTAACGATTTTTTTAAGATTGTAAGATTTACCTCTCCTATTTCAAGCGGCATCACTTTTACTTACTCCTTTCATACTGTGAAAATTAACCACCATTATGTTAGTGGAGGACACTCTTTCTGACAGATTTTGAGATGGCAAGATTTACCTCCCCCGATTCCAGGGAAATTTTGCTTACCGATGTATTTCAAGCTGTTAAAATTTACCTCCTCTTTCCGATTTGTTGTGATATTGTAATTTAAAAATCCCTAGGCCTGTTTCAGGTGACATCATTCTTACCGACTAATTTTAAATAATCAAGTCAGGGGACATCCCCCTAATGATCTTATTAAAGGTTGTCAAATAACCTCCCTGTATTAGAGTACATCAGCCTCAACAAATTATTTTGTAACTACAAAAGTTATCTGCCTTGTGAGAGGGGTCGTCATTCTTTTCCACTTAAATAGTTTTTGGGAATAATAACATTTCGTAATTACAAAAATATTTTAAACTGTGGTACAGACTTTGAGAAAACGCTTGAGACCGTGCGTCACAACATGAGTCCTGATTTAAAACGAAAATAGCGAGGAAAATGCAAATTCTGGTGATGACCAGATGTGTGTCCCTGAAGGGGATTTGCAATCCAGTCTTCCAGTAAACTGTGGTATAATGATATTGTGTATACATGTTTATGATTTTGAAAACACTTCGACTAGAAATTAAGAGTAGATGAATCAACAAATTCAAGTTTGACCATGACGGCGACCTTACATTTGCCATTCAAAGGTATAACGTAAACGATACTTTATGTGTCAGTAAAATGTCTCTAAGATGGTCAATTGATTAAAGTTCTAGTGTAACCTTTTCGTAGATAATTACTTTAATAGATGGACATTGTTGACCTCTCTCAACCCAAAACAGTCACTTGAATGGGAGCGGACGGACGGACGAACAAGACAATCACTATATGCTATATACCATGAGCATAAAAATAAGAAAAATATGTTAATAATGTTAACCAGCAATTAAACAAAATTTAAAATGTTTAATTGATTTTTATTCACCTATACATTTCATATCATATACGTAGCCGCAGTCACTGCTGGTGGAAATGTCAACCAATAATTTCTGTTTGCTCAGTCAAGCTGTAAAAAAAAGAAAAAAAGTAAAAGAGAAAGAAGTTTATATTTTTGAAAAGGGCATCATATTGCTAAGAGATGTTTGTAGCGTTAAAGGACCGCTCTTCCTTCTTCTTCACAACACACTAGTTCTCCCCTACCTCGTCTAGTCTGCGGCAATCACAGGAGACACTCCGCATCCCGTGGCCGGAGCACTTATGGAACGCCATAACTGTCTCGTGATAGCACTCTTCAGTTTGTGATATATACATGGTTTTTGCTCAAATATTGGTGACAATTTGTCCTGTACATATTGTTGAAAAATCATTTTTTCCGTGCAAATATCAGCTCGAGTTGTAGCTATGTACACATGTTAATTTGTTACGCTGTAATGACCATATGAATTTCTTCTGTATATTTATGAATTTGTTGTCGAGATAAGACTATTTGACATGTGAAAACGGCACGTCGTACTCTATCACTTTCAGCTGGTTACGAATTGCTAAATATGTCTCGCAAAATAATTTATTCGATTTGTTTGGTAATTTAAGACAATGTGGAAATAATGTCACAAGTATGTGCTCGCTAAAAGTTTGCAACCGTTTCAAGAAAGCAATCAAGTATAGATACAGTTTTGAATCTTTAAAAATATCAAATGCATTTGCATTTGAAAGAAGAAATAACTCAACCGATGTTTCACTCTCAAATTATCATAAACTGACTGTAGTAATCAGGGGTTTCACTAGCTGATGAAAATCAGGTGTAATTTTGGCTATAAGTAGCTTGATTTTGCTAATTTTTACTCGAAATATACCTTATTTTGAAGAAAAATGACCCTTCAGCTGGAATGTATAAGGGTCAGTGTATAACTTTTTAAAATTTCAAGGCTCAAAACCACTTTTCAAGGGTCAAATGAACCCCGGCTAATGATCATTGCTTCGTAATTAAAATAAAGATACATGTAATTTAAACATTGCACTGCTGTAGTAAATTATACCTGGAAGTATCTTATTTCAACTGTTAAAAGAACATATCTATGAGTTATCGGTTAAAAACAGAACTAATCCATGAAACCTTGATATCCATACGGTTTTTCTGCTCCAAAATAGTTCACATTAAAATTCACATAATCTCTTTATGCGGAGTTTTGACGTGGTAACACGCCTTATACCTTCTTGCAATGGTAATAACCATTATTGAAAAGTTATGGTGCAGTAACATTATTTTTTTCGGCCCCTGTAACGAGTACTACTCCTCTCGACTCTACACTGTACTATAATATTGATCGATATAACACTCATAGTAAAAACGTAAGTTTATGAATCAGACCGTGCCCATGCATCCACATTGGCTAACACTGCATTTTAAGAGCCTCTGTCATCTGACGCAGTGGTAGAGTGATCGCCTCAGGATCGGAGGGTCCCGGGTTCGATCCCCACCAATGCCACGGCGGCTGTGGCCTTAGGAAAGACAAAGATATTTCCACTCTCTCTCTCTCTCTCTCTCTCTCTCTCTCTCTCTCTCTCTCTCTCTCTCTCTCTCTCTCTAAAAAAAAAAAAAATAAATATAAAATGAATCTGATATTTTTCTTCGCTACACCTCAATTCAGGTAAATCTATGGAACGCCATCTTATATAACCGTCTTATTATGACTGTATCGGTACAGTATGTCCCTTTTAAGTTTTGACATGTAATACTCACAAGCCAGAAACATAAGAAACATAACCATACCTTAATTCACATACGGGTTCTGCCTTGAAGGAGCCACATGGAACATCTGCCCACTTATATCCGGCATAATTCCAGAATACTGCACAATCTTCATCAGTTGCCACGTTATCCGGATCTCCAGGCGCCCAGTCGAACATAGTCACGTGCGTATTAATATCTGTCCAACGCCACTGATGTTCCGTCTGCTCGTCTGTCATTCCAAGCCAGTAATTTTCTGTTCCTGGAAAATGGATCAACCTTCATTTGATTTGAAACTGTTACTGTCACGCGTGTATAAAGTCTTTACCGACGCAGAGTAGCCACTTCAATGTCGAATATTTGCTCAAACTTATCGTAGATTTCGATTATTTGAACAACCTTATCTTAGATACCGATCTTATCCTAGATGTCGATTATTTGTGTAGGCTAATCTTAGACATCGATTATTTGCGCAGATTTGTTTTATATATCGATTATTTACGCAGTCTTATCTTAGATATCGACTATTTGCGCAGCCTTGTTTTATATATCAATTATTTACGCAGTCTTATTTTAGATATCGATTATTTGCGCAGCCTTGTTTTATATATCGATTGTTTGCGCAGCCTTGTTTTATATATCGATTATTTACGCAGTCTTATTTTAGATATCGATTATTTGCACAGCATTGTTATATTTATCGATTATTTACACAGCCTTATCTTAGATATCGATTATTTGCGCAGTCTTATTTTAGATATCGATTATTTGCACAGCATTGTTTTATATATCGATTGTTTACGCAGACATATCTTAGATATCGATTATTTGCACACCTTGTTTCATATATCGATTATTTACACAGCCTTATCTTAGATATCGATCATTTGCGCAGTCTTATTTTAGGTATGGATTATTTGCACAGTCTGATCTTAGAAATTGATTATTTGCGCAGTCTTGTTTTATATATCGATTATTTATGCAGTCTTATTTTAGATATCGATTATTTACGCAGTCTGATCTTAGATATCGATTATTTACGCAGTCTTATTTTAGATATCGATTATTTACGCAGCCTTGTTTTATATATCGATTATTTGCGCAACCTTGTTTTATATATCGATTATTTACGCAGTCATATCTTAGATATCGATTATTTGCGCAGCCTTGTTTTATATATCGATTATATACACAACCTTATCTTAGATATCGATTATTTGCGCAGTCTTATTTTAGATATTGATTATTTGCACATCATTGTTTATATACCGATTAATAACGCAGTCTTATCTTAGAGGTCGACTATTTGCACAACCTTGTCTAAGGTACCTATTATTTGCCCGACCTGCTCTTAGATGTCGATTATTTATGAAAACTCGGCATGTCATGAGGTTATGGGATAGACGAGTGGCATTGGGTGTTGTGTACTTTTGGTTCCCTCCAGGCGGTTGCCGTACATCACAAGTTAGAATGCTTGGTTTTCTGACTCAAACTCTTGTATGTCCGTATACTTTATCTTCATAAATTTCATTTTACATGTATTTGATAAAGCCAAATCTCTGTAAAAATTGCTGTAAACGTTTAAAAGACATTGATGGAGTTTCAACGAGTAAGGAATAAGTTACTGCTCGTAAGACACCATTCATGATTGAACTAAGGTAAAGAAGACACGAAGGTGTTTATAACTTGTAGACTTACAAGGAATAATGTAATATAACAAAGACAGGTGGCAGCATGTATTTTTACTTGTAGACTTGCAGGGAATAAGGTAATATAATAATGTCAGGTGGAAGCATGTACTTTAATTTGTGCACTTACAGGAAATTAAGTAATATAACAAATACAGGTTGAAGCATGCATTTGAACGTGTTAACGCACAGGGGATAAGGTAATATAACAGATACAGGTTGAAGCATGCATTTGAACGTGTTAACTCACAGGGAATAAGGTAATATAACAAAGACAGGTGGAAGCATGCATTTGAACGTGTTAACTCACAGGGAATAAGGTAATATAACAAAGACAGGTTGAAGCATGCACTTGAACGTGTTAACTCACAGGGAATAAGGTAATATAACAAAGACAGGTGGAAGCATGCATTTGAACATGTTAACTCACAGGGAATAAGGTAATAAAACAAAAACAGGTTGAAGCATGCATTTGAACGTGTTAACTCACAGGGAATAAGGTAATATAACAAATACAGGTTGAAGCATGCATTTGAACGTGTTAACTCACAGGGAAAAAGGTAATATAACAAAGACAGGTTGAAGCATGCACTTGAACGTGTTAACTCACAGGGAATAAGATAATATAACAAAGACAGGTGGAAGCATGCACTTGAACGTGTTAACTCACAGGGAATAAGGTAATATAACAAATACAGGTGGAAGCATGCACTTGAACGTGTTAACTCACATGGAATAAGGTAATATAACAAAGACAGGTGGAAGCATGCACTTGAACGTGTTAACTCATAGGGAATAAGGTAATATAACAAAGACAGGTGGCAGTATGGACTTGAACGTGTTAACTCACAGGGAATAAGGTAATATAACAAAGACAGGTGGAAGCATGCACTTGAACGTGTTAACCCACAGGGAATAAGGTAATATAACAAAGACAGGTTGAAGCATGCACTTGAACGTGTTAACTCACAGGGAATAAGGTAATATAACAAAGACAGGTGAAAGCATGCACTTGAACGTGTTAACTCACAGGGAATAAGGTAATATAACAAAGACAGGTGGCAGTATGGACTTGAACGTGTTAACTCACAGGGAATAAGGTAATGTAACAAAGTTAGGTGGCAATATCGGCTTTAACTTGTTAACTTACTTGGCAGACGACTCATGTAATTCTTTAAGAAAGTGCTTTCGTTTTTAGAGTCAACATGCACAACATGGCCGTCATGCTGGTCTCGACAGAATGTCTGCAAAAGTAATTTATTATGATTGGCGTAGCAATAACTCAACGAACAGATTCTATGCATAAACAAATATTTAAAAAAAGAATGTACATGACCATTTCGAGACAAAGTCAGCGGACGGCATCTTGCTGCTCTATCTAGGTCCGACATTCCCCGCTGGTAGACTCATAAGGCGTAAAAAAAAATGTTTGTTTCAGGTTTCCCGACCTACCCTATTTTTTTGCCCCGACCCTAGAACTTTTTATGCATTTTAAATTAAATTAAATTTTAGCATAAATATATTCAAATTTATGTTGAATTTGATTAGTTTAAGAGTAAAAAAAAAAAAAAAAATCCCTACCTACCTACCCTATTTTTTTGGGACATGAAACCTGAAACAAACATTTTTTTTTAGGCCTAAGTTAAAAACTCGCCAGCGGGTGAGGTTATTTTCGTCGATTAGAATATTTAAACAAAATATTTTCAATGACAAGGTGCTATAACAGAATACCAAGAGTCTTCTAATTCCTGTCTAAATTTAATACATTTTGTATTATCATTCATGAAGAAAATCGTCAATTCTCAGTGTTCTCCGGGATTTCTGTGGACAATCGACGAAACACTCCGAATGTGAGATTTATCTCACTAATGTGTGTACAGTCACCATTTCCTGTGTAATATTTGCTTTAGTGATTTAGCTTGAATATAGACGACGTTCATGACCGTATAAGAGCAGACCAGTAATACATGTACATGACCATTTCGAGACAAAGTCAGCGGACGGCATCTTGCTGCTCTATCTAGGTCCGACATTCCCCGCTGGTAGACTCATAAGGCGTAAAAAAAAAAATGTTTGTTTCAGGTTTCCCGACCTACCCTAATTTTTTGCCCCGACCCTAGAACTTTTTATGCATTTTAAATTTTTTTAGCATAAATATATTCAAATTTATGTTGAATTTGGTTAGTTTAAGAGTAAAAAAAAAAAAAAAAAATCCCTACCTACCTACCCTATTTTTTTGGGACATGAAACCTGAAACAAACATTTTTTTTTAGGCCTAAGTTAAAAACTCGCCAGCGGGTGAGGTTATTTTCGTCGATTAGAATATTTAAACAAAATATTTTCAATGACAAGGTGCTATAACAGAATACCAAGAGTCTTCTAATTCCTGTCTAAATTTAATACATTTTGTATTATCATTCATGAAGAAAATCGTCAATTCTCAGTGTTCTCCGGGATTTCTGTGGACAATCGACGAAACACTCCGAATGTGAGATGTATCTCACTAATGTGTGTACAGTCACCATTTCCTGTGTAATATTTGCTTTAGTGATTTAGCTTGAATATAGACGACGTTCATGACCGTATAAGAGCAGACCAGTAATACATGTATATATTTTATTGCCGCGAGTACTCAATTACGGTTGGCTGTAATAAGTGGTTGTGGACTCAGGTCACACCGGCACCGTGGTCTGTTTCTTACCTCAGCCTGGTGAAAGAGCATTGCTTTTCCGAATCCGAAGACGTAACATGATCCATGATAGCTAACGGAGTAATCCGGGCAGATAACAGCTATCTGACTTCGTACTGAAAAAAAGAACGTACACGTGTAACAAAGGGTGTCTTTCGATAACATAATCTACAGCATTATTACATTTCAAAAATCTCTACAAAAGGTCCAAACTTTTTGGAATCTGATATTTGTATACTATAAAATTAAAATCGTTTTCTTTTCGCGAGGATTTTATTTTCGCTAATTCTCGCGTATCAAGCACTTCGCGAATTTATCAAACTCGTTCATCTAGCAATAAACAATGATAAAAAAATAAAACTCGCTCGCGAATTTAAAAACTCACGAAAACTGAATAAAAAATGTACAATCACGAAATAAACAACTTGCGAATACAAAGATTTTTACGGTAGATCAAGCAACCACCTTACACACTAGTAATTCGAAGTATTAAATGAAATATGCACGTAAAATCCACGCTGAAACGCTAGTTACAGTGACAACTGCTGCTACTGAGAGCGGCGATTTTCAACGGGATTCATCTCCGAAGCTTTCCGAAGATTGTCGACTGGAAACGTTTGAGTTAAGGGAAAAATATCAACTACTGGTTGCTTGAAATTTCACATTTTAAAAAAGCCATTCATGATAGCTTAAGCTGCCGTTTTACTAGTACAAAAATTAAATGCCTATTATATGAGAGACAAACAATGTTAAACACCTTTAAATACTCCCGAACCATAAAGTAACACAAGAAATATCATATAACTAAAGCCGCCTTTCATTTTCATTCCTTTAAACAGTGCTTCAATGGCACTAATTAAGAGAAAATATGTCGCAAACAGACATGTCTTCTTATCAAAATAATTGAAAATTAGAACAAGCAGTGTGATATATTAGACCATCTGTGTCAAACCCATGGTTTTTCACACAGATACACTCCAAGCAGACGACAAATACAATGTCGTCTGCTCAGATTTTAATGTTGCTACCCCTTTGGATGATAATTCTGCAACACTCTCCTAAATGGAGGAAATGGACATGTCCAAATTGGAAGTTAGAAGATCCCATTGTAAACATCTACTAGGTAAAATGGGTAAGATTAGATACCAGTAAATTAATATTTTATCAAATTATAGTCCAGTATGAAAACCTGACCCTGCTTATTTTTTTTTTATGGACTTAAGTCCATCCATTAGTTCGTCCATCCTTCACTTTGGATTTAAGCTCGTCATCCTTCACTTTGAATTTAATTTCATCTATAATAATAATAAAATAATAATAATAATAATAATAACAACAACAACAACAACAACAATAACAATAATAATAATAATAATATCTTTATTCATTGAAGGTAAACACATTAAGACATTTAAAACATTGTTTACAATGTGGCCTTCAAAAACAAGAAACAACGCTGAAAAAAATGCATAAAGAAACAAAACATAAACAAGAAAATCTGTGATACGAAGTATCACAGCGGGCCCACAAACACTACTGACATGTAAATATTTTGGAAATTGGTGATGGTTGGTGTTGAGGCATGGCCCCAAAAGAACTCAAGGAAACCAATTCTGGTTGAACAAGCAAAACCTGACACGACACCACATCTTCTCACTGACATGTAGTATCGAAACTTTACTGTTATCGAATAATATTTATACAGTATGTCCAGGAATACTCTATGGACGGTTCCTGGTATGTCTTAATGTTTCATTACCATTATCCTTATTAGTTTGGCATGAATGAAGATTTTTATTATTATTTGCCGTAAAACATTTTAAAATGGTTTAAAAGCTGAAAATGATAAGTAAAACAGCAGAAAAAAAATTGTGTTTGGGTGGGATTCGAACTCATTCGCAAAAGTACGTATGTACACATATACAGGTGATGACACCTTTACCAATTACATGTACACCACGGAGACAGACTACGATATTTGCGGAAAAAATAAGCTAATATAATATTGTATATTATTAAAAAGGCAATCGAAGCATATTCAGTTGGGGGTGCTTCGTTACTTTAATGTCAAAGGCTGTTTAAGGGGAAATAAAAATCATATTTCCATTTTTCTCAGCGCAGATGGCGCCTGAAACGTGAAACGCGCTTTTCTCTATGAAACGAACGACAACTCAATCACAAACGACAACTCTTGCTTTTCCGAAATAATAGACTGATTCTACAGTTTTCATCTCAGAAGTACGTCAATTTTTCAATGAAGAGAGACGCATATATTCGATCTAGTGCTTAAGTCTCCATGCATATTTTACTCACCATGTGTTAAATATTGCTGCGGCCCGCACTAAACCCGACAAACACTCATCTACCAACTAAGGATGCATTTATACAGTGGATAAATTTCTTATCAGTCACACACGTTTCAAATAAACAGTTAAACAATAAAACGTTTTTTAAACAATATCCGGCAGCATTATGAACTTAAGCTCGTTCGTCCTTCACTTTGGACTAAGCTCCTCCATCCTTCACTTTAAACATAAACTCGTCCATCATACACTTTGGACTTAAGCTAGTCCATCATACACTTTGGACTTAAGCTCGCCCATCCTTCACTTTAGACATAAGCTCGTCCATCATACACTTTGGACATAAGCTCGTCCATCATACACTTTGGACTTAAGCTCGTCCATCCTTCACTTTAGACATAAGCTGGTCCATCATACACTTTGGACATAAGCTCGTCCATCATACACTTTGGATTTAAGCTCATCCATCATACACTTTGGACGTAAGCTCGTCCATCATGCACTTTGGGCTTATATTTACCTAAGCACATTGCAACCTTTTGTTTTTCATTTTTTACACCCGTCTTCTTAACGCTATTTAGGCCTCTGATCTTTCGCAGGTTTTTATTTTGTTTCAGTTTTGCTCGGTAATTTATTGTTATTTCACATGCCTAGTCTTTTGTTTTTTTTTATTACAGTTGATCTTATTCATGTTTTTACTGCTTACTGCTTACCTTTGTTTAGATAGTCGGTTTAAAACGTTATACTGTTCTATCACTTGCCGTCTCTAAAATAAAAAATACCGGTATCTTATCTTATTTTTACATGTCGAGGGCTGACTGCAAAACTGTAGTAACTGATATGAAATAAAGAAGGACTTTCAACAGTTTTGCGCAAGTTTATAGCCTCTTTAGAGGATGGTGGACCCAATAAGCACGATTACAAACAAAACAAAATGCAGTATTTGAAAGACCTTGGTCCGTCACATTTAACTATTACAGAGAATTTTAAAACAGACACATCTACGCTTTGTTCTGTTCAAATTAAATTATTACAATGAATAAGAGACTTAGCTGAAAATACCATACAGTATACAGACCGGCTTGGTCGTACATCAGTAGTGCGGTAATACCGACGTTTCAGACTTTAGGACAGGTATATCAGACAGAATTACCTCCCGTACATGCTACACCGCCATTTGCACTGACTCTGTTTGGTGAGAATGTCTTATTTTGTTTTAAGTTTCTTACTTGATTTTAATGCATAGCATTCTTTCTGAAATGAATATCTCGAACCCATTAAACAAATATTTAGTATAAAAATCTATAGGTGGTACGTGCAACCTATCTTAAAAAGGAAAAGGCCAAATGTACATAATTTAAAAAAAAAATCTTAATCTGTAACACATATGCATTGGGTATGGACGCGCCGCCTAATCTAATACTGGTCCCATACTGTATGGGTCATGTATGAATACAAGATTTGAAACAACTCTATTCCTTCTGTCATATCTCTGGTGGGAGGGTTAGACGTGGGGCTGCTCGTCCTTTTGACTTCCTTACTAAAAAAAATTATAGTCCTCGGGTAACCAAAAGAGTAGCCTATACTCTTGTGCTAGGCTGGTTGTCTGGAAGTCCATTTATTTGTATTCTCGGCTTCGCACATCCGGGTACTGAAAAAATATTTACATTCGGGAAAGGTGATTACTCAGCTGACATCGCTGGACTCTATGCATCTTTAACTTTGAATAATATAATAACCAAGATTAGAAATGAAAGAAGGCGACGATCTTCCATTACCTTAAAACTATCAGATTGTTTTTATAATAATTCTTTGTTGTCAAAAGATTTTTGTTTCGTTTAAAATAAAGTTAAACTTGCATACAAGTCAACGGTAAAGACCGAGTTTTCACCTTTGACGGAATGAAGAAATGAATGCGACCTAATAATCCGATTGGTTAACTGGTCAGTATGACGTCACTGTGAAGCCGAGAATTGAGAGTTCATCTTGATCATGTAAGAGCAGTTATAAAGTACAAGTAGTTATTCTCATTTAATACATACATCACTAGATTTGATATTGATCACTCTATATCCATACATGTATGTCAATCGTTTAGTGGCAGTGTTTCCGGGAGAGTGCGTTTCCTGCATTTTTGACACGCTCATTTTGTCAATGACGCAACAGAAATAGCAGAGCGTCTTCTATGACCCAATTAAAATGTGTAAGATCATATAAAAATTCATATTACTGCAAAAAAAACACTTTCAAAACCTCAAAACTTCTTCAAAATGCAAGACAAGTCGTGTACATGCTTCTCGTATGGGAGATGTCTAATTTTGACTATTCCATCATTGTTGTTGTCTGATTTAGGAACGATCTGCATTTTTGTGTGTATTCCACTGTATTGCTTTGTATGATACCGTCTTCATGGTATCATAGACGCTTAACAAGAGATGGTTGATGACCCTTAACAGAAGAAACAAAAACATCTTTCTGAGTGGTGATCATTTTGTAGTAACTTCGATCAGACTGGTTCAAAAAGGTTTCAGTGCGCCAAATAATACATGTATATATCAAAGTTTAATGTCTACGGTTGAATGCAGTTATGAACATTTCTCTAGGACCTGCTGTGGACAAACTTATCTTTGGAGATGCGGTGACAAAATAGAAAGCATCCAAAGAGAAATACCTGTTGTCTGGTCAACCCTTTGATTACCTTCCATTTTGGGATGTATCACATGTAGTTTTACAGAAATATTCTTTGTTATAATTATAGACATGCTTTATGTTTTTATACCATAAAGAGTATGACCCTCAGAATTTCTAAATGAGCCCCAAATTCTGATACAGGGGGTCACAAATGACCCCTTAAAATTCATAGCTGGCAGAAACACTGTAACTGTTGCACCTTTACTGGGCAGGCTTAGACCACAGAAACAGATTATAAAGTGAGCAAGTGACTGACAACTTCCTTTGCGTTCAGTTGTATTTATAAACATTGAGGTCAGTTAACACCATTTCTGCAACTGAATTTTGAACCGAAAATGAGATTGATTTCTTTTACTTCATATTGCTATTATCATACAAATACATACATGAGATTGCATAGCTTAAGTACAGTATATTGTTGATATGCTTGTGGCAAAAAACATCCAGTTTCCATCAATCTGTGTTGTTCTATTAAAGCTGAAAACGAGCGAAAATCGCTTTTCCAGCTTGTACCACAGGCACTTCCTTTCTACAAATAGTAAACTATAGGCACCCAGCTATGTTGTTTATTGATCGTGTAAAAAGTTTTGTGGTTTTATAATTTGTTTGACACATGCAGTCAAGTATGCATTGTTGAGGGTTGACTGTTAGCTTATATGTACCAGACATTTTTCTATAGGAAACGTACACATATGCATGCATGTTTTAATCGACCCATCATGTCATTTTAATATGTATTATTTTACCATGGAAAATGCAAAAATTGTACGGAACTTGTTTCAAATTTCCTGCCATTACTCATACAACATGTACAAGACGAAATTCGCACTTAATGGTATCCCGTACACGCTACATGTACATGATGTTCTTGATATACTGCGATGTGGGAAACCTATTTTTAAAACCTCATGTATACAGTAGATGTGGTCTGGAAGAAGTAACAGTTCTAAATGTTTTTTTATACCCCCAAAACGAAGTTTAAGAGGGTATAAAGGAGTCACCCGGTGGTTGGTCTGCTTTATACAATGGTCAAGCACATTGAGACGAAGTGCAGTGTACAAGAGCCATAACTATGTCTTGACTAATTACAGAGTTATTGCCCTTTGTTACTTTTCCTTGTCCGGAGCATAACTTAAAAACTACTGGTTGTAATTCAAAACGTCAACTTCATACAATGGTCAAGTACATTGAGATCAAGTGCAGTGCAAAAGAACCATAACTCCATCTTGACTTATTACAGAGTTATTGCCCTTTGTTACTTTTCCTTGTCTAGAGCATAACTTGAAAACTACTGGTTGGAATTCAAAACAACTTCATACATGTACAATGGTCCAGCACAATGAGAGGAAGTGCAGTGTACAAGAACCATTAGTCTATCTTGACAAATTACAGAGTTTATAAAACAGTCTTTTGTGAGGGGGAGGGGGTGGGGGTATTAATCACATTTAGGGATAGGTCTAGTTTTATCTCAGTTGGACCATTCTCCAACCGTATTCTGTGCAATCGGACTAGGATTTGATTCTGAAAACTGTTTTGCATTGGAAAAACTGGGCGAGTTATTCCTTATTTACACTGATCAATTCCAATACAATTTAACTTTTATGGTAAAAATGAAGAAATGATAATTGATTATTCAAACTCATAACCAATTAATTGATTATGGAAGCTTTCTGATCAATTATTCAATTATATTTGATCTTCCTGACATCACTATATATAATGTTGTCTGAATTTTTGTAGGAACAGTTGCAATGGAACCCGCAATGAGGTCATCGTCTAGAAAAAGAAAGCCCACACTTAAGTGTATAGAAAGTGAAATTCCTAGATCACAGAATAACAATGGTCAGAGAGACAGTTCCTGCATAGACTTGTTTCCAGAATCAACTGAAACAAATGAAGGTGATCTAAAAAATAATCATTTTCATGTGAACTCCACCAAGTCAGGTGTTCATTATACAGAGAAGGGAACTAATGCTTCACAGAAAAAAGCAACAAAATCTCAAATTGGGAAAAAGAATAAAGCAGAGGTAGATTCAGAACATTCTATCCTTAAACCTAGAAAAGAGCCTGGAGATTTGGATGTGGATAAATGTGAACGTGCTCCTGAAATATTGGAAGACTTGGAGTGTAAAACAGATCTCAAAATGAAATCTAGACTAGAAACAGGACTTCCAGTTGCAAGCAATACTGAACATGATGTCAAAGCAGTAAAAAAATGTACAGTTAGAGTTTTGTTAAAAAATATAATCCAAGACCAAAGGAAAGCAGGTACTGCAGATAATGAAAAGGTGGAAGAACTAAAAAAAGAAAAGAGAAAACATACATTAACTGAAAGAACTGAACAAAGTTTAAAGAAATCTAAATTGAGTGTAGAAAGAAGGCATGGAGATGTTTTTAGTGCAAGTAAAGATAAATTATTGACTGACTGTAGCACCGAGTTAGAAAATGATAACATAGTTACTGATGCTCTTGAAAATGATGTAAAACAGCGAGGTACTATGTTTAAGGAAGATGGTAGTTTGGTTGAAGTGTTTGAATCAGACCAAAGTTATAAGCAGCCAAGGTCTTCTTCCAAAACTTGCTTGGACAGGAAGAAATCAACAAAAGATGAAGAAATCAGTGATAGAAATGAATTCAGTGACGAATATGTTGATAATGAAGATGACATACCAAGTGATGTAGAAGCACAGATTAAGATTGAGTTTGATGAATTTGCCGAGAGTGCTGAAATGGAAGAAGTAGATTCTGATTTTGATGAAAAGAAACCAAAGAGGTCTTTGGCATGTCCAGTATGTACCAAAGTTCTGAGCAATCAGAGTAACCTAAATAAGCATGTGGCTTTACATGGAGGTTTGTGTTTTGTTCAAATAAGTTCTCCCTCTTCTCCACCAGTTGTAACATATTAAGTAACTTTGTATCAAAATGTTGTATGCAACTGTTTCGTACTGTAAATAATGTACATTTTAATCAGATGCTGATACTGAATTAGGTTGGTTTCCAATTTGAAGAGAAGGTTCTTCTATTAAACATGTTAATATCATAAAACAGTTTTCTAGAAAGGTGCCAGAACTTTAGACATGCCCAGCAAATTTTTATGTGGTCCAGACTGAAGTCAAAAGAGTATCTAACCACTGACAAAAAAAGTGCAGTACTTACAAGTGGTAGTTGTATAGAATTATCGACAGTGTGTGGTGAAATTTAGTGGTACTGCGGTATTCAGAGTTAATTGCTCACCTTACACATTGCCATGCAAGTTAATTAATCAGAAAAAGGAGAAGAGGAAGATCATTGACCATCTTTGCTACTCTTTTTTTTTACAACTATAATAATGAGTTAGCTTTTAATAGGCAGTTTCAGAATCTTGTGTTCAACTTGTGTCACTGTATCTATGGCAGTGATTTGATTTCATTATATTTTCTTAGCTTTTCTGTTACATCAATATATGGCAATACGTATTGCAATATGGGTTGGCTGTTTTGCTATATATCGCAATATGAGTTCGATCATTTCGTTGCACACCTACTCATCAGTCTCCTTTGTGTTTTAATTTTCAGCTGAAAAACCATTCCAGTGTGAAGTGTGTGGAATGTCGTTTGCAATACAAGCATATCTCAAGATTCATAGTGTGATACACTCGGGGAATTGCAAACATAAATGTGACACCTGTGGCAAAAGGTTTTTGCGACGTTCCAATTTAAACACTCACCAACGTACTCATACAGGTAATGTTGAGTTACAACAACCTAGAGGATGATTTTATAAGAACTTCAAGTTACTTTTATTAAATCGCTTTGCAGAAACTTGGAAAAATATCAAAGTTTTGTTGTGAAACAAAAACACTTCTTAAAGCAGGTCTTAAGTACAGAAGCAAACACAATGCAGAATAGTGACATAGCAAAATGTCAACAAAGTGGAATATCCTTCTAATAAGCAACAAGACTATAGAGCATTAGCTCAGTGGTTAGGGCGTTCTCCTGCACGGGAGGTCCTGGGTTCGAATCCCAGCCAGAGCACAAGGTGTGTCCGTGGGCAAAGACACTGAAACCATACGTGCCTCAGTCTACCTAGCTGTAAATGGGCCGCAGCAATTAAAAACTCTGCCTCTCACTCGCGATTGTAATGACATCTGGAATGAGTGTTCGAGATCGTTTAAATAAGGCGTGGAGTTTTCTTCGTAATCGAACTAAAAATTTTCGTATAAACTAGAGTGGTAGTGTACAGGTTAAGGTGTCTGCCCTCATCCTGGAGGTTGCGGGTTCGAACCCCACTTGGGTCACGACTGTACCTCCTCATATGACACCAGTACTGGTTTTTCAGGAAGCGAGATCAAGAGTGACTCGATTGAAGCTATACGCTTCATTCACAATTGAGCTAAAGTAAATTAGTATAAACTATGACTATGTCTTTTCAAATTGATCAATGTTGACATTTGTTCTACAAAAAATTAGTTGAAAACCTGCCTTATTATAATTTAAGCGAGTATGAACTTTTTGTCATCTGATTGCTTTTGATGCTAGAAATAGAGTTCGAAATGCAACATGGACAGTTTCAAGGTCTCATCAACCAGTTTGTTTGTCTGTTGTTGTAGCAGTTGTATATATTACTGTAAATTGGGTAAAATTTGTGATAATTTATTTATGTGATTTTGTACTTCTCTAATTTGATTACACATAAATTTACTGTTAGAGAATTATCCGTTTGCGAATATAGAATATGCTTTTGTGTATGTAAAATTAGTGAATAAGTCTGTCTGCACATAACTCACAAATTTTTTGTCATGCGAAAATTACCCAATATTTACAGTATTTAATTTTAATCTGGTCCTGTTAAAATTTGCTATGGTTTTAAGGTACTAGTACATTCGTCATTCTGAGATTTAAGGTCATATAGAACTTTATCTATGTTATCTGCTTACAGCTCTATAGGTACAAACTTATAAAACTTTTTGCTTTAAAATATACACAAGTACCAATGTATCATATATCTTGAACCATATATTGTTACTTTATTATACCTCCGAAACGACATTTAGGGGTGTATATTGGAGTCACCCGGTGGTTGGTCTGGCAGTCAGGTGGGTGGTCTGTTGCATTTTACTTGTACGGAGCTTAACTTGAAATTTACTAGTTGGAATTCAATACAACTTCATACAATGGTAAAGCACATTGAGAGGAAGTGCCGAGCACAAGAACAATAACTCCATCTTGGCTAATTACAGAGTTATTGCCTTTTGTTACTTTTCCTTGTCCAAAGCATTACTTTAAAAGTACTGGTTGGAATTCAATACAATTTCATACAATGGTCAAGCACAATAAGAGGAAGTGCAGTGTTTAAGAACCATAACTCTATCTTGACTAATTACAGAGTTATTTCCCTTTGTTACTTTTACTAGTCCTGAGAGTAACTTTAATACGACTGGTTGAAATTCAATACAACTTCATACAATGGTCAAGCACATTGAGAGGAAGTGCAGTGGACAGGAACTATAACTCTTTCTTGACTCATTACAGAGTTATTGCCCTTTGTTACTTTTCCTTGTCCGGAGCATAATTCAAAAACTACTAGTTGGAATTCAATATAACTTCATACAATGGTCAAGCACAATGAGAGAAAGTGCAGTGCAAAAGAACAACAACTCTATCTTCACAAATTACAGAGTTATTGCCAAGAACAATATCTCTTCTTTATTTATTTTTTGCAAGGTCTTCTGTTACTTTGAACTTCCTCAGTTTATAAAGCAGTCTTTCGGGGGTATTAATTACATTTAGAGATAGGTCTAGTTTGGTTTTCATTTGAGAACTTTTGTGGACTTGCATGTGCCAGCACTACATTCCTTTATGATTTGGAAGGTACATGTATTCGCTTACATTAAATTTCACAGATGTAAAAGCTTTTTCATGCGGCACCTGCGACAAGAAGTTCAAATCTAGGTTGGGAAGGGACAGTCATATGAAAGAGCATGTTAAAGGACCTCTTGCATACCAGTGTGATACATGCGGCAAGTCTTTCCATCAGCAGAGTTACCTGCAGAGACATATAAGTGTGCATAAAGGTGAGACAGTCTAGTGTTAAGCTCAACTATTCAAAAATATTTAATACTGTAGGTGTCATGCTTTCATGCTTTTTAGGTTACAATTTTCATTTTAAAGGGGCACTCCCTATATCTAGCAGATTATATTCTCCAAACATAGATTATGTGTTCAATGAACATAAAATAATGAATAAAAAAAATTTCAAAGAAGAACCTATGGCCAAAAATGCCTCATTTTACCACAATGAATAAATGTAGAGGCCTTCTGTGATAAATCGCATCCACCCATTAATTGTACAACAACAACTCTACATAGATCATTGAATGATTTACAGTACTGCAGCATATTTTAAACCGCTGATTGTATCATAATGACTGGAATATGCATAGCGTTTGACATCAGTGTTAGGGTATGTCCCTTTCATTTCATGAAACTTGCTTATAAGGTTTCTTGTAGGTGTTCTTTGTTGTTTTGGGGGTCAGTAGGTCAAGGTCAGTGACCTCTATTAGCTTTTCCTCGATAACACTCTACTGGTCAAAGTTTTTGTTCAGCTTTCATCAAACTTGATCAGAAGGTTCGCTGCAACCTGTAGATGATCCCTAATTTTGTAGGGGTCAGTGGATCAATGGTCAAGGTCATGGTGATTTATCAGTATTTTGAAATGTATTTACAGACAATCTTCAAAGGTCATAAGATGATTTGTCTTATGGAATAGAGGATCCCTAATGTTTTTGGGCATCTGTTGGTCAAATATCAAGATCACAATGACCTGAAATTTGAAAATCTTTTCCACTCAATGTCTTGAGATCTATAGCATCCACATTTTTCGAACTTCATTGGGTTAGACTTACTGAGTAGATGATTCATACTGTTTTGGGGATCTGTGTGTAAAAGGTCAAGGTTGCAGTGACCTCCGTAAGCTTTTCCTTAATAAATTTTTCAGGTCACAATTGTCATTTGAATTTCATGAAACTTGCTGAGAAGGTTGCATGCAACATGTAGATGATCCCTATAGTTTTTAGGGTCAGTGGTAAAAAGATCAAGGTCACACTGACCCTAGCCTTGAAAATCACTTCAACTTAATATTTTGAGATCTCATTATCAACAACAGTCTTCAAACTTCATAGGGTGATTGCTTTTACTGAGTAGATGATCCTTGATGTTTTCGGGGTCAGTTGGTCAGGGTCAGTTTATATCAAATCAAATTTATGGACTGTGTTGCATTTTTTTTGTGAAATCATATTATGTAATATAAATTCTCTTCACATTTTAGGTGAGAAACCTTACCAGTGTTTAGTTTGCAAGAAGTCCTTTCCATATAAACAAAGCCTTCAGGAGCATATGAGGAGACATACAGGAGAAAAGCCAGAAATTTGTGATCAATGTAACAAAGGGTAAAAATAGCATTTTCTAAAGCTCAGTAACAAATAGCTGTTTAAGTTTCAAGCTACAACTGTTCTGCAATAAGCATTTAAATTTCTAATGTCTGTGTTCCATACATTCATGTTAAAAGTGTCTACTCTCTGGTAGCAGTCTTAATCGAACTTTAACACAATATGTATATGGCCAGAATATTGCAAATAATGTCAATTAATGACTTGATTGGACAACTATTTTCAGAGTTATTGCCCCTTTCGCCTTATTTACTCTCTAGAATTGCCTGGAGGCAATATGTATGTACACAAGATCTTTGTTGGGTGTGATAATGGGCCTATCAAACCAGAAATTGTGCAGGGGAAAACTCGCTAGTCTTTGAAATGTACTATCTTTTGATTTTCAGTTTTAATAACAAGCGGCAACTGAAAGTACACATGAAGTACCACAATACTGTGTCAGAATTTGCCTGTATGGAGTGTAATATGTTTTATGATTCACAACAATCCCTCAACAAACACATTACAAAATCACACAACAGAAAACACGGATGTGATTATTGTAAACAAAGTTTTGTCAACAAGAAGCATCTAAGAACACACCAGGCAATTGAACATAAAGAACTTCTAGCCTCTAGTCGTAGAATTCCACCAATGAACCTTGCAAAGGCAAGAAAAGTGAAATGTACACTATGCCATAGAGTATTCTTTAATCGTTATGTATTAAGTAAACATTTGATGTCGAAACATCAGCTGTCTGAAAAAGAAATGAAAGAATTGCTTCAGATAAGAAAGAAGGCAGTAAGCAAGAGACAAGTGGAGAAATACAAGGTTAATGACATGAAAGATGTCTCTAAACTGCTTGAGAATGATAAGAGTTTTAGAGTTTATTATAAAGATGACGAAATGGCTGTGTATGTGAAAGGAACGGATGATTTTGTTGATTCAGGGTTAAAAGGAATAAATGAAGGTAGTAATGTTCGGGACATTGCAGATGTCTCTAGTGAAGATGTAAGGTATGTAGTCTATGGAGAGGAGGGTGATGTTGCAAATGATTTGACTGGATATACCGATATAAGCTCTTTGCATGATCCAAATGAAGCTATAAACCTCACAGAAAGTGTTATTCAGAGTATTCAGTCTGTGCCAGAAGAGGAGAAAGCCTCGGTATCAGGTGCTGCTAATAATGAATTTAACGCAGAGATAGGATCTACGGGAACTGAAGGTCAAAATTATTATGTAGTTTTCACCGATTCAAATGAAAACTCCGAGAGTACTGTAAAAGTCTTTGATAACAAATTAGTAAGTCAAGCAGAAATACATAATATAAATGATAATGAAACAGAAAGAATAGTATTAATCTTAAATGAGGGAGAAGTAGGGAAAAATGTTTTGCTAGAAAACGGCGAACAGTACGAAATAGTAACAGATAATACGGATCTTTTGCAAGAAGTAATTGGAAATCCTGAAGATGAATATGAAGTTGTTGCAACTGGTCCAGTTATGGTGTCTGATCAAACGAGTTATGACGAATCATCTAATCACAAGAGTGGAAATGTTGTTGAGGGAAACGGTGTTGGTGATACATTTGTTAGTTCAGACGTACAAGTTGGTGGTCGCAATCTGCCGCTATTAGAACAGCTTCAAAGTCGGGACACTTTACAAGACATGGGTTCTAAAAAAGACAAAAATGAAAGAATGGAGGAAGAGAATATTACAAAAGAAATGAACGTGGAATGTCAAACAGTTGAACATTGTACTAATGATAATGAAATGATTGAAGAATCGGTTGAAATTCAGTGTCAAGGAATACATATACCTGTGGATACAACTTCTGCAGAGGAAGGCTTGATGGTTATACCAGCAGCAACAAGTGAAGAAACTGGCTCTATACATTCTGCTGATAACAACCAGGTTTCATCGTTTGCAGAGATAGTTAACAGTGATTGTCATGTATCAGGAAGTTCTTTAGAAAAACTTGTTCCAAATAGTAGTACTGCTCAGGAATTTGCAAACTTTGAAAATGCTGTTAAAGCTAAAGTAGGAGATTTTCAAAATCAAGACGATTATAATGATTTTTTAGATAAAATGATCCAAACATTGCAAAAAGCTAAACATAGAGAACCACAATAAAGAAGTTCCTCATGTCCAGTCTTTACTGAGATCTAAAGATACGGAATACTCTACAGGTTTAATGTATCCTGTTACAACAACGTATATGGCCAGAATATTTCAAAGATCAATTATTATTTGGAAGTGTATTATTTCAAATCTACAGATATTCTTTACAGGAATTTATATTGGAACCTTTTTATGAGACAAATTATGTTCTAAAACATGTTATTTTCATACAGTTTGAAAAACTTAATTTTTTTTCCAAAATCTTAGAGCGAGCAGCTTTAATGACTTGATCGGACAACTTTTTTCAGATTTTATCGCCCCTTTCACCTTGTCTTAATGTGTACTTTATGGCAGCTACATTTCTGGAGCAATGATGCACATTGGTAAAACCCCCACCCGTCCGATTACCCAGTTTCAGGGCTCTCTTATTCGAAATTCTTGAACTGAGTTTTCAGTGCTCTAGAATGACGATGTGGATCAGGGACTCGCAAGCAGACGAAATAGACACAAAGAATCGTCGTTTGGATTTTACAAGTTCAATTAACTTATATGTCATGACGTGAAAGTGATCAGATAACTCTGTTTACAATGTAGCTGAAAAGGGTGTATGAATGCCTAATTATATAATGTTGTGGTATTTGATTTGTCTAAGTGGCTGTACGCATGGAAACAGAGATCTATTAAAATTGCCCATGATCGCTAAATTCTGGCTAAAACAACTTTACATTACATTCACATTACTTTAACTTGTTGAAAGTTATTTAAAGACTAATTTAGGCATTTGCTGACCTGGAATATTGTAGGCCGAAATTAGGAGTGGAGATATCAACAACTTTGTATAACTATTACTGTAAAATCAAGCTGATAAACCTACTAAGTTTTGGTAGTACATGTAGTTGTGCATGTTGTTCTATTCATGTGTGATAAATATTTATGTTTAAGTTAGATTATTTATTTAAAATAAAGCATAGCAAATTACTGTTGAAATGTTGTTTGATTTCTATCGGGAACGAGTTTGTGTGTTTTGTTAAGTTTAAAAATGTGTGGAATATTTTTAGGTTGCTACAGATTTTAATAGGATAGACATACATGTATGTGCAATTAACTAGTTATCTAGTCGTCGGGAAAATTGACACTTTTGATGAAATCGAAGTAAATGTGAAATGTGGTCGACCATTACTTTATACACGTAACTAACTAGGAAAAAAAGTAATTAGTGTTTAAAGATGCTCTAGTAAATTAAATGAAGAACAGTTGATGATTAATGTCTTTCTAAAGCTTGCACAAATAGGGTTCTCTTTTAGCTCACAAGCTATTAGGACCACTCACCGTCCGTCCGCCTACCATCTCCTTTGAACGACACCTCCTTCGAAGCCATCGGGATAAATTATTACTGCCTTCACATACATATTGTGGTTGATAGTAATGTTACATTGCAATATTCTGAAGCCAGTGTTTTAGGTCACCAGAAAAGTGAACACACGTACAAGTTAATGTGCCGCCAAATTGCTACTGTGACAGTAGAATAACTGTTTCCTGTTTACTGTATAAGGCAAGAGGACAAAAAATCTCCAAACGGACGGTTTTCACCGAAAACAAATGCTATTGGCTATGAAAGATGGAAATGTTTAAGATTAAATACATATCATAGAAAGTACAGAGTACGAAATAATGTAATTTGTGTGATTTAATTACTGACGTCAAAGGCTTGAGCTGACAGTCAAATTAAGCGAAATATGACGTTTTCCTTTATAACATACATGTATAAGCTTTGAAGTCAGTTATTAAGTCACACAAATTACATTTTGTACTTCGTATTATTTGGTACTCTGTACTTTCTACAATATGAATTTTATCATAATGAGGCTTTCTTTGTTCAATAGGAAATTTTGGTGGTGTTACCGCTGGCGTGGTGGTTCTAATTTTGCAATATGTTGAAATTCCGCACAAATCTTTTTCTGTCGGTCAGTAGGAGAGCGAAGTCAGAATAATTTATTTTTTTGTGCTTGAATTTAACATTCGCTGCTTTTTAAGTATTTATCTTGACCATGTTATAATATGGCCAACAACGTAATAAATTGCTTAGAATAAAACTTTTTTTTGGGGGGGATGGGGGGGGGGGGGGCGTAGAATTAATAACTAAAGGTATTTTGTAACATTTAATAAATAAGTGAATTCCAGGTCTGTTATTTGCACGTTAGTTTTACGTAAATTCTGTCTCCTCCATTCTACCATCGTCAAACTTCAGCTAGACTCGTCACATATAGAACGCGGACACGTCACATGTAGAAGTAGGCGATACATAAGGTACAAAATCCTTGTCACTTTCGATAAATGACCACACGCTTATCTGAAGAATAAGACAAAAGCATGTTCACATTGGCAAATGGTAGGCTTTTGATGTCAACGTAAAACATATTGAAAAAGCACATACATAATGACCTGCACCATACATTTGGGTAATTTTCGCGTCATGAACATTTTAAATTCGCGAAAGGTATTCTGGGTTTAAACAGTATTTTGTTCAATAAATGCATATACAATATTTCTGTTAAATAATAGCAAGGATCGAGTAGATATTGAGAACTTTCTCCTTAACAATGAAATATGAATCACGTTGGTAAAAGCAGATTATATATGATAAGAGTGTGCTTGCAGTTTATTTATGAGAACCATTTTTTCAAAATAAATCATTGACAAACAGTTTTATATTACGTACTATTTAAAGTAAACAAAGTATATTTATATTATACTAATAGAAACCTGTAGTATTTGTAATTGATTAGGATTTCCTAGATATGTAATTCGAGAAGATTTGAGTTGGTATTTTTTAACAGTAAATCTATGTAATAAAAATCTTTCGTGATATTTTTAAATCGGTGAAAATAGCGAAAATAGATCGCGAAAATAACTTATTTCTAGTATAGTAAAGAAGTAGGTTAAATGTCTATTGTTGTAATTATTTTTTTTAATTGTAAAGTTGAGCATCGTTTCAAGAAAGGTACACAGTGTAAAATTTCCCAAAAGCGTATTTATTTGGAAAATTAAAAATCTGTTTCAAATAATCACGGATATAGTGACTGTGCAGTAAATGACGTTAGTTTGTTCAGTTTTAACACTACTTGTAAAACTGCATATTAATGAATTTATGTACACCTAAAAATGTTCTAAACATGTGTTCAGAATGTTTTTTTCCCTTTGATTGTTTAAAGGCCCGACCGACCATGGGATATTTCCCTGGGTGAACTTGCCAAGACTCCTGACAGGCACAGGTTGAGGAGACACAGAATGATGCAGATTCAAGGGAATCCGGGTACCAGACTCTAGCTCCTTTTTTTACATGCCCGGTGTAAAGCACCTCTGAAAATACCTCTTACATATTGATGTTGCTAATCCATTTCCTAGTTAAAGTATTTTCTATCCTTAGTGGTTTTTCAGGCAGAAATTGATTTTATTTTTGCCATTCAATTTTTTAACGCTGATTTCAACAGATTTTAAGATGACGGCCGTTTTCGTTTTCGAGAAATTAAACATATGAATGTCACAGGGTGAGAAAAATATGCACCCTGGCAGAGAGGTTCGGTTACAGGGCGACTGAGCTAACCGGCCCCTTACATAATTTCATCCCACGTACCGTGACATATGCATCAGGAAAACAAACTTAATCCTTGTTTTTCTTATCAAATATGTTACTCGAAAAAGTGACCGTTATTCACTGGCCAAGAAATATAATTACTCTATACTCATAATTAACATTAGTGTGGAGGTAATAGCATATTACGTTGATATATATGAACTTTCTTAACCATCTGAACTTAAAAAACCTTTCATGAAAAACTGAAAACGCAAGTGTATTTTAGTGACTATTCTCATACGATATTATCCAATTAAAATGTGCAATGTATATTTTTTCAGTCCAAAACATTACATTCTTTTTGTCATTACATTGGCTGTTGAAAGGTTACCAACTTCCAGTTAAAGCAAGTTTAATACGGCTGCGCCAAAAAACATCGTCCTTTTCAATTAGAGCAGTCATTCCAGTGTGAATTCCAGTCACTTCATGCACTTGCGCATACTTACTGCATATGGAATTGAGGCGTTTTGAGAGTTAGAGGTGCATCGATGACACACAGAAGTGCCCTGTAACTCCTGCCGATACATCTCCCGCTCTGTACTGTTCGACCAATCATAGGCGTGGTTCATCACATACTTAAAACTGTTGGGTGTGTCGCCTGAAGTAAATGAACTAACAAACTGATTTTGTAATATGCTTTAGGGATACGAAATTGCAACTGATTATTATAATAGTCTTATTGCCCGATACCAAAGTATACTTGAATTCAAAGTCGCAAATATACAGTACAGTGACAAATATAACAGCTGGTAATCAAATTTGTACACATTTTACAATATGTTACTCTTGACCGAAATGATAGTCATAGAGTAGATCTAACCTATGTTACATGCAGTCTCTATATCGGCACAACAGATGACCACTTAAGCTGGAGGTAACTTAAAGTCCCAGGATCACCTTAAATTTACTGATATACAAAAATAAATTTACTGATAGAATTCTATATTATTTCACCGGATGGGCACCAAAAGTGATATTTTCACAGGGGCTCAGCCACGAGAGAAAATAACTACTTTTGGTGTTCACGAGTGAAATTATCGTGATTCTTCATCGATACCAACGATTTTTCTGTTTACATGTATTTTATGTCTCAAACTCTACTTTTGTCGAATTTATTTCAATAAAATGTCGAAAGTCTCGGGGAAACGTCATCAAAAAGCATCGTAAACATGACATCATTTTAACGATGTCATCGTTATATGGGTTCCGACATTCATTACGCTCGGTATACTTTTAGACGTAAACATTCATTGTAAACGTTTATACTCGATGTCTAATTGAGGACTTATTCCTAAAAGTAACTGCCATGGGGACATTTTTTTATCCCTTTTCAGGACTATGAACTATTAACAAAGGAGGTCGGGCCCAATAAGGTACTGCAAAAATCTAATTGTATGAATATTTAAAGATACAATATCAAAACAAAGAAGTGTCAAACTTTTTGAAAAACAACACATATCTTACAATATGTCACACAAACATGATGACTGACAATGAATATTTCTAAGATTTTTAGCGACCATAGTAAAATATGTTACAAAGATATATAGAAACTTAAAACGACCTGGGTGGTGTTTTTGCTGTTTTGCTAAAAACAATAAAAAGTTTAATGTTTATATATCTGCAGTCTTTCAAAAGTGGCACTTCATTCTTGCCAAAGCCTGAACTATTTAACACGCTTTAGCCAATTATGAGATGCAATATGAAATTACTTGATGAAAAAGTATACCCATCAGGGGCTTAGTAATGGACCTTTAACATTTATAGTGTATTAAAATACCACATAAATAAAATGTCACATTTACCAGATTCAAACTCGTTGTGCGTGTAATTGTGTTTTGTCCACATTTCAGGAAAAGATGAACAGTCCAAAAGTTCCATTTTAGGGTAATAGTACAAGATGGTCTCGCACATTTCTTCCTTGGTTGACAGTCCACCCTAAATAGCATACCAGATATATAATAACTAGATGGGTGTTCAGTAGAACACTTGTGTCGCCCTCTTATGCTTTGTCAGAATAACCAACAATTTTGTGACAAAATCTAAGTGTAAAAAGGGGCATAACTCTGTCAAATATGACCTTGACCAACAAACTTTAGCGGCATCATGACCCTTATGTCATAAGCAATACAATTTGAAAGTTTGATGAAGAAATCTTAAGAAATGGCAAAGTTATAGCCAACATTAAGTTTTCGTGACAAAATCTAAGTACAAAAAGTGGCATAACTCTGTCAAATAAGACCTTGACCTACAAAATTTGGCGGCATCACAACTCTTTTGACATAAGCAATATAATTTGAAAGTTTGATAAAGAAATCTTAAGAAATGGCAAAGTTATAGCAAAAATCTAAGTATATAAAGGGGCATAACTCTGTCAAATATGACCTTGACCTACAAAATTTGGCGGCATCATGACCCTTATGTCATAAGCAATGCAATTTGAAAGTTTGATGAAGAAATCTTAAGAAATGGCAAAGTAATAGCCAACGTTAAGTTTTCGTTACAAAATCTAAGTACAAAAAGGGGCATAACTCTGTCAAATATGACATTGACCTACAAAATTTGGCGGCATCACAATCCTTTTGACATAAGCAATACAGTTTGAAAGTTTGATAAAGAAATCTTAAGAAATGGCAAAGTTATAGAAAAAAATCTAAGTATAAAAAGGGGCGTAACTCTGTCAAATATGACCTTGACCTACACAATTTGGCGGCATCATGACCCTTATGTTATAAGCAATACAATTTGAAAGTTTGATGAAGAAATCTTAAGAAATGGCAAAGTTACAGCCAACGTTAAGTTTTCGTGACAAAATCTAAGTACAAAAAGGGGCATAACTCTGTCAAATATGACCTTGACCTACAAAATTTGGTGCCATCATGACCCTATTGTCATAAGCAATACAATTGTAAAGTTTGATGAAGAAATCTTAAGAAATGGCAAAGTTATAGCCAACGTTAAGTTTGTGTGACGGACGGACCGACGGACGGACAAAGCGATCCCTATGTATCGCCTTTTCTCCGAAAGGGTGACACAATAAAGAACTATGTACGGGGTAATTTTGATTTTTTAAAATAAAATAAACACATTCACATACCGGTATAACATAATTTTTATTATATTTAATCTTTATACAGTCATTTAAATCTCTAAAATGGAACTTTGTAAATTCTGTAAATTTAACGGTAGCAAAAATTGTTCAGAATGGTACCTAATGGATCGTATTTGACTGAACTGCGTACAGTTATTTTGCAGTTGCGAATTAAGATAGCAATTTATGGACATTATCAATTAATTTCACAACCAGAACTGGTTTTCGTTTACTTCCGACGTATCTTGATAGTGCATTGGAAATAAATCGTCAATGTATGTATGCGTGCGTGTTCTTGAATACAACTTGCTCCTATGTTTAACTTAAAATGTCTGATCTTTATGAGCTTTGTAAAGCATTTATATTTTTGTCCGTATGCGAGCGTGTTCTTGAAAACTACTTGTTTCTATGTTATTGGAAAATGCATCTGATCTATATGAGCTTTGTATATATTTATATTTGTTTCTGTATGCGAGTGTGTTATCGAATACTACTTGTTTCTATGTTATTGGAAATTTGTCTGATCTATGAGAGCTTTATACAGCATTTATATTTGTTCCTGTATGCGAGCGTGTTCTTGAATACTACTTGTTTCTATGTTATTGGAAATTTGCCTGATCTATGAGAGCTTTATACAGCATTTATATTTGTTTCTGTATGCGAGCGTGTTCTTGAATGCTACTTGTTTCTATGTTACTGGAAATTTGTCTGATCTATGAGAGCTTTATACAGCATTTATATTTGTTTCTGTATGCAAGCGTGTTCTTGAATGCTATTTGTTTCTATGTTATTGGAAATTTGACTGACCTATGACAGCTTGATACAGCATTTATATTTGTTTCTGTATGCGAGCGTGTTCTTGAATGCTACTTGTTTCTATGTTATTGGAAATGTGTCTGATCTATGAGGGCTTTATACAGCATTTATATTTGTTTCTGCATGCGAGCGTGTTCTTGAATGCTATTTGTTTCTATGTTATTGGAAATTTGTCTGACCTATGACAGCTTGATACAGCATTTATATTTGTTTCTGTATGCGAGCGTGTTCATGAGTACTATTTGTTTCTATGTTATTGGAAATTTGTCTGACCTATGACAGCTTTATTCAGCATTTATATTTGTTTCTGTATGCGAGCGTGTTCTTGAATACTATTTGTTTCTATGTTATTGGAAAATGTGTCTGATCTATGTGGGCTTTGTATAGCATTTATATTTATTCCTTGGTCGTCCCCGACTTAACGAGCCTCTATTCTGATTACATTATTAGTTTTGTAATTGCATTAAACATACAATGTTAACAATTAGTTGCATGTTCAAGATAAAGATCAATTATTAAATTATATTATATGTTTTAGTCAGGTTTACTTACATAGACCGGCTTTGAAGTCTTTGATGTCGTGTACGTACATTCTGTCCTTAAGTTATCACCCTATAAAACATAAAGTATCTCCTTTACTTTCGAGTTCTTACAGCAAGTAAGACTCATTTATTCATATTTTAATAAATTTATTAACTTTTGATCAAACTGCAGTTTGTATTCTCTGTAAGTTAAAAAAATGTATTAATCCAGAAAGGTCTGTACACTCTAAGCCCTTATTTAAAGTTTTCCATTTTTTAAATACAGACTAGTAATTAAATGCTGTAACATTTAATGAGTGATCTTTCGTTTTCTGCCTTAAGTGTAACACATCCATTTAGTTTAAAAGCCCAATATGCAATTAATGATACTAAATTGAAGGAGAGCGGTTGTGTAGAGTTCAGCTGTCTGCCGCTCATCCCAGAGGCTGCGGGTTCGAGCCCCACTGGGATCACGGCCGTACCTCCCCATATGACACCAGTACTGGTTTTTCCATGAAACGGATTTGAAAGTGTCTCGATAAGCTACAAGCTCTCTTCAAAATTGAGCTAAAATAAATTAGTATAAACTAAACTAATTTATAAATCTGCTTAAAATCAAAAGAAAAATACTTCTATACCTTTTTGATGATGACCTCGTCTTTTAGAGAAACAAATTCTTGGAAATAAAAGTCGTAATTTGGATCGTCATATATAGGTTTTAGTTCCGTTCCGTTTCGGAAGTGCCTCGTTTTCATACCGGAAGCGTACAAGTGAGAATGATGCATCACGGAAACCACTCTTATCTCATTGATTTGATCCCTGTTCATCGCCTGAATTTATTCAAGGTTTATAATATCAAGACACGAGAAAGCATTTTCAGTGTCACAATGTTTATTTAAAAGATCGAAATGAGAAATTCATTATTAATGTTATAAAGCTTTTCATGTTTTTAAGTCCAAAAGGGTCATATTTAAGTATGGCAATCTATTTTAATATTTATTCCAAAAAGGGATATCTCTCTAATTTCAAAGAGATACCTTCGTTTAAATAGAAATATCTCGTTCACTCTTAGAGATGTATTTGTATCACAGAAAGATATCTCCTACACTTTAAGAGATATCTCTTACACACTGTATGATATTTGTTAAAGATAACTTGAGAGATATTTTTCTTTTTGCGAGATATCTCTCAAAGGTACGGATATATTTTAAAGTTATGGGGGACATAATTCCAATGCATTAAGTGCTAATTTTAGTCATGGTTTCCGGAACGCTAGCGTGTAATGGGAGATACCTTTCAGAACACGTGTGGTATTTCTGTTAGGAGAAAGATATCTCCTTACTTACAGAGATATCTCTGAATTTAAGAGACAGTTTTTCCTATTTTTTATGAATTCATAAAAATTATCCTTTTTTTTATTAATTGATAAATTGGCTTGCCACACATAAGCATGAGTGTGCCAAATAAATAAGTTTTAAACTCGTTCTCCTAGAAACGCTAAAATACGCAATGAGGATGAAATTAATGTTTTTTATAGATACAATATGAAGTCATTACATACCTCGTTCAAGCACTGTTGTGCACAGTATCCTTTTGTCACGAATTTTTTTTCGTGAGGGGGAATAACTTGGAATGGCGAAATAGAATGTCCTATGGCCAATGTACCCAAGTCGTGCTGACGTAACTTAGGTGTAAGGCGCATGCGTATACCAGAATTGTCAACGACTCCTGTAACGTAACCTTTGCTCATGATACATTTTCAGTATATATAAACGTTAACGCATTCAGCATGCGTTAACAGTCTTAAACGTCTACTGATGTCATTAAATTATAACCATTATTAGTGACAAGTGGTGAGATATACCTCTTTTAACTTTACTTAACTTACCCACAGATTTTTTTAAGACTAAACTATTTTTTTGTTAATTTCAATACGCAACGTTCCAATAACTATGACAACAGTATGATTGTTATAACGAGGAAAAATACACATAAAAGCATACAGTTTGGCTGACCTTAAAATCATCAATATGGCTTAAGTTTAACTTAAAAGAATAGTTTGCGTGTCCACAAAGTGATATGAATCAGCATACCAAAAGTCACAAGCATGGCCGTGCAGTGAAAATATAAAAGTGAAACATGAACAGATTATTTTGCATAGGGATATATATAATACAAGAAAGCATCATGCCACGGATCAGATCAACAATGTTTATTTGAGAACATTACTTACCAGATTTAAAAGACGGGTTGTCATAATGTATCTGCATAACCATGAACGAGAAATCTTCAGGCCCTCCGACGGAGTACCCGGTATTTGGCGGAAGGTAATAAGGCTGAAATAATGTTTGCTCTTGTAATGCCAAAAATCTATTGACTATTTGGAAGAGAAATACTTACAGACAATTCGACTTTAACAAACTAAATTTATTTGGCAATAAATGTTGTCGCGGCCACAAATGCTAGTAGAATTGTGGTCAAGAGAAATTTGGTATAACGAAGAGTCCTCTTCCAATCAAGAAAACGTAATGTATTGTATACATTACAAATTAAACATTACTTTCTTACTGAAGTATTTATCGAGAGTACATCAAACTTTCAATGCAGCCAAGGGACAAGGTGTTCATTTCTAATCAATATTCTTTTAAAGTTTTCAAGCATTGATGAACTATATTTTTTAATCTTTTTTTTTAAATAAGTTATAGCATAGATATCACCTACCCCGGCTCCAGCGGCCCATCCGATAAACACTTCTGGACAAGTTGGCCATCCTTCAGGCCATTCCCCGTAACATTCTACGTGTACATTTTGCAGTTCGGGGTGTTTACCAGGGCATCTTTTTATGACCAAATGGTGAATCATACGTTCATTTCCAGGTGTGTAAATAGGTTCAAACTGTAATGACATGACGTTTTATACACATTTTTATTATATACCTATAAATATTCTGCCAAAAATACAGCCTATATTCAACCATCAAATACGGCCTGACAGAAAAAAAATCCGTATTGTATGGGCGTGCAATACAAATAGCGCGGCATAATTTGTAAGAGTGCATTCAATTGGCCCTAAAATGCGCATGACGTTAATAACGTCGCTTTTGACTGGGTCGTTACTGTTTGTTTATTCAATAAATCGACGCCGCACACTACGTATATTTCACGCTATAAAGGGTTTTCTTCAATTTGATGCTTAGCATGTCATTTTAGTTTAGTTTATCGCGCAAACATGTCTCAAATGGTATACAATAAAAGGGTTATTAGTATAGTAATGTGATCCATAAGCCGGATTGGCTCTCGTCGAGGTCGGATCAAACTCGTGCTACGCACTCGTATGATCCGACGCACGACTCGAGCAAATCCGGCATGCTGGATCACGTTACTATACTAATAACCCTATTGTATTGCGTAATCATATGCTCATTAACCAGGACAACTTTATATGACCAAATGGTGAATCTTACGCTCATTTCCAGATGTATAAACAGGTTTTTTTATACATTTGTATTGCGTATTGATATGATCGTTTTGTTCGTTCATTCCAAGTTGTTCAAACCATAATAACAATACATGTAGCTTTAGATTAATTTATATTCCAAAATTATCAACTTTATTGACGCCGCGATGAATCGCGGCGTCAGTATTGAATAGGTTTCAATTTTGGACCATGGGGTTGCATAATCGAATAGGGAGCAGCCGACATTATTATTGTAAATCTAAACTATGTTCTTTGTATGAAAAATGACTTTTATGAATCATTAAATTGTATTAAGTCATTAAAAAACAATACAATACAAAATACACATGTCTCCTTCCCTTATTTCAAAACTTTGGACACATTTAATGAGTATTTAATAACTTTTCCACAAACTCGTAGACCACGGGTTTTTTATAGCTTTGTTTACGGACCTTACGACCCGATTCATCAAAGCTCAGAAAAAAAGATTCGGAAGATGTTTTGCTATCTTAAAACACTCAGATAATAGAATACATGGCGCCAACGTGAAAAATCAATGAAAACCCATTTTAATTACTACATATTAGACTTTAATATTGAAACTGTAAAGAAAAACCGTTCACCCAACTATGCAATACGTAGGGCCCTAACGGAATTCCATTCCATCATTTGTAAACAAAAACAATAATCAGCCAATGGAAGTTCTGTAAAATGTATACGTCACAGCATAATTAATCATGTGGATTTCGTCTCTTTCCGCCATATTGCTGGAGGGAGGGAGGGGCAGGTATATCTGTTTTACAGATAGTTCTTTTTCACAATATTTAGACCCGGTGTAAATTATATTTGCACAGGTTTTTGCCTCTGCTTCCTATTAACCGACCTGTGATTCAGTGAAATTGTGGGAGGAGCCATGGTTATAAATAGTTTTGTGTATCAGTTCCTTGGTATCTAAAAATAGCCAGTGTAAAATTAGCATCCGAAAATAATTAATGTTGTGAGAAAAGAGGTATTTAATTATCACAATAGACAAACAATATGGAAGTTACATAAGGGTTTAGTATTATGCTAATTACTAATAAAAACTTTATTTTTATAAATCAGTTTCATAAACAAAAAGGATATACAGCTAAATACACAGAGGCACGGACCGGTATTACTGATTACCGAAAACAACTTTTTACCGGAAACAACCAAAAACAAATGAGATTACCGGAAACAAGTCTTAATTCAATAGTTTTTTTTTATGTTAAATACACTTTTTATTATTCTAAATGATAAAAATTAATGTATTTGTTGAATATGTGTAATTTTAGAATGATAGGTTAGGTTTTAAGCAAATTAGTTCGATGTAACTTAGTGTGTACTTTATGTTGTAACGATTACCTCCCTTAGACGGTATTAAAACCCAAAATCATTGCAATCACGGACCTATATACACATGTGTATAGGTCCGTTCTCTATTAGAAAAAAAGTATTACTTTTCTTTTTTTGTATTTAAATAGTTCGATAAATTTGAGCGATATTTTTTGTTCAAGTTCTTTGACCGTTTAACAACTTATCTGCATTTCCAGTTACGAAAATTCCCATGAGTGAATGAAAATAAAAAACAGAAACTAGAAAATCATTTAAAATCTTTTTATTTGCCTATATCATTACAAAGATGAATAAAACAAATAACATAATTAACATAATGTGTATATAGGTCCGTGACAGAGGTAATGATCATTTTATGTAGTAAAAAAGGGTTCGCTGATGTTAACCACGCACATTTTATAATAGAAACCTGCCCCAGTGCCCATCTCCCAGCCATGCTTCAAAACATGCGCGGCGTCTTTGATGCCTTGCATCAAAATTCGTCTTGTCTTAATTTTCATAGTCTTTTAACTGACTAAATGTACGGTGCCCGCCAAGTGACATGTGATACATTTTTTTATTTCGTAATTACGAAATACTCATGTACATTTCGTTTTTACAAAATAAGATTTCGTAAAAACGAAATAAGATTTTGTAAAAACCGTAATTACGAAAACGTATTTTGTCTCTACGAAATAATATTTCGTATTTACGATATAAGATTTCGTTTTTACGAAATGTATTTATTTCTTTTAAACGAAATGTTATTTCGTTTAAACGAAATGTTATTTCATTTTAACGAAATGCATTTCGTAATCACGAAATAAAGAAAATGTATCACATGTCACTTCACGGGCACCGTATAAACGCTTGTACAACAATAAAAACATTTATTGTAAATACATTACTGTAACAATGTATTATCATTTCGTTACATAACATGTATTATCTCTACTGTACGTACAATACACTGAACCAGTAGCCAATTATTTAATTAGTATGTTACATTGTAACTATCTAACCGAGCGAAACTGGAATATCATGATGTAACTGTTTTGAAAAAAAACTATAAAACATGTACATGTATTAAAAATAAAAAGTTGTTACATGTATAAGGTAAGATGATATTCCAATTTCTACTAATATCACTCATGCTTAATCGAAATTTTTGTACTAAAGGCAAGCTTTTAACGCGAAATAAGTTCATTATATTTAACCATGATAGCGTCATTTTCCAGTATGGATACAGCTAATAGTAATATAGAAATTAAGTTCTTAAACCAAATGTTAGTATGGATCATATTCTCTAGTGTGACGTCTGTCTGTCTGTCTGTTTTAGTCTGTCCATCGAGACAGATAGACGGACGGACGGACATAGTTAACTTCCGAAAATCTACTTGATCTTTAATTAAGAAATAATAAATGTGTCCCTGTATTTTATCGTTTAACGAGTGCAAAGCACGAGTGATTTGATTTTTCGCATCCGAATGACTGGCTGTATTTTATTAAACGATAAAATACAGAGATGCATTTATTATTTCGATTCTAACACAAAATTGTTTTTGAAAAATACCACGAACTATGTTCAACGCGTAGCAACATTCCATAGTAAGTTTCAAGCACGGAATGCGATTGGACGTGTGCGTCATTTACCCCACGTTTTGCCCGTCGAAAACATGATGTATTTTATCGTAAAATAATGTATAGCTCCTTTCCCTCTCTATATATAATTATAAGAAAAGTTGCGGATCGTGTTAGAATTGTTCTTGGACTGTTGGGATTCATGTTGAAAGACTGAATAAGTGAGGGTGTTTTTGTCAAGGAAAACCAGTGAGAGCATGTAAAACTTCCTTTTTTATTTACTATGTTGATAAACTGGACCAGTGAGAGTGCTTTAAGGCAAGGAAAAGGAATGAAAGCATATAAAACTACCGTATTGTGATTTATTATGTATATTTGAGAAAGTGAAACTGTTTTTATACCTCTATCATATGATGTTTTCCACCAAAGTCTGGCATTTGCTGTGCCACACACATATATGTTGAGCCATTGGCGGGTACTTCATACTGCAAAACATGCAACAACATCTTGAAATACGCTTTAAGATTCTGGAGTATCAACAAAAAATGTACAATTTAATTCAGCATACAGGACAATATTCCAAATATAAGCTACATGTAACTACTAAATAAAAGCTTACACCGGAGCAATTGATTCCTCTCGGACTTATACCTCTGTCATATGATGTTTTCCACCAAATTCTCAGACTCAATGCATTTTGATCAAATAATTTATAAAATGTAACATGCTGAATTGCCGATGATTTTGAACTTGATGATAAAAACAAAGTTAACTTGAATGTAAATTGTGCATGCGCCAAGATTTGATAGATAAATTTAAAGGTGTGACTGAAATAAATCCGGTTGTCAGTAACGTACATTTCCTGCTGTAAAGTCATACACTTTAACTTCTTCGGATGCGAATGTTGCCGGTGCTTTGTTCATATTGAGAAGATTTACGCTTTTGGTTCCCCGCCTCTCTCCGCCGTGATACATTATACTGTTTTCATCAGCAGGGTCGTCAGGATGATATGAATAGATGACTCTCTGAGTTGCATTCTATTTGATTAAAAACCAGAAGATGATCTACTATGTTTACAGGAAAATTGTCAAAGTTTGCATTACCATGAATTACACTTAATTCTGTAAATTTTAAATAATTTTGTAATGAAAAGTTTTCCTGCGAATTTCTACAATGAAACCATCTTTTTCTGAATCATGTTTATATGAAAATGCACATAATTATACAGTGCACATAATTTCTCTAAAACTCTACATTTACGAACGATGTATCAATATATATCCCAGTTTGCCTATTCGGCAGAATTTCATATATGAATACTATTTCATTATTTAACAGCTAATAGATCATGAGAGTTGAATTGTTAAAGGTCCAATACTAACAAAAGCGAAAATTCAAATATACTTTAAAAAGTACAGAAATAAGTTATTTTTAATAAAAAATGAAATTTGGTATGTAGAAATTCTAAATAAATCACAGTACATGTACAATTATTTTTTTATGCATTATGAAGAAAGTTAAAAAGACCTGGGTAGTCATTTTGTCGATTCATTGAGATTCCAACATAATACACATACTTTTCTATGTGTTCCAAACACTTTCTGTAAATAATAACCTGCCAATCTTCATTATTTAGTGTCTTGCATATGGTAATGTATTTGCCATTGAAATAACTGTCACTTAATTTTCGCTTAGTAGTGGACCTTTAACTATGTGTCAGTACTCACTTACATTTATTTGTAAATCATCCTTATCACACGTGTTAATTTTTCTCACAAACTTCAGGACTGTGCCAATGTCATTTTCCTCCCAGTGCAGCAGGATCCAGTCCTGTGATTGGTCAATATTTGGCGCTAAATGGTCGGTCGTATGGCGGTCCTGAATATCAGATATTGACAAATATTATGACGACTGTCATGAGGAAACAATAAGGTAGATTGCTAGTTCACTTATTAATTTTTTTCTGTATTTCATGTATTCAAAATTGTATTATAATTGCAGTTTACGCAATTTAGAGCTCAATGCCAATCACCGGCCGATGAAGCGGATATACTTCAAGGTATAGTGACAAATAAAAGATAAGATAATTTTTCCGAAAGAAACAACGGTACGAGCCTACCTTGAAATAAACCTTTCCGTCTTTAACCCATCCGACCACAACATCTGCTGGGAACATATTCCCATTTGGAGACAAGCCGAATCCAACATACCCCCTTGTTTTGACCCGAACCTCAAAGGTTATGTGAGTATCATTATAGTTCCAGAACAACAAGTAGTTTCCTTCTGAGTCCAAGGTCAATGAGTTGTTAAAGTTTTCTGTCGTCGTCACTCCTGTCAACGCATGCGCAAGAGAGACTGTACATAGCACCAACACTGAAAGAAACTGGTGATGTTATCTCTACGTGTATTGTATCAGAAACGAGGAAATTTCTACCGCAAAACACATAAAATGTCGATACTCTGATAACGTTTTATTCTATGTTGTTTTTTCCAGCTGGTTTATCGAATATTATGACGTTTCCCGCGATTTTTGCAACAAACTCAATAAAAACAGAGTCTTAGGAAAGCAACCAAATTTCGTTGAATGAAATTCGTTGAGCAATTTTGGTAGAGATGCATGCAAGGAACATTCTTTCCAAGTTTCATCCAAACTGGCCCAGTGGTTTCAGAGTAGATGTCATCCGAAGCAAAATATTCACGGACAACTATTCATCCTAGAAGCTCACCCTGGTGAGATGATAAAAACAAGAGGGCCAAGATGGCCCTATATCGCTCACCTTGGTACAAGTCCACTTGCCTGGTGGAAGATCACTAGATAATGTTATATACCAAATAAGTTTTCCTATATACGCCTTTGTAAAACAAATGATCCCCCCCCCGGGCTAGGTCAATTTTGACCCCAGGGGCATAATTTGAACAAACTTTAAAGAGGTCTACTAGGCAATGCTACATGCCAAATATCTAAGCTCTAGGCCGTGTGGTTTCAGAGAAGAAGATTTTTAAAGTTTTTACTATATATTCCTATGCAAAACTAAGTGACCCCCGGTGCGGGGTCAATTTTGACCCGGGGCTCATAATTTGAACAATATTGGTAGAGGTCCACTAGCCAATGCTACATGCCAAATATCTAAGCTCTAGGCCTTGTGGTTTCAGAGAAGAAGATTTTTTAAGTTTTTCCTATATATTCCTATGCAAAACTAAGTGACCCCCGGGGCGGGGTCAATTTTGACCCGTGTGTAATGATTTGAACAATCTTGGTAGAGGTCCACTAGCCAATGCTACATGCCAAATATCTAAGCTCTAGGCCTTGTGGTTTCAGATAAGAAGATTTTTTAAGTTTTTCCTATATATGCCTATGCAAAACTAAGTGACCCCCGGTGCGGGGTCAATTTTGACCCGGGGGTCATAATTTGAACAGTCTTGGTAGAGGTCTACTAGACAATGCTACATGCCAAATATCTTAGCTCTAGGCCTTGTGGTTTCAGAGAAGAAGATTTTTAAAGTTTTTCCTATATATTCCTATGCAAAAACTAAGGGCCCACCCGCGCGGGGTCAATTTTGACCCGGGGGTCATAATTTGAACAATCTTGGTAGAGGTCCACTAGACAATGCTACATGCCAAATATCTAAGCTCTAGGCCTTGTGGTTTCAGAGAAGAAGATTTTTAAAGTTTTTCCTATTTGTTGCCCTAGCAACCAGAGTTCTGCATGGAATGGAATTCTTTGAACAATTTTGGTAGAGCTTCATGCAAGGAACATTCCTGCATAGTTTTATCAACATTGGCCTAGAGGTTTCAGAGGAGATGTCATTTGAATCAAAATGTTGACGGACGACGGACGACGGACAATCATCGATCAGAAAAGCTCACCCTGGCGTAGCCAGGTGAGCTAAAAAACACTCTTCTGACGTTTTTAAGAAACACACTGAACTGCGATGTTAACCAATTCTTAATCTTCGGCTCGCAATGGTGTATCCGATATACAATACATTCAGTACGCTATGCGTGCCTATTATTTTTTCGCTGTATTATATTTGAAAATGTTAGCTGAACTTAAGAATTTTAAATTTTGAAGCTATCTATAACCCAAAAAGGCGGCCTGTGGTATACATGATTTATACAAGACTTCCATAATTAATACGATTATTTTGATTTTGAGGTTACAAACTACACTAGTTGTATGCTTGTCCTGTATATTTTCAGGATTATTGAATACAAAATGTTACCTTTAAAAAGCATATCCATATGTTACCGCTTTCCACGTTTTGATTAATTTGTTGTTATTCCATTTCTTATCTGTCCTTAAGTGTCTTTGCCGCATATAGTTAATAAAAAATGTGTCTTTGATAAGACTCTGTCATGTCATGTTGATTACATGTATCATTTTGACATCGCTCTAAAATTGGGATGATTTAACAACATGGTAGTTTTATTGCATCATATTAATTATAATTTGGTTATCAAATAGTCAGTATATTAAATATCATCTTGCTCTGTTAGGTAAGAGGAGTGGGTTTACGAACCCAAAGATTGTTTAATAGCACACTATGAGCGTTATTGTAGCACAAGGAGCGGTGGTGCCGCTCATCCCGGAGGTTGCGCGTTCGAGCCCGACTGGGGTCACGAACGTACCTCCTCATATGACACAAGTAAAGGTTTCCCAGAGAGCGGACTCGAAAGTGACTAAATAGGCTTCAAGTTTTCTTCACAATCGAGCTAAAATAAATGAGTATAAACTAAACTTCTACAAAACATAAATCATTTTAGGTAAAAGATAAATTTCCGTCCGATTCTATTACTAAATCTTGTAAAGAAAGATACAAAATAAATTCAGTAACATTTATTGTACAAACAAGCTAGACGAATGATAACTGCAAATAACTAAATGAATATATGTAAGAAGAATGCATCATATGCATGAAATATATAGCTGAGAGATGAAATATACAACATAATCCTGGAACATAATCAGACACATTTAATTGATTGATTTTCTGATTTTCTAAGGTCTGGTCTTTTTTCCTGTAGCTGCGCCTTTGACCGACCCCGCATTTCTCCCATTATGCTGTTAAATTTGAATTTTATATCTGAAAGGAGATTTTTAGTAGACCCTCCTGTTTGTGAAAGATTTAAATTTTGTATGCTAAATGTAGGATAGAGCTGCGGCAAATTCTGCCTAGTTAGCTCTTCCCTGTGAAAGGTAAGTAGAGGTGGACCCTGCATAGAAGCTCCTTTTGGTTATATTGTATTTTTGTTTGTCAATCAAACACAACACTCATAAAGACTGAGGAAATTTACAATACGTAATTTAACATAAAAAGAGCTTTCTGTTGAACATGTACGAGTAGTTATTTGTAGAAACATGTGTGCTCAAATTTGGAGGATCAAAACCATCATTTAGGGTGAAATGGAACATCTGGCATACACAGCTGAATGTGATTAGCACCTGTTATATGCAATGAAGCTGTTTTTGGAGATCTGCTGATAGCCCCTGTGAAGGTTTACTTACACTGACTTAGTGGTTAAAGACGAGTCGTCCTTTAAAGTTGTTTTACGGTCGTTGAGCGTCTGTTCAATGAGCTTCCGCCCTATTTTAGGATGAAGTTCATTTAACAGCTAATCGGTTCCGCATTCTTTTATTGGTCTATTGACAACTTGAAAGGGTTACACAGGAAAGGGAACCAGGGAAATCTGTATTTATTTGGACTAATTTAAAACGGGAAATAGAATTTCACGAACAAATACTTTTTGAGACGAACGGGCAAATCGTTTCAGAATTTGATTTTCCATATATTGCCCGTTACCTGTTGGTAAATGTGTTGTACACAGGGGTTTGGCACACACTTCATGTTCATTGGTTAGACTACGTTTACTGTAACAAGTGATTTTACTTACAACAAACCTGCATTGTGTATCTCGCCAATAAATGTCCTGCAGTTTTAGCACCGTTTAATTCAACATTCAACACTTCGTACGTGGTGGTACCTTTTATCATATAATTCATGAAAAACACATGTTTCAACTTTTTCTAACGTTTAGAAGAAGTAAAACCATATGTATTTTAATAGCTACAACAAGGTACAACATAATATTGAATGTTAACTCAAACGGTTCTCAAATTACAGGATATGAATTGGCGAGATATACAGTTCAGGTTTATTGTTAGTTATTTCACTTGTTTTAGTACACCTGCTCTAACCGAAGGACGTGAATTTTCTGTGACGATACCTACAATCTATCATTGAAGCTACACCTCAAAAGCAAATGTGTCTTATCATCTTACAATTTTGCAAATACTCGATGAACTTGAACTGTAAACTAATGTCAAGCGTGTATATTTGTTAAAAAAAGGGAGAGTAATTTTATGTTGTCGTTTGAAATGAACTTTTAAAAACTGATGTACATTGACTGTGTATCATAGTACATGTACGTGTTTGTATCATGAACACATTTCAAAATTTGAATCACCGGGAAAACTTTTCAAGTGTGAAAATATGATAAATTAGTAATGGATTGAGACTCACTTTTGTTTTCGTGTCATTAATAAAAATCAATAATAGAAAGCTTATATGATAATGAGAAGGGGCAAACATGCTCATGTTATTTCATAGCGTCAAATGTACAATACAGCGTTTTTTTACGTTACGCTTTTTAGCTTCAACTTACGACGTCGTGTCTATACATTCCTTTCGTCAATGGTGAAATCAATGTTCGAAAATATGTTTCAGTACCGTTAAAGTCACATGATCACATTTACAAATAGCTTTCATTTTATCAAGAAAGATGTCTTACTGACATGTACCAAACATTTTCTAAATTTGCTTTTTAATTCGATACATATTAGAAACATAGCGCAGTATTTTTCAATGATATTCTAAAAAATAAAGGCTTTCTGACAACTCTTTTACTTGTAGAAAATACAACTACTCGCGTTTCGATATCAACCTGTTTTAGCTTGTAGATGTGTTATATTAGTGACCAGTATTTGTAGGATTTCGTGCGTGTATTGAGCACGGCTATATAAGAGACGTGCTCGTGTTTAGTAACCACTCGAGGCAATTATTTTGGCAGCAAAATATATAAGCATTCCCACCCTCCCACACGAGGGTTGAAAAATTCTATAGATACTCTCGCTTTTCAGGTAATCGACGTAGTTCAGTCGAATAATCATTTATTTTCTTTCAGCACAAGAAGTGGATTGGACACGATAATAAATATATTATTTTAATTGTGAAATATACACTTCCTCAATTTCGTGTCAGTATCAGTAACACAAATTTCATCCAAGCCAAACAGTCAACACACAACTATTTCAAGGATCAACATTACATGGAATGCTGAATTTACTCCGCGATACTTTGTACATATTTGCTGCCAAATACAAGCCTTAATCCTAAACTTGTTAACTTTTTTGTTAATGTATTTTGTTTTAAGGTAAATAGAGATTAGAGAATAATTAATTTACTCACGATGAAGTTGTGAGTAACGACTTGAATACGAAAGAAAGGCATATGTCAACATTGCTTTAGAGTGAATAGAACATGGTTCAATCATTATACTATTAATAAATTTTTTCTGATTTAAATTCAAAGTGATCCTGGGACTTTAAACATTCAATAATTTATGTAAAGTTGTTGTACAACTAACGGCCGGGTGGATAGCGATTTATTGCAGAAGGCCTCTATGTTGATTATTTGCGCTGTAATGGAACATTTTTCGATAGTGCAACCTCAAAGGTGCGAATATCCTTGGAAACACAGAATTGTATTTGTTGCAGACAGGTATTCTTCTTGGCAGGTCAATTATTTATATATCTGACGCAACGGGAAAGAAAATATGTTTCTTTTAGGGAGGTTGTTGCTCTAAGGAGGTGTCGTTTGTGGAGGTTGTATTGTATGTTCTTTAAAATTTTACGTTCATTCAATACATCATTTATGTTTAGCCAATATAATCTGCTCGATGTATGGAGTGCCCCTTTAATTGCTACAAAATGTGTTGCAAGATCTATATATCCGGTAAGTTCTACCTGGAATTCGAGGCTAGTTCTTTGCTAATATAGGCATAGTATAAACACAAATAATTACAGAATTAGTCATTTTATTTCACAACTTACAAAGACTGTATACAAACTATGCAATTCACTCATACAAGAAACACAGAAATCATTAGCAAGGTTACAGTGACGTGTTTATTTAAAGTTTTTAAATTGTTTGTATTACACGTACATATTTCGGTACTTCACAAAATTGCCAACGATTCAATATCAATATAAATGTATTTATATGTACGTATTTCAATTTTAAAATCCTGTTTGACTTAACAAAACTGAACAAATGAAAGTCCATCATTGTCACTATTCAATTATTTAATTGCTTTATATTTTAGATTCAAATTTTACTGATCTGCAGTCTTTTGCATTACGTGGATACTTCTTGCTGGATAAAAGAGACTTAGATACTTAAAGAAGTCCACCAAAAGCCAAAGCGGCTGGTCCAAACAATAATTGAAATACAGATAAGTTGAAAAATAAAACTACTTGCAATCAACGAAATCTTAACAGATTCAGGACTATGTCAAAGAAAGATGCCTTAGATTTTTTGGTATTTACGGAAGGTTAGGGGTTGATTGACAGCTTGATGGTCCGATATTCTATTTCCAATTAGTCAAACATTAGACTGCAAAATTAGAGGGAGTGTATTGATATAATACTGAGGATCAACTTGCTTTTTAATTGGTTGTGATTTATGGTATCTGCAAAAAGAATCGTTGACAAATTTAAAGAAGTAATTGATGAACCAAAAAGTACAAATTTATTCAGAACTCAAATAAAAAACTGTATCAAACATACAGCTTTATAATTTTACACGCTATTACTGTACTGTCACTTTTCAGGTTGTCGGAGTCTGAGCTTCTGACGGGCTATCTGTTTTTTCAGTATTCTGAAGAACAGATGTGTAGCCCTCACCTTCCAAAAAAAGCAACGATGTTACAACTCTTCACATGAGACGGAAAGTAAAATGGCACTATTTTTTTCAAAAGGAACGACATTGTACTTTTTTATTAAAAGACTGCGAAGAAACCTCCTTGCAAATGTCTAACGAATTTTTGATATTTTCTCGAAGTTATCGTTTCCTCTACGCTCGAACCTAAAACAACGATAACTATTATCTCATATTTGTCTCTTTGACCTTATATAAAAGAAATATTGAAAATGTTAATACACTTATTGGAAAATCAAGTCCATGAGTCGAGTTCATCGGTCGTTTTCAATAGCGATTTGGACGCAAGGATTCTGTTAATCATTAGCCGAGCATCCTGCTTGCTGCACCTCGTTCCAGTAGGCCGTTGTGGACGCGTAGTTGGGCGCTCAGCCTTTTTGCTTATTTGCGCCGTATCGGCCACCATTGTGGAGGCGGGCATAGCTTTCACAATCAGATCCGGCGCCATTTTCGTTCTGAAATCTCATCGTGTAACCTTGGACACATTGTTTGGAGCAGTCTTCATCCTTCGAGCACTTGAGAAAGCAATCTACATCATCGGAACACCCATCAGCTGCAGAAAAAACAAAACAGGTTTAACTTAGTTATTTTTTACATATTAAGTGAATTACGTGATAAATTTTTATCTACGTTTCAGTTATACCAGTAATCGGATGTTTAATCATATGACTTCTCATAATTCTGACTCAAAATAATGCGTTTTTCTCGTTCAATTAATATTGCTCCATTAGAATCATCGCAATTGCTGCCGATAATGCAAAGTTACGAGGGCAATGCACGTGATGCTCAGTCGTTAACGATGCGAATAACTACGATGACGATGCACACAATTACAATGGAAACATGCAAAATAAAGATTGAAAAACGCTCAAATATTCGTATGTCGTAATCGCAACTTCGTCCCTCGTGTATCTTCATCGTAACTTCACATACAGTTACCGCAACTACGTGTTATTGTCCAACATAGCAAGAGGGACTTTGGGATGGCTCTAAAGCAATACCATACAGACACGCAGTTTTCAATATAGATTCTGTTTTCATTGAAATCTCAATAAAATGATTTTGAAATAAGATCAGATATATTTAACGAAAGTTTTCGATTCTAAATCAATGTTCTGCTAGATACTGTAGCCTAAAATCAGGACATGTTGAAAATAAATACAATGTACCTGGTCTGGGCATGAAGCACTCTTTATAGTACGTGAAGTCGATTTGAAAGTAACCACATCTTTCGCTGTCGCCGTCCACACTGCAATCTACAGGCTCACAACCAGACTCCACCTGTAAATTATAAGAAAATGTATTTAAAAAGTACATGTATATCAATACGCTTAAACTAAAGGATCCAATGCAGTGCAGCGATGTTATGATTCTGCAGCTTATTTTTCTGTTTCAGTAACAAGGGTAACAACTTGTCCAAAATTGATCGCGGTGCAACAAAACATTGAATTCTTCAGTATTTTATTTCTTCATCACACAGGATTTTTTTATTACGTATAGAATGATTAATATTTAAAATAAAAAGAAAGCTAATTATTAAAGTGGTAAAGATACAGCTACGTCCGCATAGCCCGGAGCTTTTGGGTACACCTCAAAATAAGACACAAGTACAACTGTAACAATTTCGAAACGTGATTCGAAAAGCGTGATGCTTTGTTGCACAATCATGCTGAAATAAAATCTTATAAACTGTAAAGCTTTTATGTTTGAATAAGGCAACACATTGTTTTTGTTTGTACACCTTTGATGGAATGTCTGGTGTTAAGAAAGACCAACTGCTAAATGAGTAATTAAACTTGTTTGTCTGAGACGCCTTGGCATGAATGTTATTGACGGGATAGTCTGATTTTAGACAAGTTTTCTGAAATTATTTACGATGAGCGGATAAATATGATTGCTGTTAAATGTTTTACAATGTATCTGTACAGCTATTGAACATGCATGGTCTATCAAGTCTTCCCATGAACATTGGGAGACAATTTCATCAAGATTGCTTTGCTTTGCCTTTATGAGTGACTGATGAAAACGTGCAGCGTTTTTAGAAAGCTGTAAGTCTTAATGGAACCCTGTTGTCTTTTTTCTCAAAAGTAAAAGAGATCCTATGAAGATTTAACAAGAAAATCAAAGTAGTTGTCACAATGCGCAAAATTTTCTTAATGACTCACCTCGCAGATGCACTGCAAACAAGTGTCGGAGATCAGACCTGCAAAAAAGTTAAAATAATTCACTGAAAACTTCAATACGTTGGGCATATGTAGGAGAAGGTCTCAATATTTGCATTTATAATTTTATAATCTTGAGCTTCGCGATAGCTTGAATTTATGTTCTGTTCTTAAAAAACATAAAAAGGTAAAGCAAAAGGTTAACTCTGAGCTAAGACAAACAATGAAAGCATTTGGATACATGGGGTTAGCGTAGTTGAGAGACATTGCATGAAAACAAATACTAATAATAAATATACCTCCTCGAGGGCGTTCATCTTGTGTTGACGTTCCTCCTGAAAAGATGAAATTCACTGTAAAATTTTAAAGAAAAAAAGTATACATCTATCCAAAATGTTATAATATGTAATTTTCAACTTTATTTTTTTAACAGTATCCATATGACCACGCTGAATTAAAAATTATTTCAAATTGTACGCGGGTGCTTAAGGATTTGACCGCTTGTAGGTTGCCCGTTGTTGTTTAATTATTGGCGTTAAAAGATTTAACCCCTTCGAATGGCAATGAAAAAATAAATATCTATAAAATTGTACACACGATTTTCATCCAGCGTACGGCAAATATTTATTACGGTTTTATTATCCGAGGTCGTAGCAGTTGAACATATTATACAATGTACGTGGAATATGACCTCCTCGGAAATATATCATATTTGGTATAACTCTAGAACACTTATCTTACAATTGTAACATGTACGATAGAGCTAATGCAATTCATTTAGCAAACTTATTTTTGAAACATTAATGGTTTCTCAATCTGTGTGACCATGTCGGAAAAAATCGTTGTCACAGTGTGTTTATAAGATAGATAAAATCGAAAATAAACCTTTGTTTCTGTTAACATGTACATGTAATCTGTATCAAGCAGTCACCTACATTAAATTTTGGCAGCAATATTGATATGATCCCATTATGCCATTTTTTAAAATCAAAATCACATGTACAAGTTTTGCACCTACCTTATGTGGCTCCTGTTTATACATACATTTGTTCTGCGGTTGATATGTAATATATAAGTTATACTGGTATTACTAGTATGTTGTACTTCTTTAACTTATGTCTACACAGATGTTTTGTTTTGTAAAACTGAAGATCAACCGTTAAAAATAAGAATATCATAACGAAGACTTACGCACAGCACACGCTTTAACGTAATCTCTACAGCAATCGCCTTCGCGTCTGCAATAATCATCACAGTAACATTTCCCGTAACCGTCTTTGGCGAGGCAACTATCAACTTTCCCTAAGCAGCAGCGTGTCCGTGACGCACAGGTGCCTGTACCGACCGGTTGTTTATTTCCACCACCCAACCATCCAAAGGAGCCCCGCCTTTTCGATCTATGTAGTTGCTTCATATCTCCACCTTCACATGTTACAGTTAACATACTGAAGACAAGACTTAAAAGTCCAAACTTTATCGTCAAAGTCGTCATATCTCTTATTAAAGAAATAAGATGTAACAAAATTACCGCAATCCTAATCAAGAGCATAAATGGATCAGATACTGTCTGGGCATACATGTGTAGTTGGCTCTATTTTATATACACCTTTCCTTGTATAAACCAACCTCGATTATAAACACCCAATAGCGAGCAAACATGTTGCATTCTTTACTTTCTGACAGAACAATGCTTGTTTAGGTTATATTTGTGACATCCTGGTTAACTTAAAAAGAACGATCAACTCTTTAGTCGATAATCATTCTACATTTTGACCAAAAAGGAGTGAACATGCAGAATCCTAATAAACTCTCTCTTTAAGGAGGGGAACAACACCTGAAGCTTGACCTTACATGAATATCCTATATGTTTAATAAAAAGAGACATCACTCTGATTTCATATATTTTCCTTTCTATTAAACGCAGGAAGGCAAAGGGTAACCTCCAAAAGACCAGCTCACCCTTTGAACCGACTATTTCACATAATAAATAAACATAATAAATAATTTATGTAGCACGGAGCACTGCTTAGATTCGAACAGCCTAGCTCCGCTACCACAGTCATAGGACCACAATTACACGTAGCTCTTATTTTACCAAGAAAGATGCATTATCAGTGTAAATGACACTTGGTAAATATGAGATTACGAAGAACATCTTGACTTTTGCATAGATACCGGAATCAACAGAGAATGCCAGTGACCCTTTACTGTGAAACAGTTTAAGTATTCAAGTCTATACGGTTGTGTATAAATGTTATTGTACGTATGATCCTTGGCAAGCTACATATAAAGTCTATCCTGTCAGAGAGGCAATGTTGACTGTTTAAATAAGATTTTTTTCATCTTCTGACTTTTGTAAGAATACGTTCGACCAGTTTCAGAAATACGAGGCTATTGGCGATACCCCGATTCGAATGTGAGATGTGTCGCCACAGGGGGCCAGACAGACCTGTGTATTCACAGTAGGATAGACTAGCTTCTATTTTCTGAAATCAGCTAATGCGCAGCTGCTGTCACAGTATGTAAACAAGAGCTGTCAGTAGGACAGCGCGATCGACTTTTTAGTGATTGCCTATAAAACAAAACTTTGACAGTTAAGGGCACACAAGACTTTAACTAGGAATTTCTGTAGTAAGTACAAATCAAAAAACATTATCACAGAGTTATCTTCTCTTGCTTACAAATAGGTCTCATGATGGTACATAAGTACTCCAACTTTCAAAGTAATATCTCAAATGGTTAAGTCAACAAGTGGACAAGAATGAAAATTTCAACTGAGTTTCTAAGTAAAAAAGGGCCATAATTCAAATAAAATCCTTGGCAGAATTTCCTTCTCCTGCCCATGTTGTAGGATCATGATGGTTTAGAAGTATTCAAACTTTCAAATTAATATCTCAAACAATTTAGTCAAAAAGTGGACTGGTACGAAAAACTTAACCAAGATTCTAAGTCGATAAAGGGCCTTAATTTTTAAAACAAATCCCTGACAGAGTTACCTTCTCTTGCCTACATATGGGGGTAATGATGTTAATAAGCATTCAAAGTTTCAAAGCAATATCTCAAAGGGTTAAGGTAGTAAGTGGATTTTACCCATATTCAATGTATTTTCTAATTGATAAATGAGGTGAAATAACAAGCTCAATAAACCTTTAAGTAAAAAGGGCCTTCTACAGTATTTTGTCGAGTGGAGGTTGTGGTAACAAGATGGTAAGTTTCAAAGCCATACCTCCATACTTTTGAAATAAAGTGGGGTGGTACGAAAAAAACGGGCAGGTGTGACGCCAACGCCGACGCCGACACCGACGCCGACGCCGGGTGCCCTTGAAAGTCGGGCTAAAAAGGGGCATAATTCTGTCAAAAACCTTGACAGAGTTATTTACTCTTGTCTGTAGATGGAGGTTATGATGGTTAACAAGTATGGTAAGTTTCAAAGCCATACCTCTTATACTTTTGAAATAAAGTGGGGTGGTACGAAAAACTTAACCAAGGTGTGACACCAACGCCGACGCCGGGGAGGGTAAGATAGCTCCCCTTTTCTTCGAAAAGTCGAGCTAAAAAATGATAAATAATGGTGTACATAACTAAAACAGTTAATCATTCTTTATTTAAAAAGTAAGAGAACTACTTCAGATAATTACTTATATCCATTTCAATAGAATCTACAAATATCTAACATAATGGTGGCTAGTACATTGTCACTGTAATACCATTACGGTATGCACTTTCTATCTAAAATTAAGTAAAGTGTTGAGTTATGTAAATAAATTACTCAAGTTAATAATAACTTAATATGCCGGTCTTTAAAAGCTTTTGATTTGTCTAACTATATAAATTTTTTCAATAAAAAAAATGTACATGTAACGACCTTAAGTTTTTTTCCAATTTTACAAAACATGCTATTTAGCACTAGTCTTTTCATTTCTTCTAATATTTTCCATTTGCAGCATGTTGATTATTTCATTCAGAAAACCACTATATTCACTGGAGTGTGGTATGCTGTGTACATTATCCCTTATTGCACATTTTATGGCCTCTAACTGCAGTGAGACACTTGATTCATCTTGGTTGGTTTGAACTTTTTCATTCCTTTTATTATTTTCAACTGCTTTAATACTTGACACGTCTTCATGAAAAGCACAACAAGTGCAATGTTCTTGTCTTATATTAACATCTAAGGATTTATCCTCTGTTACAAGATTCTTAAATAAATTCTTGGTCTGTTTCACTGTTTGTTCCACATAGTTTTCAAACTTATCTACATTTTCTTCGTCAGAATTTGTAGACAAACAAACATCCCTTGGAACACATGTCTCTTTGCCTTTTTCTAAATGCATTTCTTTAACATCAGATATATAAGGACAACCTAACAGTTGCTTGTTGACAACATTAGGTTGGGAAGATACATGTATGTCATTTTCGTGTGCTTCATTTGATTCATGTCTGGTAGCACTAGGTGGAGTAGTCTGTCTGGTCACTGAATTTCCTTTAGCTCTGAAAATTATTGGTGATTTCTGCATGCTCCCCTTTCTATTACAGTCTGCTTTATTAGCACAGGTAACATTTCGATCACCTCTACCTTGGTTGTAATCTGATAGTTTGTTGTTCACCACATTTTTAATTGTTCTCCCATTTATTTCCTTGCCTTGTTCATCTGACAAAGGCATGTGTCTTACCAATTTCTGATCAGATTTAGTTCTGTATGAGCCAGTGTTTTGAACTGAATATAGTCTGGGTTGTCTTTTCCTCTCTAAGATGCGACAAGGACTTAATGGGTATTTGAAACAGGTCTTATTATTACTGTTTGTTTTAGTAACATCGACATCTAATGCACCCTGTGTAAACTGTGTACGAGTTAAAGAGGCTGTATTAGGATCATTTGTACCGATAGTGGTATGTCTCATAGAATCATGTTCTTTATCTCCAATAGTGGGCTCTTCTGCCGTTTTTCTATACGACTCAGCAAAACGCATCAACTCGGGTATTCTATTAACTCTTTCACTAACAACTGTATTTCTGTTTGTTTCTGAAGCTATCATATTGAAGCATATGCCAGTGTGTGTAACTAAATCTGATTTCCCTAAATCTGAACATTTTGTGGGCTCTTCATCATGTTTTCTCAAATCCATGACTCGAGGGACTTGAAACTTGATGTGTTCATTTCTAACAACACTATTACTGTGATGCAATGTTCCTTGGCTTTTGAATGTTTTATCTGATACCCTGACATCAGAATTTGCAGAAACCATTTCGTTTGCACTTATGATCCTTTTTTGACGCAATGCTCCGTTTTCAGTTAAAGTCCAGTTTGGCGCAACTTGTTCGTCACAAACATATTTACCATTAAAATCATTTATCGTTTTACTTGAATGACCAGGCAACCATAGTTCACGCATTGACAAGTTTTTAGAACCTGGATTGTTTCTGTCAGTATCAGTACTTTTCGCAAGCTCGAGAACACGCGAGTCATTGCCAAATTTATTTAGTGGCATATTGTTTGAAGTTTCACAAATGTTTGCACCAACCTGAACAAAAGATTCAGCTTTCAGTCTTGAAGATGTACCATCATTTCTTTCAATCAAGTTCCCATTATACATGTACCTTGCGAAATATTCTTGCAAAGCTTGTGAGCTTGGACGTATTGCAATTGCTGTATCTGCCTTAAGCACTTCATCATTTTCGGCAGTATCTGGAATTTCATCAAATTCGTGTCGTAGCACTTCATATGAGTCAGTCACATCATCTACCAAACTATCTGGCTCAGTAAGGTCTACACTGCATGTATTTTCTGAATAGGTATCATCATCAGTGAATATGCATGGAGCACGCATATCAGATCTTTCATCGTTTTCTGTCACTTTGCACATATCTTCACAAACTTCGCTTACACTTTCAACTGTATTGCGAGCCGTTTGGTTACTGCTCTCATTTGCATTCCTGAAATTTCCATTTATGATTTTACCACTACTATCAAGGCACATATTTATGTCTGGTGTTTTCGCTTCGAGATCTTCACTTGGACATTGTTTTTTTGTTCCTCTACCATTCTTCTGACCATCAACTTTCTCCAAATATTCCTCTCCAAAATGTAAAGCTAATTCATTTTCTACGTGGACTTCATCATCACTGATACTGTGCCCCGATTTGTCATTAGTCAAACGTGTTCTCTCAGAAGGATCATACATCTCTACATTTTTGGATGTTCTGCGACTTTTTCGTGACTCAGACCCTGTAACGTTTGAACAAGACACACCACTATTCTCTTTGCTTATTCTATCAAGTCCGGGCGCATCAGTAGATTGGTTTCTAGCACGCCTAATACTCCCACTTCCGTGCTTTTCAACATTACATGTTTTAGCTTTTCCTACACATTGCTTTTTAAAGTTTCTTCCCCTAAAATGTAACAACCCTCTTTCAGTTATAGCACTTTTCTCCATCTTATGTTTAAATATTAGATGACTTTCAAGGCGCCATTTATTACACAGAACCTTTTCACACAGAGGGCAGTCCATTTTCGTTATCTTCACCAAATTTGTCTTACGCTTCCTTTGTTTTCTATGTTGTCGGAACTCGTGTGTTTTCACCTCTTTTTTATTTGAGAATATTTCCCTGCAGAACTGACAGTTATAACGAGAAGAATGTAGCCTATTACAATGCGCCTGAAGAGACAACTCTTTCTCGAAATACAGATCACATACTTCACACTGAAATCCACCTTTCTGAGCATGTTTTTTCTCATGTACTTTGAGTTCTCGTTTATTGTAGAATCTGAAATACATGTAGATAATAGTAAACTAGTTTATTTCAAATAGGTATCTACGATAGACTAGTGCAGTCTGCGACATGCATAGGCTGTTATATTGTTAGAATTATTCAGTGAAGGAATAAAATAGACAGACTGGCCTTATGACTTAAGAGAGTAACGTTACCCGCAACTCCATGGCTAAATCAAATGGATGTTGCTTTTTTAAATAGATTTGTTATTCACATGTAGTATACAATTACATGAAATAGGATAAATGACACCCCATGAATTCCGTTTTACTAAGGGTTAACTGTGATTTTGATATTTGCGACTGTATATACGTTTTTTAAATGGTCGCAAATATTTCAATATCAAAGGCGTTAACCGGAGCCGTTAAAACTGTTTGCGACCGTTTAAAATCGTATATACTGTCGCACATGTCAAAATTACTAAACAGTGAAGTAAACCCTATTCCAACGCTCAATGTAATAAAGTGCGCTCATTAGGCGTAAACAAAATGATTGTTTCAGGTTTCCCTACCTATCCTATTTTTTTGCCCCGACCCTACAACATTGTTTGCCTGCTAATATTTTTTAGCATAATTTCGTTAAAATCTATGTTGACTTTGGTTTGTGCGAGAAAAAAAAATCCAAAAAAGATAAAAAATTTCCCTGCCTACCTACCCTATTTTTGGGGGGCATGAAATCTGAAACAAACATATTTTTTTTAGGCCTTTTTGATCGGTCAATTTCCGACTTTATACACGTTATCTAACGGCCGCCAATTTAAATGACGTCACCAATCAGATCCGACGTTTCAACGTTAGTGCGTTAAAATATGATATATAATATGTGAATTATCAAAACAGGTACCGATATATATTAAGTCTAGCATAAAAAGGGATTGTCATATAACTGTCATTATATTTTATTACTGAACAGTTTCCAATAATACCCTCAACATGAAGACACTGGTTGCCAATCCAATTGACTCTTACGTGGTATAGAAGATAACAAAGCTAAGAAATCAGAACATACACGTAGACCTACACGTTTTAGGTAATATCCCCAAGTTAAATTGGCCGAATGTTAAAGGAATGGAAGGAACCTGAAATCAATATATGTCAAAACATGTATGCAACCTTTGAGGTCCCTTTAGCCACAAAAATGAAAGCTTTTTAAGACTTGAACACGAACTAATTTGCATTAGTTTAAAAGTATGCTTATCCAAAGCAATTTTAACTGATACATGTAAATAAGAAAGTATACTATATATAAATAATTTCTGCAGTAAAAGTTGAATGCGTATTCCCTCACCTTTTCCCACAAAGTTCACACTGCACCGTCTTGTCCTTCGAATGTCTCTGCACATGTTCCATGTATGACTGATTGTATAAGAAACTTTTATTGCAGATAGGGCAGCGGTATGGTTTCTCATCTAAAATATAGCAGGACAGTTAAGAACAGTTAAGGGGGGCGGTGGTGTAGAGGTTGCGGGTTCGAGCCCCACCAAGGTCACGACCGTACCTCCTCATATGACACCAGTACTGGGTTTTCCAGGAAGCGGACTCGAGATTGACTCGATAAGCTAAAAGCTTTCTTCACTCGAGCACATCAGCATGTACACCAAGTCTAGATCGTGGTAGGATAACTGTTACTATATCAACCAATCAAAGAATTGGCCATAAAAATATTCTATTTCAATGTTACTTCTACCAGTAATTGAAATCAACCGATCAAACCCTTGGCCCTCATACTGGCTTGTGAAAATTTAAATTGCTTTCGCCAAGTTCATTGCATTCGACCGTAACAAGCTGGGAACCGTAACACTGCCTTGTTGAAGGGATATAAACCTTTGGGTCATCAGTAATGAAGATATTAGGGTGGATTTTGCAGTTACTCGTGACGTTCGCTATGAACCCTCGTTACTATAATTACTTGAATAAAATAGCCAAACACGCTTTACTATAATGAAAATATAGATGTATCATTAAATCACCATAAGTAAAATATACTAGTACAATATAATTGAAAATAAACTGAAAACTTCCTTCCTCATTCTTGAGTTCGTTTGTAGTTACAACGGTATTGTGATGTTCAAGTGAGATATACAACTGAAACAGTACTTGCCTGAATGTGTATTAAGATGTTGATTCAAGTAGTGCAGTTTGCTGAACTGTTTCCCACATACGTCACAAACATAAATGGTGTTAGATTTCTGCGGATCCATGTTGAACTATTTCAGATTTTTGTTAAGCAGGTATTCACATCTTTGTCAAACAGGTGCTTCTGCTGAACTATTTCACATCTTTATTTCTGAAAGTAGAACAGATTGTACAATTATTGTATCTTTCACATGTCAACCCAAGACATTTATCTCTCAGCCAAGTAAATATTCTCCAAATGAAAAGGACACGGTCAGTGTTACCGAGACCCGAATTACACGTGAATACAAAATATAATAGTCAATTACCAAGTACTTTCTAAACCACTGGCACGTAACTCGGGATAATATCTGGACTGTAACAATAAGGTTTAAAAACTATTTCTGTCTGGATAAAATACCAAATTATGAGACGAATGAAGGTGTTACACTGTAAAAATGGTGACATATGTCTTTCTTGTTGGATCAGGTGAACATAACTCAAGAAGAACTAAACATAATTGATTCCTGATAGAACTAAAATTTGAAAAGATATCAGTCTGCGGTTTGGATATCGTTATAACGAACATACATGTAAGTATTGCATAAGGAAACCCTAGACAGATTTGTCTGATCTGGCCTAAATCATCTTCACGAGATTTTTCATGGGTTCAATGTATAGGATTGGTGGGAAAATGGGTCTGCAAGAAATGCATACATATGTATAAATAAAAGATACTAGTTTGGCGATACACATTGTGTTTAAATTTCATTTCTTTTGTAAGGACATAACGTGAAGTTGCTAAGTTGTAAAGTTTACTGTTTACATTTTTTTTGATATATCAAGGCCCATAACTCTGAATGTAAATGATGAGATTTCGCCGTGACCGTACAGCAATATAAACTGTACCATAATTCGATTAATTATGCTACATTACAAAACTCAAATGCATACTTCCTGTTATCAAAATTAAAAAAAAATAGGCTTCCACGATCCAGACATTCAAACTAGGTCAATCGCACTCACAGATCAAATTGGTCACCGCGATTGGCCTACTTTTTGGCAACCAATCAAATTCAATCTTTGGCTAAAACTGACTGGAAATTGCATTCAGGTAAATCTCTCGTCTTTTCGGCTTCAAAATTCTACTTTTCTAGGCATAAAGGGAGACATGCCGGGGTCTCATCCAAAACATAAGCTAAAAATTTAGCTTTTGGACGGACCTTGATAAAATCTCTTTCAAATCAAATCGATTAATTATGCTTCTGATGTCTAGGTGAACTAAAGTGTGCAGCTATGGACTAATGAATCACTGACACTTTCTAAATGCTCAATACTTTGTACTAAAGTAAGCTAGAATAATTGTAGGAAAATATAATAGCGATGTTTTTACTGCCATCTTTAAAGTTATACTATAGTTTCATACAGGCTATATCGACGTATAATATAACTTAATTCAAAGGTGAAACAACACAGAACATCAATATTAAAATACACATTTTATTTCTATTATCAACAAAGACCGTTGAAAACGATTGATCCCCAAGGTAAACGCATATTTAGGAATTTCAAAGCTGGAACATAAATCACAATTGAGTCTTCTTACCGACGCTGGCTTTACTTATGTCAAATTTTAACTATATTTATTAAATGTTTTAAAGTATAATTTCACATTATAAGGAAGTTAATTTACAACTGGGTCAAGTAAGAGTGTTGGTTCTTAGGTATAGAACTAAATCGGATATTTTGAAACAGTAATACTAAATTTAGGCTCTGTTCATTCAAGATTTACTATTTCTTGAGCAATGATATGATTAGCTGCATTATTGCAAATTAATGATTTTTTCTGTTTCATTAAGAATGTGAAGTTGTACATTTAATTAATAAAGTATGTTCTTCAGAAGTTATCTGCTTGAAATAATCCATGCAACAAAGTAGGTGGCACAAAAAAAAATAGGTTACGCATTCTGAATAATTTATAATCCTATTTTTGAACTCTAAACAAATTGCAGTCATACATTATTGATAGGAGATCTTGAAACTCCGGTTATATCAATATTTTATCCGGTAGATATATAAAATATATAGACATTGAAAAGTTATAAATCAGTAAGACATATAGTAAATCAAGAAGGATAAAGGGGGCGGTGGTGTAGGGTAAAGGTTACTGACGTTCATCAAGGAGGTTGCGGGTTCGAGCACCATTGGGGTCACGATAGTACCACCTCATACGACACCAGTATTGTTTTTTTTTCAGGAAGCAGACTCGAGAGTGACTCGATAAGCTACAAGCTTTCTTCACAATTGAGCTAAAATAAATTATTATAAACCGAAAAACTGAACAAGGTTAAATTTACATTATTCAACTGTTTATTCAACTATGTGACATTAAATTGGAAACATAAAATCATTCTAAAAAATTCAATTCATTAATTCAAAGTAAGGTACATTGTATTCACTGTGGTCATTTAGTACAAAAAGGCGTGACATCATTTATCCTAACACGGATGCCATGACTTTCGCTCACTCGAGTACCATTGCGTTTAATAACAATGTATAGTTCTACAAACGTCTGCTGTAAAATGTGACCTACAACTTCCAGTAAAGTTTTGTTTTAATTCATTGTGTGGTAATCGCGAGATCAGACAAAAACTCTTTACACACTACGTATAAACAATCAAAAAGAGCTGTCCATAAGACAGCACGCTCGACTATTGTGGGTGTTTGCTAATAAAACAAAACTTTTATCAGTATAATAGCAAAACAAAATTCTGCTAACTATTAAGTATAAACTAGGAAAAGTTGAATCATAAAAAAGTCAAAATCTATAACTATAGATTTAATTTTTGGTAAATTAATTGTTTGATACAAAATTTACCCTGAACACTATTGCAAGGTTTGATATAACTACCATAAGTGGTTACTGTGATATGTGCATGATAGTACCTTACATGCAAAACTTTACCAAATTTTCAAAGTCAAACAAGGGCCATAATTTGCACTAAATTTAAACAAGAGTTATCTGTCTTGACTGTGTGACACCTCTTAAGACATTAAAAAGTTTCAAGTCAATATCATTTTGTTTGTAATTGTGCTTATTAGGTCCACCATCCTTGTTCGAGGTATAGTCGGTACGACCCGTTCAATATCATAAGTGGTTACTGAAATATGTGCATGATAGTACCTAGCAGGCAAAACTTTAACCAAATATTCAAAGTCAAACAAGGGCCATAATTTGTACTAAATTTTTTCAAGAGTTATCTGCCTTGATTGTATGACACCCCTTAAGACATGAACAAAGTTTCAAGTTAATATTATAAGTGGTTACTGAGATATGTGTATGATAGTACCTAGCAGGCAAAACTTTAACCAAATTTTCAGTCAAACAAGGGCCATAATTAGTACAAAATTTATACAAAGAGTTATCTGACTTGACGTGTAACACCCCTAGAGACATTAACGAAGTTTCAAGTCAATATCATAAGTGGTTACTGAGATATGTGCATGATAGTACCTAGCAGGCAAAACTTTAACCAAATATTCAAAAGTCAAACAAGGGCCATAATTTGTACTAAATTTTTCAAGAGTTATCTGCCTTGATTGTATGACACCCCTAAAGACATGAACAAAGTTTCAAGTCAATATTATAAGCGGTTACTGAGATATGTGCATGATAGTACCTAGCAGGCAAAACTTTAACCAAATTTTCAAAAGTCAAACAAGGGCCATAATTTGTACTAAATTTTTCTAGAGTTATCTGCCTTGATTGTATGACACCCCTAAAGACATGAACAAAGTTTCAAGTCAATATTATAAGCGGTTACGAGATATGTGCATGATAGTACATAGCAGGCAAAACTTTAACCAACTTTTCAAAAGTCAAACAAGGGCCATAATTTGTACTAAATTTTTTCTAGAGTTATCTGCCTTGATTGTATGACACCCTAAAGACATGAACAAAGTTTCAAGTCAATATCATAAGTGGTTATTGAGATATGTGCATGATAGTACCTAGCAGGCAAAACTTTAACCAAATTTTCAAAAGTCAAACAAGGGCCATAATTTGTACTAAATTTTTTCAAGAGTTATCTGCCTTGATTGTATGACACCCCTAAAGACATGAACAAAGTTTCAAGTCAATATCATAAGTGGTTACTGAGATATGTGCATGATAGTACTTAGCAGGCAAAACTTTAACCAAAGAAGCAACGCCGACGCCGACGCCGACACACAAGTGACTGTAATAGCTCTCCATATTCTCCGAATAGTCGAGCTAAAAATGGTCATCTGCTGGCATCTTTTATCTGATGAGGATATGTGCATTTCAATTTGGTACTGAACTTCTCATGAATTATTCTTGAATTTCGATAAACCGTTACTAATACTGTAACTTCAAAAACTAACGCCTTGGACAAAAGATCAAGATAAATACACACGGTGACCTCATGTTTGACCCACTTTTTCAAGTTTCGATCCTGACCTACAGTCCATCCAAATATTCTGATTAACTTTCAAGATGATTTGGTGTCAAATGCGGTCTAGAGTGTATTGTATGAGTTGACCTTTTGTCTTAGTGTTTGACTCCACGAGACCCAGTTCATGCCTTGGCCTAGAGTACATCAAAATTTAAAAGCATTCAGACTAACAATCCGGTTGAGTTGGGACCATAATGTGGATTTTAGAATACTAACAATGGACTAGGTAATCTAGATTTTGGCTCTATCTTATATAGTTTCGAAACTTGACCATAAGCACATCAAGAAAGACATTCAGACAAAATTTAAGTTGGGTGAAAATGTGGCTTCAAGGAGTCCGATTATTGTGTGTCTTTTATTTGACCTCAAACATGTAAAATAGTTTTTTTTATCACCGAACTCAGTTTCGAACATGACCTAGAGTTCATCAAGACAAACATTCTGTTCAATTTTCATGGTGATTGGGTACAAAATGTGACTTCACCACCAGAGTTGCTAGTATTTGACCTGGTGGCCAAGTTTTCGTGTTTGACCAGTAAGTGTTCAAAACAAACACTTTAGTTTATTTTCAAGGTGATTGTGTACGAAATGTGGATCTAAGCATTTTCATAAGCTTAGGTTGTTTTCTATTTTTTGACTGGGTGACCTATATTTTGACACCACATGACCTAGTTTTTAAGCTACGTGTAACTTGGATTTCACCCGAACAGTCATTCTGAAAAATGTACAAAATACACTTCGTGCTGATGTGAGCTTACTTAAAAAACTTGACATACTTAAGACTTTTGCATTTACAGCATGACTCAACACATTTCAAAGAGTAACAAAAGAAAATATTCAAACACGTTGAATTATTATGAACGATATATATATAAATACTGTAAAACTGAAATTTCTGTTTTGATGCTAAAAAATCTGCACTGCCTTCAAAATGTACCAATGCAGCCGTCACGTTTCCAAATGTTTTCTTTTTTAGCTTATAACACGATACATAAAACTGTTTAGACTTCTCAGTTGATGCATAATGTGATCATCTATGTGCATGGGAAAATGAAAATAATAGACAAATGCCTGGCAAGAAATCATTACATGCATGATACAAAGTAATGAATTAATCGATTCATGCTTAGTTTGTACTATTGTAGGCCCCTTTTCAAACCAATATTCTCCTCAGAAGACACCACACAATATAAACATATCGTTATTTTTCGGTTATAACTGTTTTTTTTTTTTTTTTTTTTTTTTTTTTTTTTTTTTTTTTTTTTTTTTTTTTTTTTTTTTTTTTTTTTTTTTTTTTTTTTTTTTTTTTTTTTTTTTTTTTTTTTTTTTTTTTTTTTTTTTTTTTTTTTTTTTTTTTTTTTTTTTTTTTTTTTTTTTTTTTTTTTTTTTTTTTTTTTTTTTTTTTTTTTTTTTTTTTTTTTTTTTATTTTTTTTTTTTTTTTTTTTTTTTTTTTTTTTTTTTTTTTTTTTTTTTTTTTTTTTTTTTTTTTTTTTTTTTTTTTTTTTTTTTTTTTTTTTTTTTTTTTTTTTTTTTTTTTTTTTTTTTTTTTTTTTTTTTTTTTTTTTTTTTTTTTTTTTTTTTTTTTTTTTTTTTTTTTTTTTTTTTTTTTTTTTTTTTTTTTTTTTTTTTTTTTTTTTTTTTGGGGGGGTTTTTTTTTTTTTTTTTTTTTTTTTTTTTTTTTTTTTTTTTTTTTTGTTTTTTTTTTTTTTTTTTTTTTTTTTTTGGGGGGGGGGGGGGGGGGGGGGGTTTTTTTTTTTTTTTTTTTTTTTTTTTTTTTTTTTTTTTTTTTTTTTTTTTTTTTTTTTTTTTTTTTTTTTTTTTTTTTTTTTTTTTTTTTTTTTTTTTTTTTTTTTTTTTTTTTTTTTTTTTTTTTTTTTTTTTTTTTTTTTTTTTTTTTTTTTTTTTTTTTTTTTTTTTTTTTTTTTTTTTTTTTTTTTAAAAAAATTTTTTTTATTTTTTTTTTTTTTTTTTTTTTTTTTTTTTTTTTTTTTTAAAAAGGGGGGGGGGGGGGAAACCTAACTATGGCACTGTCAAACATTATTCACTTCTGTTAATGGTCCTCAAACACATATCCATGAAAAGCATAATTTGCATTAAACTGTTTCTGTATTCGTTTGACAGTTTAAATTTTACTAAACTGTAGCCTTTTGCTTTCTTTTTTTCAACTGAAATCTTGCTGTTTCCAGTTTTCCTTCCAGCCTTATCGAATACGTTTTAAACTGGTGCAGTTTTTCATCCTTTTGGGCATCCGTTAGTTTGGAATTAGGAAATGTGCTGTGGATCCAGTCAACAACCTCATTATTTTTGCCAATCTGTCCTCTCTTTCGAATAATCGTTGAGTTCAATGTCCGTCTGTACGTTTCACACATACAACATCTATGTTTAGCAATAAGCCAGTCACATCTTTTTGACCTAATAGTGGTTCTACCATTATACATCTCTTTATAACCTAGCATACTAGAAGTCTCCCCACGGAGATCTTGAAATGCTTCATCTGGGTTACCAATACAAATCTGGTACTTCTCAATACTTTCCAACATCAATTCTAACTGATTGACACTAACACACTTCCTTGGAACTGTTTTCCAAATTTGGTGTGTGGCTGGCAACAAAACGTTATGTACGGTAATACTAACTTCAAGCTTCTTGTTCACAGTAACGGCAAGTCTTATGCTTGGTATCTCGCCATCGTACAGATTAACAAAACGCAAGGATTCAGACAATTCGTAAAGAGCAAATAGTCTACTTGATAACTTTGTCTGCATTGCAATTTCTTTAATTTCTTTATATAAGTAGGCGTTTTGTTCTTGAACAAAGGTATCTAAATCATCATGCTCAGTATACAGAAAAGGTTTATGCAAAATGACATAGAACTCGTTGGCGAAGAAACCATCACTGTCCCGTTTCTCCGATGAAAAACTGACTGCATCTAAATTTTGTGAATCCTGCAGGCAAGTTTTAAAGCAATTATCACTGTCAAATTGATCTGTGTGTCTGTACTTTGTTGGTATAATGATGGCTGCAATTGAAAGAAAAAAACTAAATATTCGATAAAGAAGAATATTCAAAGTTATATGTATGCCATTTGCCTAGAAAACGTTTTCGAGAAATAAGAAATTCTCGATTTAAATGAAATCCTTAAAATTGTCGTCAATTCTATCAATGTCAACCAACAGTAACGAAAACGTAAACAGTATTATTGTAAGAAATATTGAGCCATATATTATTTAATTATATTGTGAAAACTAAGATAGGCTTTTGATAACCCTTTTCTCAGTATCATTATTCTATAAATAAATTTTACTATATCAGTAAAATTCAAAGTGATCCGGGAACTTGAACTGTATATTTTACAAAGGCAGTGGTTTCACAAGTCAACACCATACAACTCTATATTCGACTGTTATGGTTCTTTCAAAAAGCAATTTCCTGCAAATGATTTACAAAGGGGAAAACAACGTACAACTCAACAAAAAATGATGCAAGAGTTATGTTACTTGTAATTTGCATCAGGATTGGGTATATAGTGTTTTAACTAAGAGTGTCCACAGTATCTTAAGGTGAACATACTATATCTTGATAAGGGCCTTTGCGCCACGATTTGATCTGGTGACCTAGTTTTAACCTAAAAATAACCCAGTTTCAACTTTCGTCTACATTTTATTAAGTGAACATCTTACATTTTTTCATGACGATAGGGTTCAAAATATGGCATGTTTGGTGTTCACTTTGTTCTTCCTATGTTTTGAACTGGTAATCTAATTGATCTGGTTATTACTTCGTGTCCTGTTCCGACCAAGTTTCAATCTTGACCGACAGAAAACGAGAAGCTTAAAATCTCACCAACTTTCATATCTATTTCCTACTCAGAGCTGAAACTTCATGTAAAAAGACGATATAAGTATTGAAACAGTATCATTAATTGTTAATAATCTATATAATATTATTAGACGTGATACTGGTTAATTCATTATTGCAAATTTCGCCAATAAATACCAAAATTCCAAAACTCGGCACGGGAAAACGCGGACAATATGGAAAAATACGGCAAAAATGGAAACATTTTTCTTTACATGGACACCGATTACGACGATTTAAAGACATATTAGAACAGGAGGGCCAAGGTGGCCCTATATTGCTCATCCGAGACCTTCTTATGACCAAACGTGACCAAACTTCAACCGTAAACTATATATCATACACACAAATATTCTGTTTGACCTTGACAAGACAAACCTTCTGACCATTTAACATGATTGGCTATAAAATGTGACCTCCAGAGAACCAACAAGATTTTCCTCGGAAATTACCTGGTGACGTAGTATTCAATCCCAGGTGATCCACACAAACATTCTCACTAATTTTCATGATGATTGGGTTTTAAATGTAACCTGTATGACATACAAAAGGCTTTCACCGGGTGACATAGTTAACCTCAGATGACCTATATTCAAACTCGACCTAAATTTCATAACCACAATTCCACTGACCAAGTTTCAT